>JASFAX010000029.1:17530000-17955000 GCA_030737875.1 Allium sativum
AGTGTTGACCAACCATTTTTTCAAGGAAGTCATACATCAATTATTGGCTATTCGGAGTACTCGAGACTTGAGTACGAGCTCATGAAGATTAAAGAAAATATTGATGAAGTCACAAAGTTTTGAAAAAACTGTTGGAATTTGGTAAGTCCAGGGATTGGTACTCGTCAATACAACTCTCGGGATCAGTATTCTTAGTACTTCAGTTCTTATGGATTTTGTATCCTACATTCTTCACTGGGATTTCGTATCTGGCATCGGGATACAAGTTATGGCAAGGAGTGTGGGATCGATGCTCACACTTCTCTTCTTTTGGTTTCTTGTTTTTCATCTTTGAGAGTTTTCGTGGCCCCAAATACAAAACTAGAGTACAAAACAAAGGCACTGCGTGGGTTACAAAATTGCACTTCGTACTCTGGAATACGAAGACAATATGGATTTTGGCATTTAAGGATTTCCATAGGTCTTTGGATGCGAAATGGCTTTTCGTATTCTGTGGACACAAAGGAATGGCATTGATTTTATCATTTTTCAGGATATGAAAGTGCTTTTGTATCTGTCACAGCTTTGGTTATTCTTTGTTGGATAGAAAATGGATTGGTTTTTAGATGAAGGATGCTTTGAAAAAGCAACAAGATTTTGGCTAACACCCAAGTTCGGTATCGATCCCAAGGTACAAATTTCTAGGGATACGAATTCTAGTATCCTGTCACCTATAAATACCCCAGGACTTGGTTTATTTTGGTATCTTTTGGGTTGTTTGATTCTACAAGCGAGAAGCTTTGACTTGGAGCTTTTTAATTGCTTCTAACATGGGTTTATGGAATTTTGATGCACTTTTGGACTCGTGAACTTCACACAGAAGATCCCCTTCAACCTTTAGCACTTGACTTGCAATCTTGGACATATTTGGACATTGAGGCATACTTGGAACATTTTGGCACAACTTGGACATAGAAAAATTTGACATAGGAGCTTATCTCTTGGACTTTTGGGCTTGGTTGAGAAGAAGCAAGTACTTCGCTATTATCATTTCGTAACATTGTAAACATAAGAAATGGAAGAAGGATTGCACTTGTAACTTTGTAAAGCATAATATATAAAGTAACCTTGGAGTGGACATGGGAACATCAACCACTATAAATTTGGTGTTCTTTACTTTTTAGTGCTCTATGTTTGGATTGTGCTTGGATGTGTTGCGTGACCCATAACATATCGGGTGTTGGTGAGTGTTGACCAATTCTCCTCGATAACATAAGGTCTGAGAGATAATAATGCCCCAACTTGAATGGATTTATTATTATCTGATGTATGATATTAGTTTGATATCAAGACTAATATTTTGGAATTAAATATAATTCCATAATTTTGATTTAAGGAAGTCAAGTTTGTAAATAAGTTGTTTTGGTTTATAATAACCAATGTTTTCAAATAAATTTTGTTTTATCCAATTTTATATGCATTAGAAATTAACTCTTTTATAGGTGTTTACTAATGTATGTTGATATCAGAAAGTTAAGTTTATTAATTATAAATAACTGAAGAGATTAAACTGATAAGTAATCAAATTCTTTTATACTGAGTAATTTCCATGGGAAATTGTATATGATTGTTTTAGGCTAGTTGATTGTTAATAACTAGCTATCAAATCTGTTCAAAGAAATAAGTATCCAGTCACTTGAGTTTTCTCATGCTGGTTTTCGAAAGTGATTGGCCTTTATTTTGTGATAATGCTCGGGTCAGAATGAGCATATTTTCGTGTTAGGTTTGGATTTCTTTGGAGCTTCAAGAAAGGAGTTGGAGATTCGAGATGTGTTCTCGTATTCTACATTATTCCAAGTATGTCGTAATCTGAGATTACTGGAGTTCGTAGGGACAAGCTGTTATAGCTGTCCAGTTTTGTTTTTAAGCTTTACTTTGATGCGATTTTATAAAATTCTAGTTTTCTTTTTTATAAATATTTTTGTATATTATATATTTGTCATACCGTCGTGATATTATATTATGTCTTTTCTTCCCTTTCCCTCATTATCCGACTTTCAGATACTTGGTTATTCGACATGTGAATACTATGGATACATTAATGTTGAATTCTAAGGATTAAAAAGTCAGGTTGTTATAATATCCACATAACCAATAACATATCCATGATGGGCCACATTTTTTAATTCAAGAAAAAAAAGGTACATAGTATAGAAAAGCATATGTCATAAAAATAGTCATAAATAAATATGAAATGGTCAAAGTAAGCAATATATGGAAATAGTCTTGCGATCACACTGTCCAACCTCGATACTTGTGGGTATATAGAAACTAAGGCATGTAAACTCTAACTCAAAATTTTAAACAAAAATAAAGTGAGTGACCATCAGCTCTCTGTGATAACTTCTTTTAGATAACGATTAACATGAAAATAAGTTATTTTATGAAGAGATTTGTGAAATAAGGATACAATTTATCTGATCCTATTAAATTAAGCAAATAAAGATGTTATATCAATGGCTCGAGGAAGAGTAATAAACTAATATCCTAGTTATTTTTCGAAACTACGCATAGGAAAACTGTATAACGATTGACATTTAAGACTTATCATAAAGTTAATGAGGTACAAAAATATTTCTATATTATTATTCTCAACAAACTTAGAATGAAAAATGTACTCCGAACATTATTTAAGTCATTACTGATATTGTATTAATAACTAAGGAATAAAATGTATAATTCTAATAGTCTCGTACATTACATTGTTGTATGGTAGTAAATATTTTAGAACAATATGAAACTCATTTGACATGTGCAGTTGTTGACTTGCCTTTTTGCAAGGCAGCCACATTCAGGATCTCTAACTATCGAAGTATTCAAGACTTAGACATAGGCTTAAGTGAGCCCGAATATACTTGGTTAAAGTATACTAAACTCTCAAAGACATGGATATTGAATGCTTGGACTTTAGTTTGACAAAGCCTGTTCGACAAAGCCAGTTCAACTGTCCTCAACTCACCATGATATTTCGAATCGAATAGTCTGAATCAATCTTCCCAGCTCGATGTGGGTTCTATCATGCATTGTTGCATCATAATTTGAAGGAAGGAAGCGAGGTGAGGATGTCTCCCTGGATCGGCATTTCCGGTTCGACAATATCGAACCAGCCCGGATCGACTTTACCGATCCGAGTGTGGTTATTTTATGAAGACTTGGAGACTCATTCAACCACTTGTAACACCTGCATTTTTAATTAAATAATCAAATAAAATTTGTATAATTTTCAGAATTTGGTAGCTGCCATTGCATGGCAATTTTTTGATCAATTTAAACCTATGGTTTGAATAAAACATAATTAAAACGAAAAAGATATCTTTAAATGAAGTTTTAGAACAAACGTGAAAAAGAAGATATAGAAGGAACACAGATAAGAACAACATCTACCAATGTTTTTAGTCTTGTGAACAAAAGCTAAGTTAGGTGAGTTGTAAGGCATGCACTTTCCAAGGTGGAGGTCAGGAGTTCGAGTCTGGTCAACGTCATGTTTCTAATTTTAGAGGTATGACTAAAGAGACACATGTTCTAAGAGAAAAATATATATAAATGTACATATAAGAAAAATTATATATATATATATGTATATGTGTATACATGTGCATATGTTTGTATGTGTGTATATATATATGAATTCCATAAGTAACATGCAATCAATCAAAATAAGTAAGAAATAAATGTCTGCATAATGCCGTTTGAATTTTGAAAAGAAATGAAGTTTTTTATAAATTTATACGCATAATTTCAAAAATTGAAATCAAAGTGTACTTTAAGGGCAGAGAGTGGAATGAATGGAAAATAGGCAAGAAGATAACTGCGTTTGTAATTTGAATGTATATTAAAAGGAAGGAAACAATGAATTAATAGTGTTATCAATAAAATTTATAGCACAATTATTAACAAACAACAATTTGAAGAGTTATACGTATATATATATGCGCATAAATTTGAAATTGAAATATTGAATGTACATTATAAATGGAAGAAAATAATTTACATAGCAACATTGAGCAAGAAAAGAAACGTTATAAGCAACGTTAAGCAATAAATTAATATTGGAAAAATCAACGTTAGTAACCCAGGTCATGGGTCGACCCAGACCGTATGTTGGTCGACCCACGGGTCGACACACCTTAAAGGTGTATGGTCGACCTAGGAGTCGACACACCTTAAAGGTGGATTGACACACGGGTCGACCCAACTTAGAGTGAGCTGACATGTTATTTGCGACTTGTATGGTTCTAATTTTATTTTATTTAATCTGACAGACCAGAATCTCATGGACACCTATAAAGAGACTAGCAGAGCCTAGTCTCTAACTCATATTTTCTGAGACGATGCCAAGGCACTACTATTTTCTTTCTTTTCCAAATCTTTCAGAAATTAGAATATTAGTTTGTAATACCCCGTAATTTTGTTAACATTAAAGAGGATAAATTAAAAAATAATTAATTCAATATTAAAAATTAAGGGAAACTGACTACGCCATTATGCCCATCTTGAAATTCCAGTTAGCATAGACACCTAGTTTGCGTAAAATGGATAACATATGAAGAAGTTACGGATAAAAAGTTGAAAATCAAAACCAAGCATAACTGGCGCACTTGCCAAGTGCGCCAAGGAAATTTTGCACTGGCGCATCTGTAAAGTGCACTCAGAATAGTTTTTGGGTATTCGGGCCTTTTCCCAAATGGGGAAGCGACCCGCGACCTGACTTACCCTAGGGCTTATGTGGCAGTCGATTCCAGAGGGTTCTGCAGCTATAAATATATAGCTATTTCACATATTTCTTCATTAAAAATCATGGCGGCCAAACTCTGCCGGAGTCTTAACTAAACTAGGGTCTCTCATCTTCTTCTATCAACTAAAGCATATCAAATTCTGGGATTTAAGCATAGACTTAGCACCAAACTCTTTTCTATCATCTTAGCAATCCAATCACAGTGGGTTTCTAATTGCTTTTAGGTTTAGATAAATAAAATTGAATTATGAAAGACTGTGATTTGGATACGTTGTAAACTATGAATCTATGTTATGGTTAGATCATATAATAGATATATTTCTCTAGATCCAATTCAATTGTAATTGTTCTACTATGTTATTATTGTGGATCTTGTTTGTAACTATATTGTGGTTAATATAGATCTGTTAATTTGGGCAATTATATCATTGGATAGATCTAATCATTTATGTAAATCATGAACATATGCCACCCTGAATTGGATAGGATTGGATCTAAACCTGTATTTTAATTATAACTTTTAGGACATACTATGATGTGTGTAGATATATTTCTAAACTAGTAGATCTAATTTATGTGGACATTGAAACTATTAGATCTATTTTATGCGATCTAAATTGCCACCTTATGTTATCGTGTTAGATCTATTTTATGTGATATAAATTGTCACCTTATGTTATTATGTTAGATCTATTTTATGTGATTTAAATTAACCTTATGTTATCATGTTAGATATATTTTATGTGATCTAAATTGTCACCTTACGTTATCATGATAGATTTATTTTATGTGATCTAAATTATCACCTTGTGTTATCATGTTAGATTAATCTCTAAATCTGAATTATGTGATCTAATTTATCACCTTGTGATTATCATGTTAGATCTAAACCGACTGGACATCTAAATTGCTAATTTAGATCTTATTATGCTTATTGTGACATCATAGTTCATCAGTTTTATCCACCTTGTTATGATGACAATTTCATGTCCATGCCAGTATGTATGTTCACATTATTATCGTAGAAGTTTATGTTTATGCAAAGATGATCATTTTAGTTATATTCCCATTATTTTCCCTATTATCGTTTATGACTAGGCTATTATCTAGCCTAAGCATGTTGCCAATTTTGTGAGGGCGCTAGTTAAGGGACGAGGGAAAAGGGCTTAAAATGGCATAATTTGAATATGAACATTCTTGGAACATGTAATTCAAATTATTGGGTAAATTGGGTACTGACACCTATACAAGGAAACGATTAATTCATTGATTAATTAATTAAAAATGGAATGTCTAGTAATTACAATTAGTAATTGTATTTGTAATTGTAATTGTACCTATGACACGAGGTTAGGTTGCATTAGTGGTGGAAGTCTGCCCGGACCTGACCGTCATATCCGGCAGCCACTAATGTTGAACCTAATGTGGGAGGTCTAAGTACATAAATATGAATCGGACTAGGACATGAGGTTAGGCCCAGCTGTGGAATAAGTCTGCCCGGACCCGACCGGCATATCCAGCATCCACATGTTGTAGGCCTAATGTGGGAGGTGTGGCCCATTATGAAACCATAAATGGACATGGTAAAGAATTGGACTACTTAACCTAATTTAATCCATAGGGAGTGTATGAAGTTAAAATTAAGTTGGGGGTTAAGTAAATATGGTTAAGGGGTGGGTTAAGTAAGTCTGAATAGTGGGATGGGTAATATTCACATATAGGCTCACAAACTTAACCCGTTAAGGTTATGTAATTAAAGACACCTAGTGGTATACATAACCGGAGGAAGTAATTAAGTTATGTAATTAAAGACACCATTTAGGTTAAGCATACCTTGTAGAAATAAATAAGGCTATGTAATTAAAGACACCTAGTGGTATACATAGTCAGTGAAAACCTAGTAGGGGATACAAGACAAAGGGGAGTGCTTGTATCATATTGTGTGCAGCCCATTTCGATCGGTAACCCGGAGTAGGTATCAAACAAAGTACTCCGTACTAGGTGGAGAAGGGCCATGCTTACTGACTGATTATAAGAGATCCAAATGTGGAGGATGGTGTGGGTGGCGCAAACCGACCGGGCCATGTGTGTGCATGAGCCGGGAAGAAGGGGATAAGACGACCGTGACACCTGCAGATATGGTTGTGCACATTATTACGACGAGGAGTTGCCACTTTAGGAAGTGATACCTCCTATTGTGGGGCCAGCACAAGGTATCTACGAGGGATAGGGAGCTAATTGATCATGGTAGTAGTTAGGATACATTTGCACGTATACCTGAGTCTACCACCTTATAGTTGAAGGGATCATCTCTTTCTGGATATACTAATAACAGTGCAGAGTAATCAATAGAAGCATATAAACCTTATCCTATTTACCTTGTTACACCTTCCAGTTATGTAGCGATCTCCCTTATCCACTTTATATGCCTATCATGTTACTTTTATTTATTTACTGGCTAAAAATAATTAGACTCTCCAAACTTTATGTCTAACCCTTTTGTTTCACCTTCTTTCTTCCGTTCCCCCCCTCCAGGTTCTCAAAGAGGAAACACCCAGGCTTAGTCAAGATTCAGATATCACCTTGCTAGGAGCTACTTCTGAAGTATGACTCAAGTTCTTGTCTCTACTATGGCTTAACTCTTTCAGTTGGGGAATTATGTTTTTATATTCTTATGTACTCTGATGATGCAAGATAGAAGTTATTTTACTGTATTGGTTTTTGTGACTTACGGTATTGTGGACCACGGTATTTTAATTTATGTTGAAATAAAAATTTAAATTTCCGCTGCTATCTTATTTATATCTGTCTTCTAATTATTCTGTGTCTGTTTACCATAATGCTTCGCGGAACTTAATGCATTCCCTTAGTGAGTGACATTAATGGACATGGGTGTCACACTTGGTATCCGAGCTGAAGGTTACCATATTAGATAAAAGTTTTTGAAAATTATTTTCACAAGGGTTTTAAAAGAAAGCACTTTCATAAAGAAAAGTCTATTTTGAAAAACATTCCCCAAAAATCCATATGTAGTGTCCTTCGGTCCTTTATCTAAATTTCTTCTTTTTCCTTTATTTAGCATGCCTAGGGAACAAAACATTTCTAATATCCCAGAGGGCGTCACAATAACCAGATGGTTCCATAGATATTTGGAGACCACGGCACCTGCCAAAGGCCATCAAAATGTTCCTCCCCCAGCTACACCGGTCATTCCTGCTCCTCCCCCTCCAAGAGCAGAAAACTTCACCAAGATCTACAAAGACTTCCTTGCTATGGGAGGGAAGCCATTCCATGGGAAAGAGACATTCGTAGAAGCTCGGAATTGGCTCAAGGAGACCGAGGATTTATTCGTAATCTTTGAAACAGGGGACCGAAGAAAGATTCAGATAGCTGCTTGGTTGTTAAAGGACGAAGCCTCAGAAGTCACCCAAGCTGGACGTCCGATGGAAACTTGGGATGATTTTAGATAGAGGTTCGAAAAGAAATTTCTTTCCCAAGCGAAAAGCAGCATGCAGATGGAGAGATTCTTAGCACTCAAACAAGGAAACTTGACGGTGAAAGAACATGTGAACAAATTCAACTAGCTAGCAAGGTTCTGCTTAGAGTTGGTCGATACGCCGCACAAAAAGTTGGCTGAATGAACCCCTTCATGGGTTAGCTATGTCCCATATTCCAATGGGGGCCACTTGTGAAAAACGTGTCGATATGGCCCTGATGCATGAGGAGGACAAGAGAGAGAAGAAGGAGGTAAAGCTGAGGGGACATCGCAAAATAGGAAGGTGTGGCCCAAGAAAGGGCAGCAGCAACAGAAGCAACAGCAGAAGAAAGGAGGGAAAAATGATAAAGGCAAGGATAAGAGAAAATGTCACCATTGTGGGAAGGAAGTTCATCTGGTTAAAGACTGTAAGCGAAGGAAGAATTCTTGCTACCATTGTTGAGAGGTCGGACACTTTGCTAAAGAGTGCCGAAGAAACAGGGATCACAGGGAAAAAGTCAAAAGGAAGGAAATTCTGGAGGGCAGGTGCATGCTCTCGCAACCAGTGCTCCTGATAGAGGTAAAAAAAATTATATGGAAGGTTTAATTTCTCTTTCAAACCATACTATTAGAACACTTTTTGATTATGGTACCACACATTCATTTATATCAAGTTTTGTAGTTGAATCTCTGCACTTAATTACTAGTATGGCAGTAGATCCCGTAGTTGTTTCAAACCCCGTTGGTGGTTCGGCTCATTTATCGACGATTTTTCAGGGTTTGAAAATATCTGTGTTAGCCGTCGAGTTTGAATGCAACGCGTATGCGCTCAGGTTTATGGGATATGGGTTGATTATGGGAATGGATTGGCTTACCACGTATGGTGCCATTCTGGATTGTGAGAAGAGGGTTGTTAGGCTTTTGACTTGTCATGGGGAGACCCTCGAGGTTTCGTGTGACCCACAAGGGTTGGTTATGCTTAGTTTCCTGGAATCTCTTGATGCATCTATCGACGATCTGCAATCTGTTCCAGTAGTCCGCGATTTTTCCGATGTTTTTGATAATGTTTGGGGTTCACCTCCAAGGTGCGAAATTGAGTTTCGCATATATCTTGTGGACAATGCAAAGCCAGTTGCATTAACAGTGCGCCACATGGCTCCAAGGGAAAGGAGGGAGCTAAGTAACCAAGTAAGGGAGCAACATTAGAAAGGGTTTATTAGACCAAGCATATCTGGATGGGGTGCTCCAGTAGTATTTACAACTAAGGCAGATGGTTCGCTTCGTTTGTGTGTTGATTATAGGGAGCTGAATAAACTCACTAAGAAGAATAGGTACCCGCTTCCGAGGATTGATGATTTATTTGATCAGCTTGTTGGTGCCTTGGTATTTTCCCAGTTAGACTTAGCTACGGGGTTCCATCAGTTGAGGGTGGCTGAGGATAACATAGATAAGACACCCTTTAGGACTCCGGACGGTTTCTTTGAACGGAAAGTTATGCCTTTTGGGCTAAGGAATGCACCCGCCTATTTTGCCGATCTAATGAGTAGGGTGTTTCGGGGGTTCCTAAATAAATTTGTTGTAGTCTTTATCGATGATATTTTTATCTTCTGCAAAAGCGAAGAAGAGCATGCCCAACATTTGAGAGAAGTTTTGAAAACTCTCTGTGACCATCAGATTAAAGAAAAATTCTCCAAATGCCATTTTTGGAGAAAAGAGGTGAGATTCTTAGAGCATGTGGTCTCCAAAGAAGGGATAACTGTAGATCCCGCGAAGGTGGTTGCAGTGCAAGATTGGAAGGTTCCTAAAAATGCAACCGAGGTGAGAAGCTTTCTTGGGTTAGCAGGTTACTATAGGAAGTTCACTAAGGACTTCGCAAAGATATCAGCCCCACTCACCAGGCTGACGAAGAAGAACTTGGCATTCTCATGGGATATAGACTATGACGTTCCTTTCCAACGACCGAAGAGGGTTCTGACAACAGCCCCAATCTTGACCTTACCTGATGGGAATAAAGTGTTTACCATTTACACTTATGCATGCGATATAGGGCTTGATGCGGTTCTAATGCAAGAAGGGAAAGTAGCGTATTATGGGGGTAGACAGCTGAGAGTTCATGAAAGAATTAGCCCACCCATGATCTAGAGCTAGCTGCCATAGTATTTGCATTAAAGACGTGGCGTCATTATTTACTTGGAGATAAGTTCGAGTTATATACCAATCATAAATCTCTCAAGTATCTGTTCTCACAGAAGGATCTCAATTTAAGGAAACAACGGTGGATGGAGCTTCTAGCTTCTTATGATTTTGAGATTTCTTATACACCTGGAAAGGGTAATGTGGTTGCAGACGCACTAAGTATGCAGAGGGTGGCCCTGAGTCCTCTGTTTGTGGAAAGTAAGAACTTGAAGTTCATATCAGCTTTTGATTTTAGAATCTCCATTGAGATTTTGCTTGACTTGTTTGCATCCTTTGAGATACGACCGATTCTTATGGACCAGATAGGAGCTTCGCAACAAGATGACCCACAGATTCTAGACATCATGGGTAAGCTCAGAAGAAGGGAGAATTCTAGACACCTCAGCAGATATGCCATAGATAAAAAGGGGTGATTATGACGAGATGGAAGGCTTTGTGTTCCTCAAACTAGAAGCTTGATAAAGGCAATCCTAGAAGAAGCCCACCATTCTAAGATGACCATTCATCCAGGCGATGATAAGATGTACAGGGACATGAAGATGGTTTTCTTTTGGTCTGGGATGAAGAAAGATGTGGTCGAATTCATTTCTCAATGTTTAGTTTGCCAGCAAGTCAAAGTTGAGCAAAAGAAGCCCAGTGGTTTACTTTATCCTTTGGAGGTTCCTCAGTGGAAATGGGAGAGCATCTCTATAGATTTCATAGATGGTTTGCCTAGATCGAAGAAAGGCAACACCAGTATCTGGGTTATGGTAGATAGACTCAATAAGAGCGCTCTCTTTATTCCAGTTAAGAGTAAGAGGACGGCATCATGGTTAGCAGTAATTTATTTTCAAGAGATAGTTCGTCTTCATGGAGTTCCTTCCAGCATTGTGAGCGATCGTGACCCCATATTTACCAGCGATTTTTGGAGGAGCTTGCAAGAAGCATTAGGTACACAGTTGCGTTTGAGCACCGCTTATCATCCTCAGACCAATGGGCAAACAGAGAGGGTGAACAGAATTCTAGAAGATCTTTTAAGGCTGTGTTTCCTAGACTTCGGAGGGACTTGGAAAGAGCATCTTCCTTTATTAGAGTTTGCCTATAAAAACAACTATCAGTCCATCATTGACATGACACCCTTCGAATCACTGTACAGGCGACCGTGTAGCTAACCAACTTGTTGGTGTGAATCTATAGAAAGATTACTACTTGGACCAGATATGGTTAGAGAAACGTCCAAAAAGATTGACCTTATTCGATGGCGAATGAAGACAGCTCAAAGTAGGTAGAAATCCTATGTAGACAAGAGAAGGACTAACCTCGAATTTGAAGTAGGAGACTTGGTTATTATCAAAGTGTCACCTCTGAGGAATGTGGTTTGCTTCGGATCGGCAGAGAAGTTGACATCTAGGTTTGTGAGACAATTTCCCATAACCGAGAGGATTGGCCAAATGGCCTATAGAGTAAAGCTTCCTGAAAATCTATCTGGTGTTCATGATGTTTTCCATGTTTCTCATATGCGAAAGTGCTTGCATGACACCACGGAAGTTGTTGAACCGAGTATATTGGAAGAGGTAGAAGTGGAACGGGAGGCGATAGTCAGGCAAGTTCCTTCTCGTATTCTTGGATCAGAAGTGAAGAAGCTACGCAATAAAACGCTCAATTTGCTAAAGGTTCAATAGGGAGATAACCCAGAGGATGCGACTTGGGAGACCGAAGACAAGATTCGTGCTTCGTACCCTTTTCTCTTCGAGGGTATGTTCTTAACTCCTTTTTCCAAAGCTTTATCAGTACTTGTTTCTATTCATTTGAGTATATCTTATCCATAGTATTTTCGACCTTTAGATAGGAATCCTATGGATGTAAACATGTGTTTGAAACATGTTATGTTTGATGGATGCAAGTGGATGCAAGTGTTTGCTAGTGGTTGCCTGTGGACACATATACAAACACATTAGGCACTAAGATCGGCTCAATCGCTCTCATACTGCGTATGGTTGTGTGTGCATTTTCTTTTCTTTTATCGATGGAAATGGATGAACTAGCATATGGATGTTGCATTTGGATGAATGAGTTTGCACACATGTAGAGCTTATATTTTATAATAGGCTTATTTGCATAAGTGGAATCGGTTCGCTACCGGAACTTTGTATTCAAAACCATTACCGTACCGAGTTTATATGGTAATAGAAAAATCATACCATTACCAGCCAAAAAAATCGGTTACCAACCGTGCGGTTTATAGTTGGTAATGGTTGGTAGAGGTCGGTAATAGGTTTTTGCCATTCACTAGTATGAGATTTTTTTCTTTACAATATTTCACGTAAACATTAAAATTGATTTTTTTTTTGTTATTATTTTATTATTTATCTATCTTATTTTACATAGTTAAACATGCTTGATGTAACGACCTGGTTTTTAAGCGACTTTGGTTATCGACATAAACTCAATGACGACTAACCAAACATAAGAAAATCCCGGTAGTTACAGTTGATATTAGAGCATAAGGTTAAGTGAATTACCTTGGCTCTGTGGCGTGACTCGGTAGAGATAGGGTTAGTAATACCCTAGATTGAGTTTGAGTGTATATATATGAGTGAACGTATTTGTTATTGATATAAAAAAATAATTTTATATTGTGAAGATTTATTGGTTGAGTAGTTTAGGGGTTCTGGTCGGTCAGTTTGATCCACTGTATCAGTAGGGATTTATAAACACTCAATACGATGAACTGACACTGTATGTTTTGAAAAGAGGGTAAACGAAATAATTTTGCTCAAATTATATTTTGATATAAAGGATTTATATTGGAATGATTATAATATATAGGATATACTGGTTATTATTATAATCGAGTAAGATTATAAAAATGCGAAATGGTTATGTAAATAGCCAATCAGAATTCATATAAGTGAAATACGTGAAATGAAGTGAATTAAATTTGAAATTTAAATCAAAATTGAAATTTCAAACCCTGGAAATTTGGAAAGTGTTGTAAATGGATTTGGGATAAATATATGAGAATTTAAAATCCTGGGAGATTTTAAATTTTTTTGAGCATGGTATTTTGAAATATATCTCAAAGTGGAAATGTTTAGAAATGGTTTTTGAAAGTGATATAATATCGAACTCACTTCGGTCGCTGGAAAATAAATTCCGATGTTGATCCGGGCATCATCGGTATTCATTTTCGAGTTGTAAGTGACGGATTACTACCAAAGAGATTGTTTTTGAAATTGTTTAGAAAAACAAGTTGTTGGAATCCTACAAAGGAAAATTTGGTTTTTGGGAAAATCAAAGCTGTTTAAAACACCCAGGAAAAAGATTGTTCGATTTAAAACCAAACTGAATTAGAATTTGCAAAAGCAAATTAGAGTTGAATTGGATTAGATGGATATCGAGAAATTTGGATTTTGTGGGATAGAAATTCGCAATGAGATTCGGTATGGATAAAAGTGAATGGTTGTGTTAAAAATAAAAACTTATTGGAAATTGGTTGAGACGACGCTGGCATATGTGGACTAATAACAGGTGAAAGTGATAGAGTTGATATGCCCGACAAAAAGGTACAAGTTTATATTTGATAGAAGCATGGGATTTATGAGCCGAATTGGCAAGTCGCTTGGCTATTTGATTTTCTTTTGGGTTGGAGATGGCCTAGAGAGGCGAGTTGGAGTTTTACCGATAGGGCTGTACAAAGGAGGTTATGGCGAATTTTTCTGAAAATTTAAGGTGTTAGAAAATTTTCAGAATTTTTGAAAATTTTCGTTAGTAAGAATAAATTAATAATTTAATTGAAATTAAATTGGTTTAGTTGAAACTGAAGTTAAGAAGTGAACAAATAAGTTCTAACCAGTCGATAGGGTTTGTTTTATAACTTAGCAATTTCGAGGACGAAATTATTTTAAGTAGGGAAGAATGTAATGACCCGCATTTTCAGCGATATAATAATTAATTTATTTAATTAGTTAAAAGGTGATTAAAAGGATTTCATGGTCGTTGAATTAAATAATGGGGAATATTTAATTAAAATAATAAATTAAATAATATATTTAATTTTGAAACAATTAGAATTGGCTAAAATGGCGATATGGTGTGAACTGGATCATCTGTGATATTTAATTCAGTTTAGAATTGAATTAGAATAACGAATATATTATTTGAACGAAGTTTGAACGTATAATTATATTATAATTAAAATCGAGCTTGAAATGGCGCTGCAGTTCGTAATTTGGCGATTTGAACTTCAACAGAGTGTACAGGGTTCGTTTTAAATCGGATTTCTGTAAAACAAGAAACGTGTGGAGCTGGTGGAGTATATCTTTCTAATGGAAGAGAAAAATCTGGATTTCGTCGTGTAGATTTTGATTTATGTCCAAATCAAATTTCAAAAAAGTCATTGTGGAATTCCTTTATAATTTGCAACACTTTATATACGTTATAAAAGGGAATTTCGATATAAATTGAAATTCGATTCAACCTGGACTTGAAATATCGAATATATAATTACCCTGGAGTTGTATGATATTGTATATGAATATATACTATAATATTAAATTATTAATATTAAATTTAATTATTTTTAAATATATTTATATATTTAAAAGGGCTATTTAGAGCTTTAAAAATAGCCAGTTTTGCAAACGACCTCGGAATTCGACGTAACTAAATTTGTGGATCCGCAACATCAAATTATTGTTAGATATCAAATTTCGTGATTTTTAGAGTCAGTATGTGGCCGTACCGATTTTTAAAGTGAAAAACAATCGATAATTTGACCTTTAAAAATACGTTGTGTGAGCAAACGGAGTCGGAATTCAACGAAACCAGTTTTGTTGGGCTCGTAATGTCGAACTGTAGCTGCATGCCGATTTTCATGATTTTTAGGTATCGTGTGTGTTCGTAGGGATTTTTAGAGTGCAGGAACGAATAATAATCTATAATATAAAATTACCTAGCAAAATATCCAAACCTATGGAGATGCTAAACAAGCCACATCGTCTAACTTTCTCAGCCACATAAGATTTTCGTTCTGTTATATAATCTCTTCTCAGCCGCAACATTTTTCCATTTCTTTTGAAAAACAAATCCTTTTGTAAAATCATTTAAAACCCAAAACAAATTCCTAAAATCGCATAATATATATATATGGATTCACGACATCAGTTGTTTCGATCTGATATGGTTCTGGGAGGGTGCGACGGCTGTTCTGGGAATGGGTTTTCCTTCAGCGAGTTCTAGGGCTGATGATTTCGAGAGATACAAGCATCGATTCGCAATTTGGGTTATGCTGTGATGTTTGTAGGATCGAATAGCTTCAGTTAGTTTTTTTTGGTTTTTTCTAGAAATAAAACCGTCAATGTCCTCACTGGAGTTGCAATGGGAAGCTGCTCGACGGAAATAGATTGAGGGGTACAAGTTCGGGTTTGAGGGTATGGATGGATAGGCATCTCGAAGGGGGAGGTTTTGGTAATGGTTTGGTAATTTTCGGTGGTTCATGGAAGGTGCAGTGGGAGTTCAAATTTTGGAAATGGTTTAGGTGTTACTGAAGCAGGAGTCGGGGAAGAAGGGTGTCCACGAAACAAGCGGGTTGGGCTTTGAAGTTAGTGGGCCGAGGTTTGAAAGGGATTAGCCCATTTAATTTTAAACCTAAGCTTTATTTTATTTCAATGTATATAGATTTCGAAATGGTATAACTCTTTCATACGGTATCAGAATTGGACGAAACAAGATCTGTTAGGATCGTACAGACGGGAGCAACACAATGGAACTGACTGACAATGGATTGGAGCTAGTTTGAATTTATGGCGTAATAAATTGTTTGATTCAAATCAAACAAACAGTTTATCGCTCTTTAACGATGAACTGCCAAAGTGAGTAAAACTCACCAACTCTAAACAGTTATATTTTTATAACATATTTTTGGAACTGTTAATCATCTGTTGATTGCTGTGTGTTAACTGTTTGGTTGAATTGCTTATGTGTTGGTTGAAATCATAGATAACGATGTATATATATAAATCATTAATCTAATATCGATTCTGTTTAGCAGAATATTTCTTAGTGAAATATTATCAATGTTAATTATAGTGCCTAACATCTGTGATGCAGGGAAACAGGTTGGAGCAATCCAACTGGATTCCTCAACATTTATTTTACTGTTATTCATATATTGTGATATATGTTGCGATATATAATCTGTTGTTGATTATGTGTGGTTGGACGATATTTATCATTGTTAAATGGTAGTTTAAATACCATGAAAAATACTGGGATGTAAAAAGGGGATTTAGAAAGTGTATTATTTATATAAAATCAATGGATTTTATATATATAAAAGGAAAAGGGTTTTATAAAAGGGAATAATTATAAAACCAAAGTGTTATAAAGGGAAAGATTTGTAAAACAAATAAAAGGGAAAATATTTGTAAAACAAATTAAAAGGGATTATTTATTTGAAAAAAAAAAATAGAATAAAGGAATATTTATTTAGAAAATAAATAGAATAAAGGAATATTTATTAGGGAAATAAATAGAGTTAATGAAAAGGAGTTAATCAAATTTAGTATTCGAAGGAGTTAATCGAATTTAGTTATTCGAAAGGAGTTAATCGAACATAGTTGATCAAAATGGAGTTAAACAAAAATTAGAAACTGACTAGAGATTAATAAGTTGAATGGTTTCCTAAGTATCGATCTGATGTTGGTTTCGACCTTGCGGTTTATATTTAGGAAGTTGTTCTCTTGTTAGTTTATAGTTAGAGTCTCATAGTTGTGGAACGATAGTGATACGTAATTAAGCCATGGAAATGTTTTCCAGTGTTAATAACATATATTTTCTAAACATAGAAAATAAGGCAATGTGAATATATATATGTGAAATGATGATTGATCGATATAGTTTCCATCTGGAAATAATATCGTTGTTTGCACACGTGTTTTTCTTTGATAGTTAAATCACAGACTATCAATGTTTTGACCATTTTAACGTTGTTAATATAGAGAGACCGGTTGGATTATTATCCAAAGAACCACTCTGTATTGGCATAAGCGTTGCGAATCATATATGCCAAAGATAATTAAAGACGAAGTAAAGTGCGAGGGCTATTGTATAAGTCTTAGATAACAGGGCCTAAGATGGATGTACTGAATAGTGCCTTCGGTTTGTCCAGTCCCAGGACAACTTGTATGGACGAAGGTCTGACAGAGTATATCTAATAAATCGCGTAAGTTGATCTCTTCAAACATATTCAAGTTTGGTGGCGGAGGAATTCGTTTCTCTTAGCTGTATACCCGTGGTATGTTTGGATAAATCAATTTGTGATTTGGCGGGTATGACGATGTGACATTCAAAGCGAATGAAGATGTGGCATGTAAAAGATAAGCATAGGTTCTAGCCTCACATCCGGTAAATGACAGAAATCGGGCAGGCAGCATGGCTATGTAGGTCGCACCTATTAGGGTGTATAATCACCTGATCTAGAGTTTCATTTACTTCTAAAACTCTATTGTTGATGTTGTCCCACTCGGGAAACGGTTGCTGATCCCAACCGTTGGTGATATACATTCGATACACTCAAGCGAAATGAGTGGTCGGTCATGTGTAGCCGGGTTGCAAGATGTTCTTGTTGAACCCAATGTATTCCTCTCTAGAGGTACACTAGCGAAAGGTGGTTCCATACCTTGTCATAGTTGGAAATCCATTACCCAATACGTGCTTGCGGTTTTGATTGTATGTATGTATATGTATATATACATATATATATATATACATATATATATATATACATATATATATAGAACGTGAGATGAAAGCGTTTCTGCTAGATGATTATTATATTGTGGTTGATAGACATTATTATAATATCAAAAGGTTTTTGATATAAAGATATTTTGGATTCTCATAAGGGAGAAACCCGTTTCGTTATACGGCGTGGTCTTACGAGATATCGTTTAATGGCTCAATCTGTTTTAAACTGTTTTACTCATACCAGTCCCATGACTGACCCGGAGTTTATTTTGTTTGTTTTCCGTAAACTCTTGGGTGCCCAATTTTATATGGGCAGTCAAGTAGTCAGAATTTTACAGATATGCTTGGAGAGCTAGAGCAGGAGGCTTCAGGATCATATAGCTATTGTTTATTTCCGTTGTTTTGTAAGTGTTGTACTTTGATAATGATGTATATTTAAGTACAGATGTATATTTCAAAGTATGTTATATATATTGTATGTTATTCGTTCCACTGTGAGGTTTGTGTTACTCTGATGTTGTTGTTCTTTGTCTTCTATTCTAAGTTTCTATCTTATCTTTTATCACCCTCTAACTCCTTTCATTAACTACCAGGTTTTTTCGATGTTTGGTTAGTCGTCATTGAGTTTATGTCGATAACCAAAGTCGCTTAAAAACCGGGTTGTTGCACTTGAAATCTTTATGGATGAACTAAAACATCATATAAATAATACCATTTCTATGATATATGATAAAAATTGCATTCAATCTTGTATATTGTGATAGTATTTTCCTAGGTATTTTATTAAATAATTACATATTAGATGTTCTTTGTTATGTAATAAACATATATAAGTATATGCATATATATTGTTTAAAATATGTGGTAGGTATGGTAATTACCATTATTAATGATCAATTACCATTACTATACCGCATATTTTCATGTGGCTTGGCATACCGTACCAATCAAACTGGTTACCGATTGTTCGGTACCACTTTCGTTGGTAATGGTTGGTAAGTTGTAATATGGCAAAAATGTCCATCCCTACATATTGGATTCATGGCATTAACATACATTGCATTAAGGAGGTCAACTGAATCAGTGGACCGCCTAATCTTCGCATTAGTGTTGGGACATATACACACACCTTTGCATATATTCATGAAAGCATTAGAAACCCTTAAGGACAATGGATGCCAGTGATGATGGACGAGTAGATGGATGATGGATGGTAGGATATGCATTCTTCTCAACTTGGAGATTTCAGGGACAAAATCCTTTAAGTAGAGGGAATGTAACACCCCGTAATTTTATTAACATTAAAGAGGATAAATTAAAGAATAATTAATTTAATATAAGAATTAAGGGAAACTGATTATGTCATTACGTCCATCTCGAAATTTTGGTCAGGACAGACACCTAGTTTGTGTAAAACAGATAACATATGAAGAAGTTACGAACGATAAAATGTTGAAAATCAAAACTAGGTATAACTGGTGCACTTGCCAAGTGCGCTAAGGCAATTTTGCACTGGCGCACCTGTAAAGTGCACCCAGAATAGTTTTCGGGTATTCAGGCCTTTTCCTAAATGGGGAGGCGAACCACAACCTAATTTACCCTAGGGCTTATGTGGCAGTCGGTTCCAGAGGGTTCTCAGCTATGAATATATAGCTATTTCACACATTTCTTCATTAGAAATTATGGCGGCCAAACTCTGCCGGAGTCTGAACTGAACTAGGGTCTCTCATCATATCAAATTCTGGGATTCAAGCATAGACTCAACACCAACCTCTTTTCAATCATCTTAGCAATCCAATCATAGTGAGTTTCTAGTTACTTTTAGGTTTAGATAAATAAAAGTGAATTATGAAAGATTGTGATTTGGATCCATTATAAACCTTGAATCAATGTTATTGTTAGATCTTATGATAGATCTATTTCTCTAGATCCAATTCAATTGTGATTGTTCTACTATGTTATTATTGTGGATCTTGGTTTGTAACTATATTGTGGTTAATATAGATTTGTTAATTTGGACAGTTATATCATTGGATAGATCTAATCATTTATGTAAATCATGAACATATGCCACCTTGAATTGGTTAGTATTGGATCTAAATCTTTGTCTTAATTATAACTTTTAGGACATACTATGATGTGGATGTGCATAGATCTATTTCTAAACTAGTAGATCTAATTTATGTGGACATTGAAACTGTTAGATCTATTTTATGTGATCTAAATTATCACCTTATGTTATCATGTTAGATCTATTTTATGTGATCTAAATTGCTACCTTATGTTATCATGTTAGATCTATTTTATGTGATCTAAATTACCACCTTATGTTATCATGTTAGATCAATTTTATGTGACCTAAATTGTCACCGTATGTTATCATGATAGATCTATTTTATGTCATCTAAATTATCACCTTGTGTTATCATGTTAGATCTATTTTAATCTCTAGATCTAAATTATGTGATCTAATTTATCACCTTGTGATTATCATGTTAGATCTAAATTGATTGGACATCTAAATTACAAATTTAGATCTTATTATGCTTATTGTTACATCATAGCTCATCAGTTTTATGTCCACCTTGTCATGA
The DNA here is from genome assembly GCA_030737875.1 of Allium sativum. Classification (NCBI taxonomy): domain Eukaryota; kingdom Viridiplantae; phylum Streptophyta; class Magnoliopsida; order Asparagales; family Amaryllidaceae; genus Allium; species Allium sativum. Next base: position 17,550,768 of record JASFAX010000029.1, read on the forward strand.
TGACAATTCCATGTCCATGCCAGTACGTATGTTCACATTATTATCATACAAGTTTATGTTTATGCCAATATGATCATTTTAGTGATATTCCCATTAGTTTCCCTATTATCGTTTATGACTAGGCTATTATCTAGCCTAAGCATGTTGCCAATTTTGTGAGGGCGCTAGTTAAGGAACAGAGGAAAAGGGTTTAAAATGGCATAATTTGAATATGAACATTCTTGGACATGTAATTCAAATTTTTGGGTAAAATAGGTATTGACACCTATAAAAGGAAAGGATTAATTAATTTAATTAATTAAAAATGGAATGTCTAGTAATTACAATTAGGAATTGTAATTGTACTTATGACACGTGCTTAGGTTGCATTAGTGGTGGAAGTCTGCCCGGACCCGACCGACATATCTAGTAGCCACTAATGTTGAACCTAATATGGGAGGTTTGAGTACGTAAATACGAATCGGGCTATGAAACGAGATTAGGCCCCACTATGGAATAAGTCTACCCGGACCCGACCGGCATATCCAACATCCACATGTTGTAGGCCTAATGTGGGAGGTCTGGCCCATTATGAAACCATAAATGGACATGGTAAAGAATTGGACTACTTAACCTAAGTTAATCCATAGGGATTGTATGAAATTAAATTTAAGTTGGGGGTTAAGTAAATATAGTTGAGGGCTGGGTTAAGTAAGTCTGAAGAGGGGGATGGGTAATATTCGCATATACGCCCACAAACTTAACCTGTTAAGGTTATGTAATTAAAGGAACCTAGTGGTATATATAACCGGAGGAAATAATAAAGTTATGTAATTAAAGACACCCTATAGGGTAAGCATAACTGATAGAACTAATTAAGGCTATGTAATTAAAGACACCTAGTGGTATACATAGTCAGTGAAAACCTAGTGAGGGATACAAGACAAAGAGGAGAGCTTGTATCATATTGTGTGGGACACTTTTCAGTCAGTAACGCGGAGTAGGTATCAAACAAATTACTCTGTACTAGGCGGAGAAGGGGCACACTTACTGACTGATTGTAAGAGATCCAAATGTGGAGGACAGTGTGGGTGGCGCAAAACGACCGGGCCATATGCGTGCATTAGCCGGGTAGAAAGGAATAAGACGACCGTGACACCTGTAGATATGGTTGTGAACATTATTACGACAAGGGGTTGCCACTTTAGGAAGTGATACCTCCTACTGTGAGGCTAGCACAAGGTATCTACGAGGGTTAAGGAGCCGATCGATCAGGGTAGTAGTTAGGATACATTTGCACGTATACCTAAGTCTACCACCTTATAGTTAAAGGGATCATCTCTTTTTGGATATACTAGTAACAGTGCAGAGTAATCATTAGAATCATATACACCTTATCCTGTTTACCTTGTTACACCTTCCACTTATGGATGATCTCCCTTATCCATTTTATATGCTTATCATGTTACTTTTATCTATTTACTTGCTAAAAGTAACTAGACTCGCCAGACTTTATGTCTAACCCTTTTGTTTCTCCTTCTTTCTTCCGTCCCCCCCCCCCTTTCCCTAGGTTCTCAGGGAGGAAACACCCAGGCTTAGTCAGGATTCAGATATCACCTTTCTAGGAGCTACTTCTGAAGTATGGTTCAAGTTTTTGTCTCTACTATAGCTTAGCTCTTCCAGTTGGGGAATTATGTTTTTATATTCTTATGTACTATGATGGTGCAAGAAAGAAGTTATTTTATTGTAATGGTTTCTACGACTTATGGTATTGTGGACCATGATATTTTAATTTATTTGAAATAAAAATTTAAATTTCCGCTGCTATCTTTTTTATATCTGTCTTGTAATTGTTCTGTGTCTGTTTACCATGACGCTTCCCGAAACTTATTGCATTCCCTTAGTGAGTGACATTAAAGGACGTGGGGTATCACATAGTTTTTAGGAATTCTGATTCAAGATTTGAAGACAAAGATTATAGATCTTCAATATAAGTGTCAGATTTATTGTCTACGTGGGATAAATTTTGTGAATTTGAATTATTAAGGTTTCTTTCTTTTTGGTATCATATTTGTAAATCTGTGGTTATCCCAATATTAGATTCAATTAGAAAGACCAGGAGTAGCAGATCTAAATCAGATTCAAGGATTAGGAAGCATCAAGTGTGTTGTAACGACCGCCCACAACTCCTGCACTGAACAAGAGAAATAATGCACTGAAAGACATGCCAGGAAGCTATGGACGATCATCAAGGTAGAATAACACAAGCATTACCTGTCGTATAACTCATAGCACTAGGATAAAATATAATAGAACATATACAACAGGAAATAGTAGTGAAGATGAGTTGAGCAGAATTTTTAACTATCATATCATCATGAATTATCAAAACATCAAACTGGATACAACATCAAATTCTGTACAATGTGTCGCACTACAAGTCACTTAGAGAATACATCAAACAACATAAAACAAAAATAGTAGATAGTAGAAAGTAATACGCTAGCCTTCTCCTCGTTATCGCTCAGCAGCGTCGTCCTCATCAAGACCTACTACCTGTCACCTGCTGTTCATTCTTCCCATCCACAACCGGATAAACATCCCAAGGTAATAAGAGGAAACATAAAACCTTGAGTCAGACAATAGTCTTAATAAGCGATAAAACAGCTATCTAACATCATCAGTAAAGTATATGAGAATAGGCAGATTAACCAACTAATCTATCAACATCAACAGAGAATAACCCAAACCCGTCTTCCCCGCATACGACAGTGATAACCTTTACAATTAAGTAGAAACAACTGTACAATCATGGCAATTAGTTATCAAGCATAGGCCAGCATAATCGATATCGTCGTCTCCCAAGCACAAGCCACGAAGGCCTAAACCAACATCAGACAAGCACCCTAGAGATATCTCCTTCGACGTCGAATAATCTACACAAGACGATACAAGCAAAACAATCATCATCCATGGCTATGGCTATCACTGCTAATCTTGCTTTGAAACCATCGTTAATCATATAACGGCTATAATATGCAATTTATCAAGGGCTAATGGTAAACCCCGGTTCTAGCAAAACTCCATACGTCATTCGTACGCGTATATTTGCCTTACTCGACAAAGACAATTAGGCCCATTCGTATACCATGGTACTCGACCAGCTAACATCTAGTCTTTTTGCCGTCCCCATTATACCCCTGCATTAAGCTCGCTAGAACCTTCGATTAACAATAATTCCTTAGCCTTCGATATCTCTAGCCATCCAACTTGATGACTATCCATAAGTTCAAGTGACTTCTCGAGCAACCATTATCCATAAACTCAACATCTTTGAGTCGTCTGCATATTCGTTGCATTTCATCGATCAACGACACTTCGAACATTCCTGCTTGAATTCGCGTCGAAGCTATAACCATCATCGATCCAAAAATATGCTTTGTTTGCTCGATTCTGCATTTCATAACATTTCCAAATTTCTCGCTATGAAAAACTAAGCACATCATCAAAACTACCTTTCACAGCGTTTAGGAAACGTTATCATATCCCAGCGTCCCATTTTGAATCGGCCTAGTGCTCAACTTCTCAAAAAAGCCCAAAAACATGTGCGCAACACACGTTTTTATGTCCGCGATCCATGCTCCATAAGTGGCCAATCCATCGGCTTTTCATAACATTTTTTAAGCACTGCCAATTCCGCCTGATCCACGAAAACTACTCGATCCATGATTTCCCCAGCGCGCGCCTTGGCAAATCCAAGTTTTTGTCGTGTGCATGCCAATGTAGTACTTCGGCATTTATCATGATCCATACCATAGCATTCATAAACACTGTAGAAAACCAATTTTGCCTGATCCATCCACATGCTTGCCAAATTCTCCTCTTTGCCATGCACAACACGCGTTTGGCACTTTGCCAGTTTTGCCCGATCCACGCCTCCTACCACAGCATTTTCCAAACGCTACAAATTTTTTTTTTCCCTGAGTCTTTGCTTGATTTTTTCTGCTCGATCCGTGCATTGATTTCTGACCGATACGTGCATGTTTTCTACCCGACCCATGCATGTTTTTGTGCGAAAACTCCAACATTTCCACTCTTGAATTCAACCTTATTTCATACTCGAAAACCAATCAATCTTCAACTTTTTCAACAATGATCCAGTCAATGAAATAACAACAAATCACACAATTGTCAACAAACATTAAAACAACGATTTAACAATCGATCAAATCAATGAATGGATCTAACCATAAAATTAGCATATAAAATGTCATTTATAAGTATCTATAATTAGATCCTATGGTGTTGAAATTGCAATCATCACTACACCATAGATTGTTCTACTGCAACGAAAATCCAAGGTATTGCCAGCTAAATTGTTGCCACAACTATACTGATTTTTGTCTATTGCAACACACCCTTCAATGTGTTAGAAGAGATATCAAACTGTGTTGCAGTAGCTACAGATATCTTCAAATTAAAAAAATTAGCAATCTGCGTGAATACGATCCAATGGTTTACATTAATCTGATTATTAAAATGGATCCACTTTTTCTCTAGAGGACTTAATAGTAATTAGGTTTGTCTAACCCTCTATTCTTTTTATTCTTTCTTCACTTAAAATTATCTGCTCCTCTTTCTATCTTCAATGGAGAAATCGAAACTAGGGTTTCCGCTTAATCCATACACCAATCCTTACCTCAGCTATTTCTGTTTTCCAGTTTTATTTGTGTTCACCCGCCGTTCTCTTCCCCAAATCTCCAAAATCATTCCGACCCCAACTAAAAATCAAAATAGTGAATACCTAACATAAATAAAAATAGCGAATCCTTAACGCAAATCAAAATAGCAACCACATTTTTGATGGGTGCGATTGGGTTGCGAGTTCGAATTGTGGGTTACGATTAGATGGATTGGAACTATGGAAAAAAACACAAGACCTCGAGTAGTTTTCATGGAATTTGGCACCAAAGAGGATGTCTTCCCCATCGCAGTAATTTTCGTACACTTTTATTTATTTTAGGGAATGGGTTGTTCAATTTGATTTATTACACTTGTTTACTATTCTTTCAATTCAGGCTATCGCTGCAGCATTTGCAGTTGATCAACATAATTTTAATGTTTTTTTAATCACTCACGTAGCACATCAGGTTGAATGTTATGTTTATTTATTACTATGTTTTTTCATATGTTCATGAAACTGAGTTGTTGATGCTATGTTATTTGGTTTACAGAGCTTAGAGGTACATTTGGCTAAAAAAAGGCGTCATTGTTGTTCCCATTTCAACTCCTACAGTGCTTTTTGTCCATCAAGTATGCAGTGGATTAGGTTATCGTCAAGAAAAAATAGTATAAGTTACTGTTGTCAAGAATAAGTTGTATAAGTTACTATTCCGGTTAGCTTTTTTGTGTGCCTTAGTTTCATAATTATTATTTTTGATTTTGTCCATGTATTCAGATTGAGCTACAATATTTTTCTAGTCATAAAAAGACAATTAAAATACAACATAGGTAGGAGTGTATGGATGCTATCGAGGGAGTTTTTGGAGACGATTCAAGAACATCGAGTGACTTCATAGCGAACAATTTTTTGTCCTGATACCAACATTGACGTTCTAAATATTTGCTTGTAGTGTGTATTTAGTAAATTTTTTTGCAATATGCATTTAGTAATTTTGATTAGGTGTATCATTTCAACCAGGAAGGATGGAGTTTTGCTAAACTATACCAAGTTCGATGTATTGTTGCTGCTCCCTATGTCATCCGGTACAGGTATGCATTTTTTGCGATCGACACCGTTAATATATGCTTCAGTAGTAACTGATTTTAATTTGATTTAGATTTTAGTCACTTCTCTTCTTACACATTCCGCTTTTGTTCATATTTTTCTTGATTAAGTTTTCAGTCACATCTCTTCTTATGGGTTCCGCTCTTAGTGATCCCAGAATTAGTGAGTTATGACATATGTTCCTTCGGTTATTCATTTACGGTGAAGCTGGAAAAAAATTGTGAAATTGCGGATAGGTTGCCTTATTCTATAAGGATTCTATTGGAATCAACAATTAGAAACTGTGACGGATTTCAACTGATGGAGAAGGATGCGGAAATTTTTTTGGATTGGGAGAATACTTCTCTGAACAAGTAGAGATTCCATTCGAGTCGGCCAGAGTTTTGCTTCAGATATAATCTTTTCTGTTTTTTGCTAATTTTTGAAAAGAGAACCAGGTCCACCTTATGGAGAGTTTTAACTAGGTTTTTCCTCCCAAACTTAATATTAAATTAAGGAGTTTTTGGTGTTATAAATAGTAGGTAGGGCCCTTCTTTTGGTTGCAAGTGCATATGTGTATACATATATATCACATATATTTATATATGTGTGGACACATATATCACATATATGCATATATAGTTGTCCTTGTGCATATATCACATATATACATATATAGTTGTGCCTTAAACCTGAATGTATCATTGGATTTGCTTGCATCAAACCTGCACTTGTTTTATTGCCTTTGTGCCTGAATACATCTGCCTTAAATTTGAACTTACATATTTTTGTATGTTCGCCCACTTATTCACGATGACCTGAGCCCGAGTTTGTTGTGTGTGCATGCATTTGTAATTTTATTTTATTTTTTTTCCAGTTTATTGTGTGTGTTTCTATAATTGATAGGTGTGTTGATGGCTGTTCCAGAAATCAAAAAGGAAGTAAGCGTGTTACAGAAGTGGAAGTTTGAAACAAAACGTCGTCTCAAAGAAGGCTTGGTCTTCTGAAAACGGATGAATCGGGCGGTGCCTACTACTTCGACCTAACTGGTTACGTCGATCGCCACCGGAACTGTGGGTCCCCAGATCCCCAATGGCACTGTGCCGAGACCTGCTTCTCGGCTCGCCTTCGAGCTCGGCATATATTTATCAGTGTTAGTGACTGTAAAAATTGAAACAACATATGTACTGAGTGAACTGAGTGATGTAGTGTGTAATATCTGTATATGTGAATAACCAGTGTCGTAGTAAATCATTGAGTTGTAAATAGTTAGAGTCAGAAATTTGTACTATTTCGGTTGTAGAAATAAAATATTTTATTTAATGAAACATTATTTGAATTCAAACTTTGTGCATTAGTATTTTGTTAAATAAATATTTAATCCTGTAAAAGTGTTGTCGTTGGATGGTAAAAGTGTTTCCATTGGATGGTAAAAATAGTACTATAGATAATGTGGGGCCCACTTTTAAGTAAAATTAGCATCTACGAGATCACCTTGAAAATGTTGCCATTGGGCCGCAAAGGTGTCGCCCTTGACTCTACGGCAACGCAATAAAATGCAACACCAAAAAAGTGTTGCCACAGATCATTTTATGCCTATAACAACATTTTCTGGAACTTTATGCATCACTTCTCTGGTGTTGCAATATGCAGTCTATGGTTTAGTGCATACTTACATCAATTAGATATATATGAAAATAACTTGAAATGATGAACATAAGATCATACAACATATATACTCGATTGAATCCGTGCGAGAAATGCTTATCACTCACCAATTCTTCAACATAACTTGAAATCAACTAAACTCAAATCCGGATAGTGATGATCAACCTTCGAACCTCTCAATTTGATGCGATCTTCCATCACTCGATGTGGATCTAGCTTTACTTGATGTAGTTCCTCAATCTTCCCGCATATATCTAAAATTTTAAAGGAGAAAAGGTGTATTTGATTGAGAAAGGAGGATCACAAGCTCAACCAAATAAAAGAATGAAGAAAGTATATTATTCTCCATATTTATAGCCTCTAACCAGCCCATTAATGGGACACACCAATTAAGCGTAGCCAAACCTAAACAGAATTTTGTGATACATTAAAACAGAGATTCCTCCCAAACTGCTGAACCAAATCTTTAATGTGACCACTCCAGAGAACTGGAAACATCATTTCCTTTCCGATGAAATCGATCCAACACCTGATTTAATCCTTGTCAAAAGTTATCCATGTACAAAACTGATAGGGGTAAATGGTCATAAATAAAATTGTTAAAAATTAAAATATGAGAATTATCTGACCCTTGGGTAAATAAAAATATTTTATGATCCTTCGATACGTAAAATGCGGGTCGTTACATTTTCCCTCCGTTAGGAATTTCGCCCTCGAAATTCCAGACAAACACAAATGACCAGAAACAATTTCGCGTGCTTACCATCCAGAAGCAGACAATTTGTTATCCAAACTAGCGTCCATCAAGCCATGCATCCATAGCTCTAACCTAGCATGCGGAATTCTAACAACGATAGTACATTTACAATGGTGTAAGGTGACACGATATTAATGGGTCATACCAAGGAAGAGTTCTGGATGGATCGTCTTCATACTTCCTTCCGTTTCCCACGTACAGTCATCATCATCCTCACTCCACTACACCTTGACTAACATAATTGTCTTCTTCCTAAGTTGTTTCGTGTCATTCCCCACAACGCCAAGAAGCTTACGAGGTCTTGTAATTACGTTCCTGACTTCTTGGTCTTCGTACTATTCCGGAGATACCACCACATTCGATTCATGCACACACTTCCGTAGAAATGACACATGGGAAACATTCACTTGACATCTTCTTGGGTAACACCAATATATATATATATATATATATATATATATATATATATATATATATATATGCGAGCTTCCAATCCGCTCGTCTATCGGAAATGGTCCAACGAATCTTGGGGCTAACTTTCCTTTGCTTCTAAACAGAACACCAATCTTTAATAGTGAAATCTTTATGAAAATCATCTCACCAACATCAAATTCCAAATCCCTTTGACGATTATCAGCATAACTCTTCTGACAGTCTTGGGCTTCCTTCATTCGTTGTCGAACAAACTCGATACAATTCGATGTCTCTCTGATCATCTCTGGCCCAAGTATCAACTTGTCTTTAGCCTCTAACCAACAAGCCGGAGAATTACACAGTCTTCCATACAATACCACGTATGGTGTCATCCCAATGCTCAATTAGTAACTCTTATTGTACATAAACTCAACTAAATGTAGATGGTCTTCCCATAATCCTCTGAAGTCCAATGCCCAAGCCCTCAGGAGATCTACCAAAACTTGGTTAACCCTATCGGTCTGACCATCAGTTTATGGATGATAAGCTGTACTCAAACACAACTCGATTCCCAAAGTTTCTTGTAAACTCTTCCAAAATCCACTCATGAGCAATGGTTCTCGATCACCCACTATGCTCTTCAGGATACCATGGGATCAAACTATCCATTTTATATAAAGCTCAGCCAACTTCGATGCTGTACTAGTCGATTTGACAGGAATAAATCTTGCACTTTTAGTCAAGTGATCCACGATAACCCAAATTCCTTCATTTCCTACCCTGGTTCTAGGTAGTCCTTCAATGAAATCCATCGATATCTGCTCCCACTTCCAATTAGGAACTTCCAATTGCTAAGGCATGTTAGGGATTGCGAAATGGATCGTTAATGTAAAGCAAACACTAGAGGGGGTGAATAATGTTTGTAAGAATTTAAACAAAACTTTAAAACTACAGAGAATTAGGGAATGAATCAAACACCACAAACACAATCATAGACATAGATTCAAAAACAAATGCAAAATAAATAGAAATAAAAATGCAGAAAGGAAAGAACACACCAGATTTTATACTGGTTCAGATTACTCCTACGTCCAGTCCCGCACAACGCTGGATTGTACAGAGCTTTATTATTATTTCCAATAGTCAAATATACCCTCCTTGATTTCATGGCTCAACAAGAAGATATCGACTCATATTCCTTGATTTCACGGCTCAACAAGGACACACCGACTCATATTCCTTGATTTCATGGCTACAAGGATACACTGATTCCTCTTTGACTTACAAACAAGGTTTATTCGACCTAAGCGTTTACAAAACAGCCATATAACTCTTCAGTAGAACTTTATTCAGAGAGTAGAGAGTGTAGAGAGAAGAAGTTTGATCAAAATAGAATTGAATTCAACAGAGTATAAGTGTAAGAATCATAAAAATGATTAAGAATAATGGTTGAGTGAAAGATGATGAAGTTAGAGAAGAAGAGATAATAAAAAATTCGGTTTTAATCTCTTTTTATAGAGTATGAAAGGTTGTAACGGCTCTGAAGCGTTTCAAATAGTGAAAAGACACTTCCTTTCAAAGTTGGAAAAAATGATGGTTATATGTCGACATTGAGTTTTTGCTATGTCGACATACTCATGTGTATTTTTGATTTTCAAAGCATTATTCAAGTGTTTTGATATAAAAATAATTCTGGAAATTCTTGAGTAAAATTCTAGTGTTGTAAATTAAGATTATATAATAGAAAAACATATGAAAACATAAATTTAAACTATATAAATATATTTATAAAATTATAAGGTTTTAAACTATATAATGTATAAATATAAAGTATAAAATTTTAAGTTTGAAAAACAAAGAAGAATAAAAATAGAAACAACATAGAGAGGATAGAAAACAAAAATAGAGAGGATTGAGGATAGAATTGAAAATCAGAATTTGAAAATTAGAATTAGAATTTGAATTTGAACCTGGAGTGTTATTTAGAGTCTTACAAAATCTAGACTCTATAACTATGTTAATCTTGAACTCTTGAACTCATGATTACTCATAAGTCTTGAAATTTCTTAGATCTTTGAATCTCTTAATATCTTTATAATTGTACAATCTTCAGTAATACTTCCTGTATGTAATTCTCACACACACATACACACACACACACACACACACACACATATATATATATATATACACACATATATTCTATACAAAAAGTGTTAGCATATATTTTATAATCAATGATAATTGAAATAAGGTTGTTATCATCAAAACTCCATTCTCCAACGATCTCTCCCTTTTTTGATGATGACAACCTTAGTTTATAAAATATCATATCTGTATGCCTGTTTGATGATGTTCCTCTTATACTCCTCCTGCCTATAAGTTTCCTATGAACTATTCCTATATTTTATAATTTCTACCCCTTTGGCATTATCAAAAAGAAATTTTAAAGAATCTCCTCCTAAATTATACAGCTCTAGAACCAACGTAATATTCCTAAAAATACTCCCCCTAAATTGTATAATTCTCGAAATAGAACATAAGTAACTATCCCTAATAAAAATACCCACCTTAATTTATTAACTATTTCTAAGTAGAATACTTTCTTAATCTATTCAAACTTACAATAATACTTAATATGATGATTAAACACAAGCCAATCCAAGTATCATTATTACATATGTTTGTTTATATATATATATATATATATATATATATATATATATGTGTGTGTGTGTGTGTGTGTGTGTATATATATACAAACCAAACCAAATCACACCGTATATCTTAATATATACAAGTTTAAAACAATATAATCTAAATGACACCACACCATATGTTTTTAGAAAAACAAATCAATCAAATCGTACCAAATAATTAAACAATTCTTGGAACTTCAACCCCACCATCTTCTCCAAAGATAGGATCCTTTTTAATTACTTCCCAATCTTCATCTTCTTTGGTTGGTGGAGCCTTTACGAGATTATTTTCGTCTAGATTTTCACTTAGATTATGAATAGGATTTGCCATAGAATTTGATGAGAAATGAGTAAGGAAGGAGTAATGAAATAATGAAGTTTTCTGGGAGAAATGGACTTAAATGGGGTCTGGAATTCTGAAGCGACCCGAACTTCCCCAGTCTCCGAAAAGATGAGAAAGAACGAATTACTGTGAGGACAAGACAAATAAGAACGCAAATGGAAGAACATTTCACTGTATATTACAACAATTCCATCAGAATACAAGAATATACAGAGTATAAATGAATAAATTACATTCAACAAATATCAGAGATTTAAATTACATTTAAATACATAGCAGCGGAAAATAATACAATACACAACTAGAAGAGATATACGTATACAAAGCTTTCCGGATATCATTCCAGCTGTAAACCAGGATCCTGTGAATATAAATTTGCAAAAACAAAACTACTAGCTGCCCGCGTCAAAATAAGGGCACCCAAAGTTTAGGTTAAAACAATAAACTCCAGGTCAGTCATAGGACTGGTGTGAGAACTAAAACAGTTATTAATCTTTATTTTAAAGTTCGGTAAATCAAGGGACCACGCCGTATAACACGGAACGGGTTTCCTCCCAAGAACACCAGTGCATAACACAAACAGCGCAATGCTAAATAAAGAAAATGAAGCTATTATAAGACCCAGTTCCCATCACACAATGCAACGCAAGCCGGAGGATAGGGTTTTTACCTTATAATAGCCAAGAATTCTTGATACGTTTAAAACAAATCATTTGATACTATTATAAGTGTATAGTGTATAAAACAATTCCAAATCATAAGTATCAATCATAGACGGCATAAGCGCCCCATCCCACTATGTCGCCATACTAGGCTCTACAAATAAAACCACAAATGTCACGTATTTGGAAATTGTATTTCCGTCTTGTAACAACCCGTATTTTGAATAACATGTTATGACATTAATCAAGGCAGAATTAAATGTTAAAATCTGAATCAAGGGAAACGGGACATGCCATTGCGTTCGTCCCGGAAAAATACGCGAAATAGAGTCTGAGTTTTCGAAAATCGGAGTCCGTATGACCCAGTTATGGCCCGTCGAAGTTTTCAGAAAATCCAGAGTTTAAAAAACAGTTCGAAAATCATATCTGGAGCCAAACAGACTGGGCGGGAAAATTTCCCGCCCAGCCCCAAGTCGACTAGGGAGTCGACTTGCCCCAGTTGGTGTCGAATGCCCAGTCGACACACCTGTCGACCTGGGTGGTCGGACCAGTTTGGCCTGGTGCACCTGTTTTGGCTCCTGGGTCTTGTTTTGTTGGCTTGTGACGTGATTTGATGGCTCAGATCTGAATTAGGGTTAATCCTATGGCCTAAACTAACCTAAACTTCTATATAAGCACCCTTAGACCTACCCTAAACCCTCATTAATCATTCCTACAACTAAATTCTGCCAAAATGCTCCCTAATCATGGCCTCCATCTTCATCTTGAGAGCTTCTAAGGCAAAAAGGATCCATCTTTCTTCATCAAATCAAAGGAGCTACTTATTCTAAAGGCTATTTGTGTTGCTACATCATTCCTAGAGCTTCTACAACGTCTCTATCTTGTTCTATTTGGTTCTAGTTCTCATAGCCACGCTTTGTAAGCCACACTCTACTCTTAGATTTAAACTAAGAAGTTAATATGATCATGTAGCAAGTTGAAATGAGACTTTTGGGTATAATACTTGTCTTGGGGGCTATATTTGTATGCATAGATCCATTTATGACTCTTTTGATCTATGATTGTGGCACTATCATGAACCTAGTATCATTTACCTTGATTTTTGGGTAGAAAGCTATGAGCTTTATTTGGTGGTTATGCATAATGCAACATAGAACTTGGTAGTTATGCATAATGCAACATAGAACCTCTCATAACCTTGATGTTAACTTGCATATGATGTTGAACTACATGCTACCCACAAGTTTATCACCCTATGCTAACTATTATCATGATATCACCTTTGCCTATGATGTTGAACTACATGCTACCCACAAGTTTATTTGCTATGTTTAAAGTCATACATGTTTGAGGCCAAATCACCTTTATGCTATTTGACATGTTTCGGGCCAAATCACCTTTATATTATTGTCATGTTTGAGGTCAAATCACCCTTATGCTATTTGACATGTTTGAGGCCAAATCACCTTTATGTTATTGTCATGTTTGAGGCCAAATCACCCTTATGCTATTTGACATGTTTGAGGCCAAATCACCTTTATGTTATTGTCATGTTTGAGGCCAAATCACCCTTATGCTATTTGACATGTTTGAGGCCAAATCACCTTTATGTTATTTTCATGTTTGAGGCCAAATCACCCTTATGCTATTTGATATGTTTGAGGCCAAATCACCTTTATGTTATTGTCATGTTTGAGGCCAAGTCACCTTTTATGCTATCATACATGTTGAGGCCATATGCTAGTATGTTGAACCCCTTTTGCCTAAAATATCACCATGTTTAACTTGTGATATACTTTGCCATCTTATGCCCACCTTGTCATATTCTTATGTTCCCTCTTTGATCTATGTGTGTTGATGCGAATTTACGTGCGATGGGAATACGTTATGGGTAGTTAGGCAAACTTAGATGACATGAAAACATGACTTGAAAATACGACATGAAAGTTTGACATGTGTTTATGCTTGAAAACATGAACATGGACATGACTCTTAGAAAACATGGAAGTGTCCAACTTGAGGTTGGGTTGAGTATGTAGCATAAATCTACCCGGAACCGCCCGGCTTAACTAGTAGCTACAAACAATAGGACCCAATGTGAGTAGTTGGTCATGTCGCGATTAAAACCCGAGGTTAGACTAGGTTGTGGTGTAAAGCTACCCTGACTCACCCGGCTTAACTAGTAACCACAACAAGGTCTAATGTGAGAGGTTGGGGTGCATTAATTTAATTAATGCCACATGGTAGGGTTAAGTCATGGACCACTTGAATATACTTAACCAGTTGAACACGATGTATTGATAGGGTTAAGTCATGAATTTCTTGGACACACTTAACCAACTCAATACATGGTTAGGATAGGGTTAACCACACTTAACCCATTTGAAATCCTAGTTACGTGGTCCTTTTCAGCAGTAACCCTCTTGGATGTATCAACGATACCCTAGGGATTAGGCTAGGGTGGGGCACGATTACTGGGCTGATCGTAAGAGACCAAAAAGAGACGGCTGAATGAGTGCACCAGTTAAGTTCAGGCGGAACATGGTCGTGCACATGAGTCCGGGGTTGAACATGGGCACCAGTAGGTTTAGACTGTGCGTGCTTGTTTTGTGTCAGTGGTTAACACCTTAGGGCTGGATACACCCTAGGGTGGACCTTGCACAATTTACTACATTTCATGATTAAGCCGTATGACACCGATACACGACGAGTTAGGCTTATAGGGAGCCGATCGACTAGATCGTATAGTTAGACCTTGGATTAGGTCATCTCATGATATTGGGCCAGGGGATCATTTCTTGTTTATACTTGACATGGGTTAGAATACTAGTACACTTGGTGCAACTTAACCATGTATATGCGATGCCACACTTGATCTATCTTGTTAACTATTTACCATGCCAGTTTAGTTACCATCCTTATGTTTCATCTCAGTTTCTCATGTCCAGTTAATTTTACTAGTTTTTATACTAATAGTAGGTAGGACTTACCAGTCTTTATGACTGACCTGTTTCCCTTTCGCCTCTTTTCTTCCGTTCCCCTCCCCCCCCCCCCCAAGGTTCTCTGGGTGGGAACACTAGCACCTAGCTTGGATCTTCGGCTTGCTTTTCTGACAGCTCATGTATGGTTTGGACTTGAGCTTTGCTATGGCTACACCACTGTTATCTTTGGGGAATAATTTACTTATGTATTTTTCAGTTTATGTTTTCTAGACTTGTAGTAGCTGGAAAAATGATGACTAAGTACCTTGATGTAACTTGACTATGGTTTTGAAATAGTAGTTTTATCCGCTGCTTTATTCACTCTATTTTACTCATATGTTCCGTCTTGTGATATCTTCGTGCATGTTTACCTTGTCCAACACCCCTCCAAAGCTAGTGTACTTGCAAGAGTGACCCTGGCGGAGGTGGGGTGTTACATTTGGTATCAGAGCATAAGGTTTACGAGATGGAGCAAAAGTTTTTAAAGAAAAGTTTTTAAAACTTACCTTTTGAAAAACTATTTTTAAAACCGATTATAAAGAAGTATTTTTCCAAGAAAGTCTAGTTTATTTTAAAAGGCTGTTCCCCAAAAGCCATTAGCACTATCCTTTGTTTCCTCGTTCTCAATCTATCTTTTTCTTCGTTTCAGTATGGCCGATAATTTTGCCACTCTGGAGGGCGTACCAGTACCTATTTGGTTTAGAAGGTACATGGAGGCAAGGGCGAATGAAGCCGGTCCCACGAACATTCCTCCTCCTCCCGCAGCTGAGTTCCTCCTCCTCCTCCTCAGCATCCGCAAGCAGATTTCGCGAATATTTGCAAGGACTTTAAGGCGATGGGTGGCAAGAATTTTGTTGGGACAGAGACTTTTGTTGAGGCAAGGAATTGGTTGAAGGAAACTGAAGACCTCTTTGCTATCTTTGATGTAGAGGATCGTAGGAAAGTTCTGTTGGCAGTATGGTTATTGAAAGAGGAAGCTGCATATTGGTGGTCACCACCACTACTAGGCCAATTGAGACTTGGGATGACTTTAGGAGAAGGTTTGGACCGAGGTTTCTATTATCGACAGAGGAGAACCTTCAGATGGAAAGGTTCCTATCACTAAAGCAAGGGGACAAGACCGTTAGGGAATACGTGGATAAGTTTAATCAACTTTCTCAATTCGGTCTAAACTTGGTTAACACAGCTTAGAAGAAGGCCCTACACTTTGCTCTAGGATTGAATGAGCCATTGCATGGTTTGGCCATGTCTCATATACCCATGGGGGCGACCTTCGAGAGTCTGGTAAGTATGGCCCTGCTTCAAGAGGAAGATAAGAGTGGCAAGAAGGAGGTCAAGGCTAATGCCGAGAAAGGGGGCAAGAACAACAACAACAAGACAAAGAAGGCAAGGAAATGCAACTTCTGTGGGATCACTAGACACATAGCCAAAGATTGTAGGAAGAAGAAGAGGAAGTTGGGAGAATGCTTTCATTGCGGAAAGTCTGGACACTTCAGTAAGGATTTCCCAAGGAGGCAAGGACAGGGGCAAGGACAGGCTCAGCGAGCAGGACCTTCTGGAGGGCAGATGCGTGCTCTCAACACTGCTCCAGTTCCGGACCGAGGTAGTATTTCTGTAGAAAGCCTTGTTTACATTTCTGGTTTTCCTGTTCGAACTTTATTTGATTCTGGCGCATCGCATACCTTTATTTCTTCTGATATTGTTGAAAGTTTGCACCTAAGTACTAGTCTAGTTGAGGATCCCGTTAGTGTTTCAAATCCAATTGGGGGTTCCGCCCATTTATCTATGATTTGTGCGGATTTGAATTCTCTATCTTGAGTGTAGAATTCATGTGTGATGCTTATGTTCTCGGGTTTATGGGATACGGGTTGATTTTGGGCATAGATTGGTTGTCCAGTTATGTAGTCATTCTTGATTTCGAACATAGGGTTGCGAGGCTCATGACTCGCCTCGGTAATACCCTCGAAATCTCGTGTGACCTTTAGGGTTCCGTCATGATTAGTTATCTAGAATCCCTTTGCACCTTTGTTGGAAATTTGTAATCCAATCGAGTAGTGTTCGCCACTAAGGCGGATAGTCCATTTCGCTTAAGCATGGGTTATAGAAATCACCCTAGTAAGTACATTTGGCAACATGGATTGGCATTTGTTTTCAAGAGATAGTTTTTCTGCGTGGAATACCGTATAGTATGAAAACGAGATCTAGGATTCACTAATTAATTTTGGAAAGCTTGCATGAAAACCATGAGCACGCAGTTATAGCCAAGTATTTTTAGGAAAAGAATAAGGGGAAGTGGAACGAGAGGCAACGGTGAAACGAGTTCCAACTCATATTTTGAAACTACGAAATTGTGAAGTTAAAAGACGGTGAAGGCACGATGGGATTAAGCACAAGAAAATGCGACTTAGAAGATTGAAGACTAGATACGTGCATCATATCTCTTTTTAAGAGTATATCCTTGATCCCTATTATTCTGTAGAGCTTACTCGCATGTTATCTTTCAAGTATATCCTCTCGGTCCTATTTTCAATCTTAGTTCTGTTGCAAACCCCGTAAGGAGTATGACTCGTTTGTTTGTGATATATAGTTGGGGTGAAAGGTGTCCACTTAGTTGACCAAACTTTTTGGGCTTTATGGGATATGGGTCATAGTTGATAGACTTACGAAGAGTGCTCACTTTGTTCTGGTGAAGAGCAAGAGGACCACATCATGGCTAGCATCTGTTTATCTTCGAGAGATAGTGCGATTTCATGGAGTTCCTTCTAGCATAGTTAGTGATCGTGACCCAATTTTCACTAGCCAGTTTTGGAATAGTTCGCAAGAAGCGATGGGTACACGATTGTATCTAAGTACGACCTATCACCCACAGACGGATGGTCAGACCGAAAGGGTAAATAGGGTACTAGAAGATCTGCTGAGGCTATGCATTCTTGACTTTGGTGGTACTTGGGAAGACCACCTTCCTCTAGTGGAGTTTGCTTATAATAATAGCTACCAAGCAAGCATAGGAATGGCACCATTTGAAGCTCTATATGGAAGACCGTGCAAGTCACCAAGTTGTTGGTGGGAGACCACGGATAAGCTTATACTTGGGCCCAATATGATAAGGGAGACACCAGAGAAGGTTGAGTTGATTCAAAGACGGATGAAAGCGGCCCAAGATAGACAGAAATCCTATGCAGACAAGCGAAGGACTGATTTGGAATTTGAAGTTGGAGATATGGTCTTTGTGAAAGTTTCTCCCTTGCTTAGTGTGGAGCAGTTGGGAAGCTGGCACCAAGGTTCGTAGGACCCTTCCCTATCATAGAGAGGATTGGGAAGATGGCTTATAAGATGGAATTGCCCAAGAAGCTGGTCGGAGTGCACAATGTTTTTCATGACTCGCATCTCCGAAAGTGCCCACATGAGTCAGCCGAGGTAGATGAGCCTAGCATTCTTGAATACATGGAGGTAGAGAAAGAGGCAACCCTGAGGCGAGCTCCGATTCGTATCTTGGGAACGGAGATAAAGAATTTAAGGAATCGAGAAGTCAAATTAGTAAAGGTTCAATGGAGTAAAGCCGAAGAGGACGCAACTTGGGAAACCGAGGAGAAGATGCGCGCGCTTCACCCATTTCTTTTTGAGGGTACATTCTCAATCTCTTTTCTTATAAGCTAGCATATCTATCTTTTTCTATCCATGTTTATCTGGTTACTTCGTTAATCCTGTCATGAGAACCTTAGGTAGAAACCCTTTGGATGAAACATGTATTTGAAACATGTTATGCTTGATGTTTGCAAGTGGTTGCAAGTGTTTGCAAGTGGATACTCATGGATGCATGATACACATTAGGCACTAAGATCGGCTCACACACTTTCATATTGCATATGCATGAGTGCTTATACTTATTCATGGATGAAACTTGTTATGCTATCACGTGGATGTTGCATATGGATGAATGTTATGTGAACTCATGTGGAGATTATGAATTATGTTAGGAATTTGCATACATATGGACTCATTTCACTAACATACTTTGCATTAAGGAGGTTTACTGAATCAGTAACCGCCTGATTTTCGCATTAGATAAGTACCTATACACACACCTTTCGCATATGATCATACAGCATTTAGAATTTTTTAAGGACAATGACTGCTCATGGATGATGTTTTGAGTAGATGGATGATGGATGGTAGGATACGTTCTTCCTAACTTGAAGATTTCGGGGACGAAATCCTTTAAGGTGGGGAGAATGTAACAACCCGTATTTTGAATAACATGTTATAACATTAATCAAGGCAGAATTAAATGTTAAATTCTGAATCAAGGGAAACGGGCTGTGCCATTGCGTTCGTCTTGGAAAAATACGCGAAATAGAGTCCGAGATTTCGAAAATCGGAGTCCGTATGACCCAGTTATGGCCCGTCGAAGTTTTCAGAAAATCCAGAGTTTAAAAAACAGTTCGAAAATCAAATCTGGAGCCAAACAGACTGGGAGGGAAAATTTTCCGCCCAGCCCCAAGTCGACTGGGGAGTCGACTTGGGAGTCGACTTGCCTCAGTTAGTCCAGTCGACACCCCTGTCGACCTGGGTGGTCGGGCCAGTTTGGCCTGGTGCATCTGTTTTGGCTCCTGGGTCTTGTTTTGTTGGCTTGTGACGTGATTTGATGGCTCAGATCTGAATTAGGGTTAATACTATGGCCTAAACTAACCTAAACTTCTATATAAGTACCCTTAGACCTACCCTAAACCCTCATTAATCATTCCTACAACTAAATTCTGCCAAAATGCTCCCTAATCATGGCCTCCATCTTCATCTTGAGAGCTTCTAAGGCAAAAAGGAGCCATCTTTCTTCATCAAATCAAAGGAGCTACTTATTCTCAAGGCTATTTGCGTTGCTACATCATTCCTAGAGCTTCTACAACGTCTCTATCTTGTTCTAGTTGGTTCTAGTTCTCATAGCCACGCTTTGTAAGCCCCACTCTACTCTTAGATTTAAACTATGAAGTTAATATGATCATGTAGCAAGTTGAAATGAGACTTTTGGGTATAATACTTGTCTTGGGGGCTATATTTGTATGCATAGATCCATTTATGACTCTTTTGATCTATGATTGTGGCACTATCATGAACCTAGTATCATTTACCTTGATTTTTGGGTAGAAAGCTATGAGCTTTATTTGGTGGTTATGCACAATGCAACATAGAACTTGGTAGTTATGCATAATGCAACATAGAACCTCTCATAACCTTGACGTTAACTTGCATATGATGTTGAACTACATGCTACCCACAAGTTTATCACCCTATGTTAACTATTATCATGTTATCACCTTTGCCTATGATGTTGAACTACATGCTACCCACAAGTTTATTTGCTAAGTTTGAAGTCATACATGTTTGAGGCCAAATCACCTTTATGCTATTTGACATGTTTGAGGCCAAATCACATTTATGTTATTATCATGTTTGAGGCCAAATCACCCTTATGCTATTTGACATGTTTGAGGCCAAATCACCTTTATGTTATTGTCATGTTTGAGGCCAAATCACCCTTATGCTATTTGACATGTTTGAGGCCAAATCACCTTTATGTTATTGTCATGTTTGAGGCCAAATCACCCTTATGCTATTTGACATGTTTGAGGCCAAATCACCTTTATGTTATTGTCAAGTTTGAGGCCAAATCACCCTTATGCTATTTGACATGTTTGAGGCCAAATCACCTTTATGTTATTGTCATGTTTGAGGCCAAGTCACCTTTTATGCTATCATACATGTTGAAGCCATATGCTAGTATGTTGAACCCCTTTTGCCTCAAATATCACCATGTTTAACTTGTGATAGACTTTGCCATCTTATGCCCACCTTGTCATATTCTTATGTTCCCTCTTTGATCTATGTGTGTTGATGCGAATTTACGTGCGATGGGAATACGTTATAGGTAGTTAGGCAAACTTAGATGACATGAAAACATGACTTGAAAATACGACATGAAAGTTTGACATGTGTTTATGCTTGAAAACATGAACATGGACATGACACTTAGAAAACATGAAAGTGGCCAACTCGAGGTTGGGTTGAGTTTGTAGCATAAATCTACCCGGAACCGCCCAGCTTACTAGTTGCTACAAACAATAGGACCTAATGTGAGTAGTTGGTCATGTCGCGCTTAAAACCCGAGGTTAGACTAGGTTGTGGTGTAAAGCTACCCGGACCCACCCGGCTTAACTAGTAACCACAACAAGGTCTAATGTGAGAGGTTGGGGTGCATTAAGTTAATTAATGCCACATGGTAGGGTTAAGTCATGGACCACTTGAATATACTTAACCAGTTGAACACGATGTATTGATAGGGTTAAGTCATGAATTTCTTGGACACACTTAACCAACTCGATACATGGTTAGGATAGGGTTAACCACACTTAACCCATTTGAAATCCTAGTTACGTGGTCCTTTTCAGCAGTAACCCTCTTGGATGTATCAACGATACCCTAGGGACTAGGCTAGGGTGGGGCACGATTATTGGGCTGATCGTAAGAGACCAAAAAGAGACGGCTGAATGAGTGCACCAGTTAAGTTCAGGCGGAACATGGTCGTGCACATGAGTCCGGGGTTGAACATGGGCACTAGTAGGTTTAGATTGTGCGTGCTTGTTTTGTGTCAGTGGTTAACACATTAGGGCTGGATACACCCTAGGGTGGACCTTGCACAGTTAACTACATTTCATGATTAAGCCGCATGACACCGATACACGACGAGTTAGGCTTATAGGGAGTCGATCGACTAGATCGTATAGTTAGACCTTGATTTAGGTCATCTCATGATATTGGGCCAAGGGATCATTTCTTGTTTATACTTGACATGGGTTAGAATACTAGTACACTTGGTGCAACTTAACCTTGTATATGCGATGCCACACTTGATCTATCTTGTTAACTATTTACCATGCCAGTTTAGTTACCATCCTTATGTTTCATGTAACACCCCGAATTTCAATTAACACTAATTGTTAGTAATTAAAGTATAATTAATCTCAGATGTGAGAATTAGGGGAAACGGGCTGCGTCATTGCGTTCGTCACGGAAAAATACGCGAAATAGAGTCCGAGTTTGCGTAAAACGGGTACCGTATGAAAGAGATATGGACGAACGAAGTTAGGCAGAAAAACCCGAAACAGGCCAGAAATGCACTGGCGCACTTGTGAAGTGCGCCAGTACAAAAATACACTGGCGAACTTGGGAAGTGCGCCCATGTCGGGACAGGAAACCTGCACAGTTTCTAGAGAGTTCTGTGGTTGGGTGGACCAGTTTGGGGTTTGGGCTTGGTCTTAGGGCTGGTTTCTGGAAGGTTCCGAAATCTAAGGGTCCTAATCTAATTTAGGGTTAATCTAAGGGCCTAAAACACTCACCTAATCTATAAATACACCCTAAACCTACCCTAATCCAAACTAAAAATAGAATTGAGGGCTACATGCCGCCAAATTAAATCTTAGAAGGAGCCTCCACTAATTTATGAAGAGGGTTGCAAGCTAATCACTCTCTAATCAACCTCTAATCCATTCTAAGCATCTTAATCTTCTTCATTTGGAGTGCAAATTGGCTAGTAGTGAGTTTCTATCACTCTAATGATCAATTGCTAAACTAAGTAGATGAGATATGATGAGATCATATGGTTTTGTTTGTGGATTAATGGGTTTTAAGTCATATGACATGATGTTAGTTTGCTAATGTATGTGGGTTATGCAAGTTTTGTGCTTTGTGATCATATGTTAATATGCAAGTTACATGTATGATAATATGCAAGTTACATGTATGATAATTATGCAAGTTGTATGTTTCTTCATATGCAAGTTTATGAGTTCATATGCAAGTATGTAACATGTTATGCAAGTTCATATGCAAGTTTATGAGTTCATATGCAAGTTATGTAACATGTTATGCAAGTTCATATGCAAGTTATGTGACATATTATGCAAGTTCATATGCAAGTCATGTATTTGTTAATATGTAAGTTTATGTAACATGTTATGCAAGTTAATATGCAAGTTATGTGACATGTTATACAAGATTATATGCAAGTTATGTGACATGTTATACAAGATTATATGCAAGTTATGTGACATGTTATGCAAGTTCATATGCAAGTTATGTGTTTGTTAATATGCAAGATGGCACCTTTGAAACATGTTCATACATATGCAAGTTGACACCTTTTATATGTGTTATGTCATGGGAACGAAATTTCGTGGGAACGATGGGGTTAATTAAATGCATATGTTAATAAGATTGTGTGAAATTAATATAATTATGCATAACATAAAATAAATGAACATAGTATGGGAATTTTCCTATTAAGTTAGGTGTACCCATACTATGTGTTGGGAATTTGCCTATTAAGTTAGGTGTACCCACACTTTGGAGTTGGGAATTTGCCTATTAAGTTAGGTGTACCCATATTCCTAAAATAAACAGGATAATTAACACAAATTATGGGGGTGATTAATTAGGAGTAATTAATCGATTAAGACACGAGGTTGGACCCGTTTGTAGTGTAAGACTGCCCGGAGTTTACCGGCTTAACCAGGCATCTACAAATGACGGTCCAATGCGAGGGGTCTTAATCATAAATTAAATACGTAACAAGGGTAAATGACACGAGGTTGGACCCGTTTGTAGTGTAAGACTGCCCGGAGTTTACCGGCTTAACCAGGCATCTACAAATGACGGTCCAATGTGAGGGGTCCTTTACACGGTTACGGTGTTAATCAATTAAGAAACACTTAACCAGATAAGCATGTAGTGGGGCATGGGAGTTAAGTGGGTACCTTGGGTGGTATGTGGAAATTGCTAGTGGTTGCCAATAGAAAATATGATAAAATACTTAACCAAGATGAAACCTGTAATTAAACATGATTAAAGGGTTAAGTGGGAAACACTAGTGTGTGGGCCAAGCTTAGGGGGATGGCTTGTGCTGGGGTCCCATTTCAACCAGTAATCCATACGTATCTTAGTGGGCTCGACCCATGTCGAGGACGGGACACGCATACTGGGCTTGACTATAAGAGGCCAAAATGGGTTAGCGGTGGCAACGCATGACCAACGGGTTTCATATGCGTGTGTGGACCCGGGCTGGTAAATAAGACGTTGTTGCATCGTGTAGATATAAGCCGTGCACTATTAATTTTATCAGGTTGCCACGTTGGGGAATGGTACACCCCACGGTGGGGCCAGCACGGGTATCTACGTTAGGGAGCCGATCGAATGGGGAGTAGTGTGTACACCTAGTGGATTGTAGGGCCCCGTGGCGTCTACTTAGTCACCTAGGGGTACGCGAGAACTATTAAGTTAATTTTATAAGTCCATGGGTGGGATCAACCTTTAAGTTAGGAATGACTGGTGTGGTGCAGTTTAGTAATTTACCTTTGGAAGGGTAGATGCGTCTTTATCTTTTATCTTAGTTTAGTTGACTGCTTAGTGTAGCCATTCATCCCCAATAGTTACCGTATATCAGTTTATGTCTTCTCTGGTTACTTTAACGATTGTAATGTTAAAGTTATAGGACTCGCTCAGACTTATGTCTGACCCCGTTTTTTTTATCTTTTTTTCCCAACCCTCAGGTCCTACGGTGGATCCTAGCAGTAGTGGAGCTTGATCGGATTGTTGTTCCAGTCTTTAGGAGCTTGGATAGATGTAAAGCTCCAGTTACCCAGTTATCTTTTCTTTTGTCATGGCTATTGTATGGGAGTGGGATTATGTACTTCTTTATTTTGATGGATATTGTACTTGACTTTTATTGTGGTTTTATGATGTAACCAGACATGTTTTACTTCCGCTGTTATGAGATGATGTTTTAAATTTCAAGTACTATTTATATCTGTCTTGTTGTAATTTTTCTGTTCTATATTCACTAAAATACTCCACCGATGCTATGGCATTCCCTTAGTGAGTGATCATAGCGGGAGTGGGGTGTTACACGTGGTATCAGAGCTGAAGGTTACCGGAACAGATAAATTTTTGAGAAAAAAATACTTTTTTTTAGAAAATAGTAAAGGTATTATTTTTGGAAAAAGTATTTTCAAAAACATGTCTTTTAAGAGAAAAGTTTTTGAAAAAGAAAAGCATAATCCCCAATAGCCATATCTTTATCTTTCGGAATCTCCTTTTTGAATCTTTCCTCTTTCGTTTCAGCATGGCTGAAGATCTTAACATCCCGGAGGGCTTAGTTATACCACTATGGTATAGGAGGTTACAAGAGGCTAGGGCCGCGGCTGCGGGTCCAGCCAATGCTACTACACCAGAGGCAACCGCTCCTCCTCCTCAGCCTAGAGTGGATAATTTTGCTAAGATTTGCAAGGAGTTCAAGGCTATAGGAGGAAAACCTTTTCTAGGTTCAGAGACTTTCGTAGAGGCTAGAGATTGGCTTAAGGAAGTGGAAGAGTTGCTAGATATCTTTGAAGTGGAAGAGGGAAAGAAAGTCAAGTTGGCGGCTTGGTTAATGAAGGGAGAGGCCTCATTCTGGTGGGAGGTCACTAATGGAGAACGCCCTGTTGACTCTTGGGCAGATTTCAAGCAAAGGTTTGGGGCTAAGTTTCTCTCAAGGGCGGAAGAGAATCTGTTTATGGAGAAGTTCTTGAATTTGAAGCAAGGGAATCTCACGGTGAAAGAATATGTCAACAAATTCAATCAATTAGCAAGGTTTGGCATAGAGTTGGTGAATACACCGGAGAAGAAGGCTTTGAGGTTCGTTAGAGGCTTGAACGAACCATTGCAAGGAATAGCTATGACTCACATTCCTATGGGGGCCACCTTTGAGAAGCTTGTCTACATGGCACTTATGCATGAGGATGATAAGAGTTCTAAGGCACCAGAGAAGAAGGTGGATCAGAAGAAACCGCAACAACAACAACAAGGCAAGGGTGGAAAAGGCAATGGTGACAAGGGAAGAAGAAGAAGAAGTGCTTCAATTGTGGGACCCCAGGCCACCTCAGCAAGGATTGTCGCAAAAAGAAGAAGACCGGTTGCTTTCATTGTGGTGAAGCAGGACATCTTGTGAAGGACTGCCCAAAGAAGGGGCAGAAGACGAGGTCTACCTCAGGAGGTCAGGTGCAAGCTCTTATGGCACCAGCTCAGGCAGGGGGGCAAGTTCAGGCTCTCTCAGTTCCACCGATTCAGCAGAGAGGTAGAACTATTTCCGTTAAAAGTCTGGTTTTTCTGTTTGATCATCCAGTTCGTACTTTGTTTGACTCTGGCGCATCGCATTCTTTTATCTCATCATCGTTAGTTGAGTCACTGCACTTAGACACCAGTCTAGTTGATGATCCCTTGGTTGTTTCAAACCCAATTGGGGGCTCCATATATCTGTCTATGATATGTTTGGGTTTGAAGATTTCTATACTTAGCGTTGAGTTTGGATGTGATGCTTTTGTATTGGGCTTCACGGGCTATGGGTTGATTTTGGGCATGGACTGGTTATCCAGTAATGGTGCCGTTCTTGATTGTGAAAGGAGAGTTGTCAGGCTTATGACCCGCTTAGGTAATACTCTCGAGATCTCTTGTAATCCCATGGAATCTGTTTTGCTAAGTTATCTTGAATCGCTCGATGCTTCGGTCGAGAGTTTGCGTTCTGTCAGAGTGGTCCGGGAATATCCGGATGTGTTTGAAGAGGTGAAGGGTTTGCCTCCGAAGCGGGAGATAGATTTCCGAATTTATTTGGTGGATAATGCCAAACCAATGTCTTTGCCAGTGCGCCACATGGCTCCTCGTGAGAGAAGAGAACTTCATAAGCAAGTAGGGGAGTTGCTTGAGAAGGGGTTCATAAGGCGAAGTATATCGGAGTGGAGAGCTCCAGTAGTGTTTGCCACGAAGGCGGATGGGTCCCTCAGACTTTGTGTGGATTATAGAGAACTTAATAAGCTCACGAAGAAAAATAGACACCCATTACCGAGGATAGATGATCTCTTTGATCAGTTGGTTGGCGCCTCAGTGTTTTCGCAGATGGACTTAGCTACAGGGTTTCATCAGTTGAGAGTGGCGGAGGACAGTATAGAGAAGACTGCTTTCCGGACTCCGGATGGTTTTTATGAGTGGCTTGTGATGCCATTTGGGTTGACAAACGCCCCTACATACTTTGTTGATCTGATGAGTAGAGTGTTCAGAGAGTATCTGAATAAGTTTGTAGTGGTCTTTGTGGATGACATCTTGGTCTTTTCCAAGAGTGAAGAAGAGCATGCCTTACATCTCAGAGAAGTGTTGGAGACTCTTCGAGCACATAGTCTTAAAGCTAAATTCTCTAAATGTCATTTTTGGAGAAGAGAAGTGCGATTCTTAGGGCATGTGGTCTCTAAGGAAGGGATAGCTGTGGATCCCGCAAAGATAGTATCTATCCAGGATTGGAAAGTTCCTAGAAATGCTACCGAAGTAAGAAGTTTCTTGGGGTTGGCAGGATATTATAGGAAGTTCATCAAAGACTTCGCGAAGATATCAGCCCCATTAACCCGCTTGACGAAGAAGAATCTGGTTTTCTCATGGGACGTAGATTGTAATGATGCTTTCCGACGGTTAAAGAGAGCTTTGACCACCGCTCCAGTTTTAGTGCTTCCAGATGGGAGTAAGCCGTTTGTTGTTTATACCGATGCTTGTGGGATAGGATAAGGCGCAGTCTTGATGCAGGAGGGAAGGGTAATAGCCTATGAAGGGAGGCAATTGAGAGTGCATGAGAAGAATTACCCTACCCATGATCTAGAGTTGGCCGCGATTGTTTTCGCACTTAAGTCTTGGCGCCATTATCTTCTTAGTGAGAGATTCGAGTTGTTCACTGACCATAAATCATTGAAGTACTTATTCTCTCAGAAGGATTTAAACTTAAGACAGCAAAGGTGGATGGAGTTCTTAGCATCCTATGATTTCGAGATAGCGTATACCCCTGGCAAGGGTAACGTGGTGGCGGACGCCTTGAGTAGAAAAAGGCTATCTTTGAGTCCATTGTTCGTGGAACGACGAAGCTTGGAGTTTCTTTCTTTGTTCGACTTCAGACCTTCTGTTGACTTTGTACCTGGTTTGTTAGCATCCTTGGAGGTTAGACCTACTCTTTTGGGACGGATTTATTTTTCAGTTTATGTTTTCTAGACTTGTAGTAGCTGGAAAAATGATGACTAAGTACTTTGATGTAACTTGACTATGGTTTTGAAATAGTAATTTTATCCGCTGCTTTATTTACTCTGTTTTACTCATATGTTCTGTCTTGTGCTATCTTCATGCATGTTTACCTTGTCCAACACCCCTCCAAAGCTAGTGTACTTGCAAGAGTGACCCTGGCGGAGGTGGGGTGTTACACGTCTGTGAACCGAGGCAAAAGATAGTCCTCAACCGATTCGAGACTGTCTAGCCCGAGCCTTAGAAACAGCCGCAACTGCCCCTTGGATCGTCAGGGCCGGTCCACCGATGTGGATTATTATGCCTGAACAATACGTTTCTCCGCCCTACGGGGCGTAAATGAGCCAACGAATGACTCATCGGACCCGGATCGTCCGGTCAAACCGAGGCGCCTCGCAACAGCAACAACCACATAAGTCAAACTCGTCAGGGCGTGAAAAAACACTGACGCCACTTCTAGCTACAAAGAAATGCATGTCCTCCCTGAGGTCCTCTCCCGTTTTTGGTTCACCACCGGGGCGTGAGGCTCGCGAATCAACATTACACAAAGCTATGCCACACAGGCCGTGCTTTGATCATCACCACAAGACTTTGCTTTTCAACAGAAGCCTTGATCAATTGCCACTTAGGCATGCCACACAGGCAATTCACTCCATGCGTTTGATATCCATCAATATATAACCCCTGAGCTCGTACGTCTCAAAGAAGGGCGTTAAGCAAGAGAATAAATTCTCCGCAGCCAAAAAGATATATATTTAATAGAAATCAATCGCACAGACTAAAATCCAATGTTAGACACACAGTCCATTTACAAGTTCGTTCTGGGTCTGAACAAAACCGGAGGCACCTAGTACCCCGCATATCCATCGATCTCTAAGTACGTCTGGACGACCACTAACTATTTCCATCTTCTTGGGTGTACGGCCCAATCAAGATCATCAGTAATTATCCAAACGATGTGAAGACCTCCTGTCTTCAAACACCGTCTTCACCTTCGACTTATCGTCGTATCAGTTATTCAGAATGGGATAAACCCGGTCTTCCCGAATAACTCGCATATATTTTAAATAAGTGTTACACAAACACAACATACACCTCATTCCAATTCAGAATATTCTTTTATTCAAATATTCATACACTTTGGGAAAGATTCCCATTAATTTTATCAAACATAAATTCTTTAAATTTATTCTTTAATCTTCCTTTTGAATATCAATTCAAACTAGTCGGGATTAGCGAATCACACCGAAGTAATTATTTATTTTATTTCCCAATCCCAACCTATTTATCCCATGAAGTAAAACTGGTTATACTTCATATCTAACACCACGGTGTTGTCGGTAAATTCAATTACCATTTCACGTTCAAATTTAATTAAAGATTTAACTATCGCCTGGAGCAAAACTGGTGGTACTCCATTCTCGATCTTTTCAATCTAATTAAAGATTCATTAAAACTCCACTTAGTTTTAATCTTCACAGAAATCAATATCCTGTCTTTAACTGGGTTAAAGAACCAATGTCATTTAAAACACGGCTCACTATAAACCCAAAATCACATTACATTAATTGTCGGGTTAAAGAACAAGTGTTATTTAAAACACTGTTCACGATAAACCCAAAAATCAATACCAATTCAATTCCAATTAATTATTCTTTAATTGGTACACTTCATTAAATCTAAACGAAAAGATTTAATCTTTTTCTCCACTGGGCTTAAGAACAGTGTTAATGAAGACACCATCCACGGCAAACCCAAATCACATTTGATATTAAATACAAGGCCCAGAATAGAAGATATATCGGCTTATATTCAATATCAAATTCTACGACCAACAAATATTCTATTGGAAATAACGATATAAATATCTTTCAAATTTCCATAACAATATCTGTATAATCACAAAATCCAACATCGAAATATTCCAAAGACAATTTCGATTGAAATCCATTCATTTGAATTTTGAAATCGAATTAAACTACCGTGCCATTTTCAATTCCTTTTATATATATAAATAAATATTTATATTCTAACGACGATCTATATAATATATACGTTCGAATTCCATTCAAAATAAATTTCTCGTCGATATTATTTAAAATAATTCATTTTAAATAATCAAAATTCGCTAAAATTGCCAAAATAAAAATTTTAAATTGGCTTAGATTTTCGGGTTATTACAAATTCGTTGGATTTTGAATAAACATGAGTGGTTACTTTAATTTGAAAAATTGAAAATATGTCTGTTATATGTCGACATACACTTTTTGTCATGTCGACATACTATAGTAAATTTATTGAAAATTTTGAAATTTTTAATTCTTTTGAACTCTTGTGTAGCAACCCGGAAAATCTAAGCCAGTTTAAAATTTTTAATTCGGCTATTTTAGTTAATTTTAAATATTTAAAACAAATTATTTTAAATAATAACGAAGAAAAGCCTATTTGAATCGAAGTTTGAAAAAAAATATTTATTTCAATTATGAACAAGGCCTGAAATGGCGCAGCAGTTTCAAAATTTCAATTCAAACTTTGACTGACTATACCGGGTGCAAAATAAAACGAATTTTGGTGAAACCAAAAATATTTAAATTTGGTAGTGAATATCTTTCTAACAAATCTGAAAAATCGAAGTTTCATAGCAGAAATCAAAAGTTATGGCCAAATAAATTTTCAGAAAGGTCGCTACAGAGAATATATAGCCCTTGAAAATAGACATTTTGGAAACGACCTCAGAATTCGACGAAACCACTTTTGTTGGATCTAGGATGTCAAATTATTGCTAGATTTCAAATTCCATAATTTTTGAAGTTAATATGTGAGCATGGCAAAGGAAAATGTGTTTGGTTGATTTCAGTTAAATTGGATCGACTAGAAAATGGCCATTTTTCAAAGGTCTCAGAATTCGACGAAACTAGTTTTGTTGGGACCGTATCATCAAAACATAGCTAGATTTATTTTTCTGGAAAGTATGCGGCTCCGGCAAATTGAAATGTATGTTCCAAACAAATATTGAATGTTTTATATTTTAATTTGACGGAAAACTAATTGAAACAGTCGAATGGGCCTACGAAACATATCCGATTGTGTTCGGAATGGGGGTATTGTAAAATCCTGTAACTTCCCCGGTAAGGAAAGCGCGGATAGTTCGAGAACAAGCCACAACAGAACGCAGACCGAAGAACATTTCATTGTATATTACAACAACTCCATCAGAATACAAGAATATACAGAGTATAAATCAAATAATATTACACAGAAATATCAGAGATTACAATACATTACATAGCAGCGGAAAATAATACAATACACAACTAGAAGTAATACACGGATACAAAGCTTTCCGAGTATCGTTCTAGCTGTACACCAG
This sequence comes from Allium sativum, assembly GCA_030737875.1. NCBI lineage: Eukaryota > Viridiplantae > Streptophyta > Magnoliopsida > Asparagales > Amaryllidaceae > Allium > Allium sativum. The sequence continues at coordinate 17,582,542 of JASFAX010000029.1, forward strand.
GATCCTGTGAATATAAATCTGCAAAACCAAAACTATAGCTGCCCGTGTCAAAATAAGGGCACCCAGAGTATAGGTTAAAACAATAAACTCCAGGTCAGTCATGTGACTGGTGCGAGAACTAAAACAATTATTAATCTTTATTTTTAAAGTTAGGTAAATCAAGGGACCACGCCGTATAAAATGGAACGGGTTTCCTCCCTAGAACACCAGTGCATAAAACAATAGCGCAATGCTAAATAAAGAACAATGAAGCTATTATAAGACCCAGTTCCCATCACACAATGCAACGCAAGCCGGAGGATAGGGTTTTTACCTTATAATAGCCAAGAATGCTTGATACATTTAAAACAAATCATTTGCCACTATTATAAGTGTATAGTGTATAAAACAACTTCAAATCATAAGTATCAATCATAGACGGCATAAGCGCCCCATCCCACTATGTCGCCATACTAGGCTCTATAAATAAAACCGCAAATATCACGTATTTGGAAATTGGATTTCCATCTGTGAATCGAGGCTAGGGATCGTCCTCAAACGATTTGAGACAATCTAGCCCATGTCTCAGGACCCAGACTCAGGTGGGCCCTTGGAGCGACAGGGCCGGTCTACCGATGTGGATTAAAATGCCTGACCAATACGTCTCTCCGCTCTATGGGGCGTAAATGAGCCAACAAATGACTCCATCGGACCCGGATCGTCCGATCAAACTGAGGCGCCTCGTAACACCAACAACCACATAAGTCAAACTCGTCAAGGCGTGTAAAACCACTGACGCCACTTCTAGCTAGAAAGAAACGCATGCCCTCCCTGAGGTCCTCTCCCGTTTCTGGTTCACAACCGGGGTGTGAGGCTCGCGAATTCACGCTATACAAAGCTACGCGACAAAGGCCGTGCTTTGATCATCAACCACAAGACTCTGCTTTTCAACAGAAGCCTTGATCACTTTCCACTCAGGCATGCCAAATAGGCAATTCATTCCATGCGTTTGATATCCATCAGTATATAACCCCTGAGCTCGTACGTCTCAGAGAAGGGCGTTAAGCAAGAGAATAAATTCTCTGCCGCCAAATAGATATATATTTAATAGAAATCAATCACGCAGACTGAAATCCAATGTCAGACACACAGTCCATTTACAAGTTCGTTCTGGGTCTGAACGAAACCGGAGGCACCTAGTACCCCGCATATCCATCGATCTCCAAGTATGTCTGGACGATCACTAACTGTGTAACACCCCGTAATTCTGTTAATATTAATATTCACAAATTAAAGAATAACTAATCTCAGACGTGAGAATTGTGTGAAACGGGTTGCGCCATTGTGTTCATCTCGGAATTCTGGTTGAAATAGAGTCCGAGTTTGCGTGATTTGGACTTCGTATGAAGGAGATATGGCCATCGGAAGTTTCAGAAAATTCAAAATTCAAAATTCGAAGTCAAACAGGCCAGGCGGGAAATTTCCCGCCCAGCACCCCAGGTCGACTGGGGAGTCAACTGGGCATTCGACACCCCCAGGACCAGGTCAACTGCGCAGTCGACTTGGGTGTCAACCTGGTCCAGTCGGCCAGGTTTTGGCCGAGCCCAATTTTGAGCTGCTGATGTGTCTTTAGGGCTGAGTTGGCTAATTTGACGGTTCAGGTTAGTTCTGAGTTGATCTGACGGTCTAAATAAATCCTAAACTCTATATATACCTAGGTAGTCTCTCACTCTAAAATCACATGAAAAATAGAATAGCCGCCGTCATGCCATCGCCATGGAACTCAGTGTAGCCGCCGCCAACTAAGAAGGATGAAAGCTAATCAAAACTCTAATTCTACTCAACTCTAAAGCAAATCAAGACTCTCTTTCTGTTCTAATTGTGAGTATGATGATCTTAATAAGATTATTAGCAAACTAATTAGATTAAGATGTGATATGGATCATAAGAAAATGATGTGAATTGGCATATATGTTGTTGTAAACCTTATGCTATCATGTATGTTGTAAATCCTAAGTTGTGTGATGATGATATCCTATATGTTGTAAATTATGCTATGATGATATTATATATGTTGCAAGTTTCTATGCTAAGTTGCGATGTTACAAAGCCATGATGTTATTATGTTGTAGTTAGCTTATGAATCATGATGTTGATTATATATATTTGGGCTATGATGATTCACATGAAAATCACATGTACCTATACAAGTTTAGATTTATTAGTATGTATAATCTCACATATAGTATGACATCTATTTAGATCTAGAATCATGACATCTATTTAGATCTAGAATTGTGCTATGACATGTGTGAGTTCTATGTGTTAGATGCTAGTTCACACTATCATCATGTTGCATAAACCATATATGCAAGTTTATACATGAACTTGGGTTCTGATCATATTATGTAAGTTGTGACATTTAACCAAACAAGTTGACACCTTTAGATCCATGACATGTGTAGTTTTATGCCAGTTTCACCCCTATTATGATTAGATCTATTTTATTTGTCTATATGTTGTGATAATTTATCTTTGTGCTATGAGTTAGACTATTCGAGTCTAACGTATATTTTGCGTTGAATAAGCGAACGTATAACGTGGGGTAGGGGTAATATTAAGGATTTAATATTAAGAAATTGGGGTGCAATTGATATGATTTTGCATACCGTAAGTGGATGGCCATAATTGAGTCAATTATGGACATCACTAAAATTGGAATTAATTAATGATTTGAATAGGGATATATTTAAAACTGGGGTAAAAGATTATAAGTGTTAATCAATGCTTAGGACACGAGGTTGGACTCGTTTGTGACGTAAAACTGCCCGGACCCGCTCGGCGAATCAAGTAGTCACAAATGTCAGCCCAATGTGAGAGATCCTAGGCCCAAATTAAAGCATAACAGTTGTAAAGATATGAGGTTAGACTCTTTTATGGTGTAAGACTGCCCGGACCCGCCCGGCGAATCCAGCTGCCATAAATGCCAGTCTAATGTGAGAGGTCTTTATGAGGTTATGGCCTGAATGAATTAAGAAATACTTAACCAGATAAACATGTGAAGTGGGACTTGGGGGTTAAGTAGATGCCTTGGGTGGCATGAGGAATCTAGCGGGTGCCTTTAGTGGCATTTGAAATACGATTAGTAAGACTTAACCAAACACACATGTAAATGAACATGACTAGGAAGAGGGTTAAGTGGGATATACTAGTAGGGACAAGCTTAGGTGGATAGCTTGTGGTAAGTAATTGGGGGCCCATTTCAACCAGTAACCCAAACGTATCTTTGTAAGCTCGACCCAAGTCGAGGACGGGACACGCATACTGGGCTTGACTATAAGAGGCCAAACGGGTTAGCGGTGGCAACGCAAGTCCAACGGGTTTCATATGCGTGTGTGGACCTGGGCTGGTAGGTAAGACGTTGTTGCATCGTGTAGGTATAAGCTATGCATCCTTAGGCTGTATCGGGTTGCCACTTTAGGGGAGTGATACACCCCACTGTGGGACGAGAATGGGTATCTACGAGTAGGGAGCCAATCGAAAGTGGGTAGTGGGGTACACCTAGCGGAGATAGGGGCAGGCGGCACCTATGTAGTCAGCTAGGGGTACACGAAGTTATTTATAAAATTTCTAAGTGAAGCAAGTGGGATCAACCTTTAGGGTGACTGGTGTGGTGCAGTGTAGTAATTATTTGTTAGTATTAGGTGTGCCTTTAACGTTATCTTTATCTGCTCTTCCATACCCAATAGTTCATAGACATTTCCTTGTTTTCCAGCTTATGCCTTAGTCTAGCTATTTTGATAATAGTATTGTTAGAATTATCATACTTGCCAGACTTTATGTCTGACCCCCTCTATTTCTATCTTTTCCCCCTCCAGGTCCTCAGGGTGGGCCTAGCTCTAGTGGAGTCTGATTGAATTGCTTTATCTCTCTTTTGGAAAGCTTGGACTGTCGAAGTAAAGTCCAGCTTGTTATCTTCTTTAATGGCTATTTATGTAATGGGATTATGTATTTTGTTTTATCAAGATGGATATTGTACTTGACTCTAATTTATGGTTTTATGATGTAACAAACATGTTTAATTTCCGCTGCAATGAAATAAAGTTTTAGATTTCCAAGTACTACTTATTATCTATCTTGTTGTAATTTTTATGTTCTGTATTCACTTAAAACCTCCATGGAAGTTAATGCATTCCCTTTGTGAGTGACATTAATGGACGTGGGGTGTTACACGTGGTATCAGAGCTTAAGGTTACCAGAACAGATAAATTTTTTCGAAAAACTATTTTTCTAAAGTATTTTTGGAAGAAGTGTTTTCAAAAACATGTCTTGATGAGTAATTTAAAGAGAAAAGTTTTTATGAAAAACATAATCCCCAACAGCCATATATCTTTATCTTTCGAATTCTCCATTTTGAATCTTTCCTTTTTCATTTCAGCAAGGCTGAAGATCTTAACCTTTCGGAGGGTGTAAGGATACCAGGGTGGTATAGGAGGTTATTAGAGGCTAGGGCCGCTGCAGGTCCAGCCAATGTTCCTCCACCACCAGTTGCACCCGCTTCTCCTCCTCCTCCTCCCCCTCCTCGCGCTGATACTTTTGCAAAGACATGCAAGGAATTTAAGGCTATGGGTGGAAAACCTTTTCAAGGGTCAGAAACGTTTGTGGAAGCTAGAGATTGGCTTAAGGAGGTGGAAGAATTGCTAGAAATCTTTGAAGTAGAAGAAGGGAGGAAAGTCAAATTAGCAGCTTGGTTAATGAAGGGAGAGGCCTCATTTTGGTGGGAGGTCACTAATGGGAAGCGTCCTGTTGATTCTTAGGCGGATTTCAGACGTAGTTTTGAGGCAAAGTTTCTCTCAAGGGCAGAAGAGAATCTATATATGGAAAGGTTCTTGACATTAAATCAAGGAAGCTCATCAGTGAAAGAATATGTCAACAAATTTAACCAATTGGCAAGGTTTGGCTTAGATTTGGTGAATACGCAGGAGAAGAAGGCTCTGAGGTTCGTTAATGGCTTGAATGAGCCGTTGCAAGGGTTTGCTATGACCCACATCCCTATGGGGGCCACCTTTGAGAAGCTAGTAGACATGGCACTCATGCACGAGGAGAAAGGCGCTAATGCTAATAAGGCACCTGAGAAGAAAGGGGATCAGAAGAAACCACAACAGCAAAACAGGAAGGGTGGTAAAGACAATAATGGCAAAGGAAAGAAAAGATGCTTTAACTGTGGGACACCAGGCCATCTCAGCAAGGATTGCAGAAAGAAAAAGAAGATTGGCTGTTTTCACTGTGGTGAAGCGGGACATCTAGTGAAGGACTGCCCAAAGAAGGGGCAGAGGGCAGGGTCTACCTCGGGAGGACAGGTGCAGGCTCTTATGGCACCAGGGCAGGCAAGGGGACAAGTTCAGGCTCTCGCGGTCCCACCGCTGCAAGAACGAGGTAGAACCATTTCTATTGAAAGCTTAGTTTTTCTGTTTGATCATCCTATCCATACCTTATTCGATTCGGGCGCATCGCATTCGTTTATCTCTACATCATTAGTTGAATCACTGCACTTAAACACCAGTTTAGTAGAGGATCCCTTAGTTGTTTCGAATCCAATTGGGGGCTCAGCTTATTTGTCCATGATATGTTTGGATTTGAAAATTTCTATACTTAGCGTTGAGTTTAGATGTGATGCTTATGTTTTGGGCTTTACGGGCTATGGGCTAATTTTAGGAATGGATTGGTTATCCAGAAATGGGGCCGTTCTTGATTGTGAAAGGAGAGTAGTTAGGCTCATGACTCTCCTTGGCAACACCCTCAAAATCTTTTGTAATCCCATAAATTCTGTTATGCTAAGTTATCTAGAATCGCTTGACGCGTCGGTGGAAAATCTATGATCTGTTAAAGTAGTCCAAGAATATTCGGATGTGTTTGAGGAGGTGAAGGGCTTGCCTCCGAAGCGGGAGATAGATTTTTGAATATATCTTATGGATAATGCAAAACCAGTATCTTTTCCAGTACGCCACATGGCTCCTCGTGAAAGGAGGGAACTCAATAAGCAAGTGAAGGAGTTGCTTGAGAAGGGGTTCATAAGATGTAGTATATCGGAGTGGGGTGCTCCAGTAGTGTTTGCCACGAAGGCGAATGGGTCCCTTAGAATTTGTGTGGATTATAGAGAACTTAATAAGCTTACTAAGAAAAACAGACACCCACTGCCGAGGATTGACGATCTCTTCGATCAGTTAGTTGGCGCCTCGGTGTTTTCGCAGTTGGACTTAGCCACTGGTTTCCATCAGTTGAGAGTGGCTGAGGATAGCATTGACAAGACTGCCTTTAGGACTCTGGACGGTTTCTATGAACGGCTAGTGATGCCCTTCGGTTTGACAAACGCCCCCGCATACTTTGTTGATTTGATGAGTAGGGTGTTTAGGGAGTACCTTAATAAATTCGTGGTGGTCTTTGTAGATGACATCTTGATCTTTTCTAAGAATGAAGAAGAGCATGCCCTACATCTTAGGGAAGTGTTGGAGACCCTTCGAGCACATAATCTTAAAGCTAAATTTTCTAAGTGTCACTTCTGGAGGAAGGAAGTACGGTTCTTAGGGCACGTGGTTTCCAAAGAAGGGTTAGCTGTGGATCCCGCGAAGGTAGTGTCCATCCAAGATTGGAAGGTCCCTAAAAATGCTACCGAAGTAAGGAGTTTCTTGGGGTTGGCTGGCTACTATAGGAAGTTTATCAAAGACTTCGCAAAGATATCAGCTCCATTAACACGCCTGTCAAAGAAGAACCTAGTCTTCGCATGGGACGTAGATTGTGATGATGCGTTCCAACGTTTAAAGAGAGCTTTGACCTCAGCTCCAGTCTTAGTGCTGTCAGACGGGAGTAACCCATTTACTTTTTATACCGATGCTTGTGGGATAGGTCTAGGCGCAGTCTTAATGCAAGAGGAAAGGGTAATAGCCTATGGTGGAAGGCAGTTAAGGGTGCATGAGAAAAATTACCCTACACATGACCTAGAGTTAGCGGCAATTGTTTTCGCGCTTAAGTCTTGGCGTCATTAACTTCTTGGCGAGAAATTCGAATTATTCACTGACCACAAATCTTTAAAATACTTATTCTCTCAGAAGGACTTGAATTTAAGACAGCAAAGGTGGATGGAATTCTTAGCGTCCTACGACTTCAAAATAGCATATACCCCTGGCAAGGGTAACGTGGTGGCAGACGCCTTAAGTAGGAAAAGGCTGTCCTTGAGTCCGTTGTTTGTTGAACGACGAAACTTAGAATTCATCTCTATGTTCGACTTTATACCTTCCGTTGACTTTGTACCCGGTTTGCTAGCATCCTTGGAGGTCAGACCTACGCATTTGGGACGGATTGGTGAGGCACAGCGAGACGACCCACAGTTGGTTGAGTTAGTAGAAAAGCTCAAAAGAGGGGAGCCATCAAGCCATCTCCGTAGGTATACCCTAGATGATAAGGGTTGGTTACGTAGGGATAGTAGACTTTGTGTACCACGAGACGAGGACTTGAGGAAGACTATTCTTGATGATGCACATCGTTCGAAGATGACCATTCATCCCGGCGGGGATAAGATGTACAAAGACATGAAGCGAGTTTTATTTTGGGCCGGTATGAAGAGGGATGTGGCTGAGCATGTCACTAGATGCTTGGTGTGCCAACAAGTAAAAGCGGAGCAAAAGAAACCCGGTGGGTTGCTTCACCCATTGGAGGTTCCACTATGGAAATGGGAAAGTGTCTCGATGGACTTTGTGGATGGATTACCAAGATCAAGGAAGGGTAATACGGGGATTTGGGTTATAGTAGACAGACTTACTAAGAGTGCCCATTTCAATCCCGTGAAGAGTAAGAGGACTGCTCCATGGTTAGCTTCTGTATATGTTCGAGAGATAGTTCGTTTGCATGGTGTTCCTTCTAACATAGTAAGCGACCGTGATCCTATCTTCACTAGCGAATTTTGGAAGAGCTTACAAGAAGCGGTAGGGACTCAGTTATGTTTGAGCACCGCATATCATCCTCAGATGGACGGCCAGACTGAGAGGGTGAATCGCATTCTAGAGGATCTTCTGAGGCTATGTATCCTAGACTTTGGGGGTACATGGGAAGAGCATCTTCCGTTGGTAGAGTTCGCATATAATAACAGCTTTCATTCTAGCATTGGCATGGCACCTTTCGAAGCTCTTTGTGGACGACCTTGTCATTCCCCTACATGTTGGTGAGAATCTATGGATAAGATCTTACTTGGGCCCGATATGATTAGAGAGACTTCGGAATCCCTTAGTTGTTTCGAATCCAATTGGGGGCTCAGCTTATTTGTCCATGATATGTTTGGATTTGAAAATTTCTATACTTAGCGTTGAGTTTAGATGTGATGCTTATGTTTTGGGCTTCACGGGCTATGGGCTAATTTTAGGAATGGATTGGTTATCCAGAAATGGGGCCGTTCTTGATTGTGAAAGGAGAGTAGTTAGGCTCATGACTCTCCTTGGCAACACCCTCAAAATCTTTTGTAATCCCATAAATTCTGTTATGCTAAGTTATCTAGAATCGCTTGACGTGTCAGTAGAAAATCTATGATCTGTTAAAGTAGTCCAAGAATATTCGGATGTGTTTGAGGAAATGAAGGGCTTGCCTCTGAAGCGGGAGATAGATTTTTGAATATATCTTGTGGATAATGCAAAACCAGTATCTTTTCCAGTACGCCACATGGCTCCTCGTGAAAGGAGGGAACTCAATAAGCAAGTGAAGGAGTTGCTTCAGAAGGGGTTCATAAGATGTAGTATATCGGAGTGGGGTGCTCCAGTAGTGTTTGCCATGAAGGCGGATGGGTCCCTTAGACTTTGTGTGGATTATAGAGAACTTAATAAGCTTACTAAGAAAAACAGACACCCACTGTCGAGGATTGACGATCTCTTCGATCAGTTAGTTGGCGCCTCGGTGTTTTCGCAGTTGGACTTAGCCACTGGTTTCCATCAGTTGAGAGTGGCTGAGGATAGCATTGACAAGACTTCCTTTAGGACTCCGGACGGTTTCTATGAACGGCTAGTGATGCCCTTCGGTTTGACAAACGCCCCCGCATACTTTGTTGATTTGATGAGTAGGGTGTTTAGGGAGTACCTTAATAAATTCGTGGTGGTCTTTGTAGATGACATCTTGATCTTTTCTAAGAATGAAGAAGAGCATGCCCTACATCTTAGGGAAGTGTTGGAGACCCTTCGAACACATAATCTTAAAGCTAAATTTTCTAAGTGTCACTTCTGGAGGAAGGAAGTACGGTTCTTAGGGCACGTGGTTTCCAAAGAAGGGATGGCTGTGGATCCCACGAAGGTAGTATCCATCCAAGATTGGAAGGTCCCTAAAAATGCTACCGAAGTAAGGAGTTTCTTGGGGTTGGCTGGCTACTATAGGAAGTTTATCAAAGACTTCGCAAAGATATCAGCTCCATTAACACGCATGTCGAAGAAGAACCTAGTCTTCGCATGGAACGTAGATTGTGATGATGCGTTCCAACGTTTAAAGAGAGCTTTGACCTCAGCTCCAGTCTTAGTGCTGCCAGACGGGAGTAAGCCATTTACTGTTTATACCGATGCTTGTGGGATAGGTCTAGGCGCAGTCTTAATGCAAGAGGAAAGGGTAATAGCCTATGGTGGAAGGCAGTTAAGGGTGCATGAGAAAAATTACCCTACACATGACCTAGAGTTAGCGGCAATTGTTTTCGCGCTTAAGTCTTGGCGTCATTAACTTCTTGGCGAGAAATTCGAATTATTCACTGACCACAAATCTTTAAAATACTTATTCTCTCAGAAGGACTTGAATTTAAGACAGCAAAGGTGGATGGAATTCTTAGCGTCCTACGACTTCAAAATAGCATATACCCCTGGCAAGGGTAACGTGGTGGCAGACGCCTTAAGTAGGAAAAGGCTGTCCTTGAGTCCGTTGTTTGTTGAACGACGAAACTTAGAATTCATCTCTATGTTTGACTTTATACCTTCCATTGACTTTGTACCCGGTTTGCTAGCATCCTTGGAGGTCAGACCTACGCATTTGGGACGGATTGGTGAGGCACAGCGAGACGACCCACAGTTGGTTGAGTTAGTAGAAAAGCTCAAAAGAGGGGAACCATCAAGCCATCTCCGTAGGTATACCCTAGATGATAAGGGTTGGTTACGTAGGGATAGTAGACTTTGTGTACCACGAGACGAGGACTTGAGGAAGACTATTCTTGATGATGCACATCGTTCGAAGATGACCATTCATCCCGGCGGGGATAAGATGTACAAAGACATGAAGCGAGTTTTATTTTGGGCCGGTATGAAGAGGGATGTGGCCGAGCATGTCGCTAGATGCTTGGTGTGCCAACAAGTAAAAGCGGAGCAAAAGAAACCCGGTGGGTTGCTTCACCCATTGGAGGTTCCACTATGGAAGTGGGAAAGTGTCTTGATGGACTTTGTGGATGGATTACCAAGATCAAGGAAGGGTAATACGGGGATTTGGGTTATAGTAGACAGACTTACTAAGAGTGCCCATTTCAATCCCGTGAAGAGTAAGAGGACTGCTCCAAGGTTAGCTTCTGTATATGTTCGAGAGATAGTTCGTTTGCATGGTGTTCCTTCTAACATAGTAAGCGGCCGTGATCCTATCTTCACTAGCGAATTTTGGAAGAGCTTACAAGAAGCGGTAGGGACTCAGTTATGTTTGAGCACCGCATATCATCCTCAGATGGACGGCCAGACTGAGAGGGTGAATCGCATTCTAGAGGATCTTCTGAGGCTATGTATCCTAGACTTTGGGGGTACATGGGAAGAGCATCTTCCGTTGGTAGAGTTCGCATATAATAACAGCTTTCATTCTAGCATTGGCATGGCACCTTTCGAAGCTCTTTGTGGACGACCATGTCATTCCCCTACATGTTGGTGAGAATCTATGGATAAGATCTTACTTGGGCCCGATATGATTAGAGAGACTTTGGAATCCCTTAGTTGTTTCGAATCCAATTGGGGGCTCAGCTTATTTGTCCATGATATGTTTGGATTTGAAAATTTCTATACTTAGCGTTGAGTTTAGATGTGATGCTTATGTTTTGGGCTTCACGGGCTATGGGCTAATTTTAGGAATGGATTGGTTATCCAGAAATGGGGCCGTTCTTGATTGTGAAAGGAGAGTAGTTAGGCTCATGACTCTCCTTGGCAACACCCTCAAATTCTTTTGTAATCCCATAAATTCTGTTATGCTAAGTTATCTAGAATCGCTTGACGCGTCGGTGGAAAATCTATGATCTGTTAAAATAGTCCAAGAATATTCGGATGTGTTTGAGGAGGTAAAGGGCTTGCCTCTGAAGCGGGAGATAGATTTTTGAATATATCTTGTGGATAATGCAAAACCAGTATCTTTTCCAGTACGCCACATGGCTCCTCGTGAAAGGAGGGAACTCAATAAGCAAGTGAAGGAGTTGCTTGAGAAGGGGTTCATAAGATGTAGTATATCGGAGTGGGGTGCTCCAGTAGTGTTTGCCATGAAGGCGGATGGGTCCCTTAGACTTTGTGTGGATTATAGAGAACTTAATAAGCTTACTAAGAAAAACAGACACCCACTGCCGAGGATTGACGATCTCTTCGATCAGTTAGTTGGCGCCTCGGTGTTTTCGCAGTTGGACTTAGCCACTGGTTTCCATCAGTTGAGAGTGGCTGAGGATAGCATTGACAAGACTGCCTTTAGGACTCCGGACGGTTTCTATGAACGGCTAGTGATGCCCTTCGGTTTGACAAACGCCCCCGCATACTTTGTTGATTTGATGAGTAGGGTGTTTAGGGAGTACCTTAATAAATTCATGGTGGTCTTTGTAGATGACATCTTGATCTTTTCTAAGAATGAAGAAGAGCATGCCCTACATCTTAGGGAAGTGTTGGAGACCCTTCGAGCACATAATCTTAAAGCTAAATTTTCTAAGTGTCACTTCTGGAGGAAGGAAGTACGGTTCTTAGGGCACGTGGTTTCCAAAGAAGGGATAGTTGTGGATCCCGCGAAGGTAGTGTCCATCCAAGATTGGAAGGTCCCTAAAAATGCTATCGAAGTAAGGAGTTTCTTGGGGTTGGCTGGCTACTATAGGAAGTTTATCAAAGACTTCGCAAAGATATCAGCTCCATTAACACGCCTGTCGAAGAAGAACCTAGTCTTCGCATGGGACGTAGATTGTGATGATGCGTTCCAACGTTTAAAGAGAGCTTTGACCTCAGCTCCAGTCTTAGTGCTGCCAGACGGGAGTAAGCCATTTACTGTTTATACCGATGCTTGTGGGATAGGTCTAGGCGCAGTCTTAATGCAAGAGGAAAGGGTAATAGCCTATGGTGGAAGGCAGTTAAGGGTGCATGAGAAAAATTACCCTACACATGACCTAGAGTTAGCGGCAATTGTTTTCGCGCTTAAGTCTTGGCGTCATTAACTTCTTGGCGAGAAATTCGAATTATTCACTGACCACAAATCTTTAAAATACTTATTCTCTCAGAAGGACTTGAATTTAAGACAGCAAAGGTGGATGGAATTGTTAGCGTCCTACGACTTCAAAATATATACCCCTGGCAAGGGTAACGTGGTGGCAGATGCCTTAAGTAGGAAAAGGCTGTCCTTGAGTCCGTTGTTTGTTGAACGACGAAACTTAGAATTCATCTCTATGTTTGACTTTATACCTTCCGTTGACTTTGTACCCGGTTTGCTAGCATCCTTGGAGGTCAGACCTACGCATTTGGGACGGATTGGTGAGGCACAGCGAGACGACCCACAGTTGGTTGAGTTAGTAGAAAAGCTCAAAAGAGGGGAGCCATCAAGCCATCTCCGTAGGTATACCCTAGATGATAAGGGTTGGTTACGTAGGGATAGTAGACTTTGTGTACCACGAGACGAGGACTTGAGGAAGACTATTCTTGATGATGCACATCGTTCGAAGATGACCATTCATCCCGGCGGGGATAAGATGTACAAAGACATGAAGCGAGTTTTATTTTGGGCCGGTATGAAGAGGGATGTGGCCGAGCATGTCGCTAGATGCTTGGTGTGCCAACAAGTAAAAGCGGAGCAAAAGAAACCCGGTGGGTTGCTTCACCCATTGGAGGTTCCACTATGGAAGTGGGAAAGTGTCTCGATGGACTTTGTGGATGGATTACCAAGATCAAGGAAGGGTAATACGGGAATTTGGGTTATAGTAGACAGACTTACTAAGAATGCCCATTTCAATCCCGTGAAGAGTAAGAGGACTGCTCCATGGTTAGCTTCTGTATATGTTCGAGAGATAGTTCGTTTGCATGGTGTTCCTTCTAACATAGTAAGCGACCGTGATCCTATCTTCACTAGCGAATTTTGGAAGAGCTTACAAGAAGCGGTAGGGACTCAGTTATGTTTGAGCACCGCATATCATCCTCAGATGAACGGCCAGACTGAGAGGGTGAATCGCATTCTAGAGGATCTTCTGAGGCTATGTATCCTAGACTTTGGGGGTACATGGGAAGAGCATCTTCCATTGGTAAAGTTCGCATATAATAACAGCTTTCATTCTAGCATTGGCATGGCACCTTTCGAAGCTCTTTGTGGACGACCTTGTCATTCCCCTACATGTTGGTGAGAATCTATGGATAAGATCTTACTTGGGCCCGATATGATTAGAGAGACTTCAGAATCCCTTAGTTGTTTCGAATCCAATTGGGGGCTCAGCTTATTTGTCCATGATATGTTTGGATTTGAAAATTTCTATACTTAGCGTTGAGTTTAGATGTGATGCTTATGTTTTGGGCTTCACGGGCTATGGGCTAATTTTAGGAATGGATTGGTTATCCATAAATGGGGCCGTTCTTGATTGTGAAAGGAGAGTAGTTAGGCTCATGACTCTCCTTGGCAACACCCTCAAAATCTTTTGTAATCCCATAAATTCTGTTATGCTAAGTTATCTAGAATCGCTTGACGCGTCGGTGGAAAATCTATGATCTGTTAAAGTAGTCCAAGAATATTCGGATGTGTTTGAGGAGGTGAAGGGCTTGCCTCTGAAGCGGGAGATAGATTTTTGAATATATCTTGTGGATAATGCAAAACCAGTATCTTTTCCAGTACGCCACATGGCTCCTCGTGAAAGGAGGGAACTCAATAAGCAAGTGAAGGAGTTGCTTGAGAAGGGGTTCATTGGATGTAGTATATCGGAGTGGGGTGCTCCAGTAGTGTTTGCCACGAAGGCGGATGGGTCCCTTAGACTTTGTGTGGATTATAGAGAACTTAATAAGCTTACTAAGAAAAACAGACACCCACTGCCGAGGATTGACGATCTCTTCGATCAGTTAGTTGGCGCCTCGGTGTTTTCGCAGTTGGACTTAGCCACTGGTTTCCATCAGTTGAGAGTGGCTGAGGATAGCATTGACAAGACTGCCTTTAGGACTCCGGACGGTTTCTATGAACGGCTAGTGATGCCCTTCGGTTTGACAAACGCCCCCGCATACTTTGTTGATTTGATGATAGGGTGTTTAGGGAGTACCTTAATAAATTCGTGGTGGACTTTGTAGATGACATCTTGATCTTTTCTAAGAATGAAGAAGAGCATGCCCTACATCTTAGGGAAGTGTTGGAGACCCTTCGAGCACATAATCTTAAAGCTAGATTTTCTAAGTGTCACTTCTGGAGGAAGGAAGTACGGTTCTTAGGGCACGTGGTTTCCAAAGAAGGGATAGCTGTGGATCCCACGAAGGTAGTATCCATCCAAGATTGGAAGGTCCCTAAAAATGCTACCGAAGTAAGGAGTTTCTTGGGGTTGGCTGGCTACTATAGGAAGTTTATCAAAGACTTTGCAAAGATATCAGGTCCATTAACACGCCTGTCGAAGAAGAACCTAGTCTTCGCATGGGACGTAGATTGTGATGATGCGTTCCAACGTTTAAAGAGAGCTTTGACCTCAGCTCCAGTCTTAGTGCTGCCAGACGGGAGTAAGCCATTTACTGTTTATACCGATGCTTGTGGGATAGGTCTAGGCGCAGTCTTAATGCAAGAGGAAAGGGTAATAGCCTATGGTGGAAGGCAGTTAAGGGTGCATGAGAAAAATTACCCTACACATGACCTAGAGTTAGCGGCAATTGTTTTCGCGCTTAAGTCTTGGCGTCATTAACTTCTTGGCGAGAAATTCGAATTATTCACTGACCACAAATCTTTAAAATACTTATTCTCTCAGAAGGACTTGAATTTAAGACAGCAAAGGTGGATGGAATTCTTAGCGTCCTACGACTTCAAAATAGCCTATACCCCTGGCAAGGGTAACGTGGTGGCAGACGCCTTAAGTAGGAAAAGGCTGTCCTTGAGTCCGTCGTTTGTTGAACGACAAAACTTAGAATTCACCTCTATGTTTGACTTTATACCTTCCGTTGACTTTGTACCCGGTTTGCTAGCATCCTTGGAGGTCAGACCTACGCATTTGGGACGGATTGGTGAGGCACAGCGAGACGACCCACAGTTGGTTGAGTTAGTAGAAAAGCTCAAAAGAGGGGAGCCATCAAGCCATCTCCGTAGGTATACCCTAGATGATAAGGGTTGGTTACGTAGGGATATTAGACTTTGTGTACCACGAGACGAGGACTTGAGGAAGACTATTCTTGATGATGCACATCGTTCGAAGATGACCATTCATCCCGGCGGGGATAAGATGTACAAAGACATGAAGCGAGTTTTATTTTGGGCCGGTATGAAGAGGGATGTGGCCGAGCATGTCGCCAGATGCTTGGTGTGCCAACAAGTAAAAGCGGAGCAAAAGAAACCCGGTGGGTTGCTTCACCCATTGGATGTTCCACTATGGAAGTGGGAAAGTGTCTCGATGGACTTTGTGGATGGATTACCAAGATCAAGGAAGGGTAATACGGGGATTTGGGTTATAGTTGACAGACTTACTAAGAGTGCCCATTTCAATCCCGTGAAGAGTAAGAGGACTGCTCCATGGTTAGCTTCTGTATATGTTCGAGAGATAGTTCGTTTGCATGGTGTTCCTTCTAACATAGTAAGCGACCGTGATCCTATCTTCACTAGCGAATTTTGGAAGAGCTTACAAGAAGCGGTAGGGACTCAGTTATGTTTGAGCACCGCATATCATCCTCAGATGGACGGCCAGACTGAGAGGGTGAATCGCATTCTAGAGGATCTTCTGAGGCTATGTATCCTAGACTTTGGGGGTACATGGGAAGAGCATCTTCCGTTGGTAGAGTTCGCATATAATAACAGCTTTCATTCTAGCATTGGCATGGCACCTTTCGAAGCTCTTTGTGGACGACCTTGTCATTCCCCTACATGTTGGTGGGAATCTATGGATAAGATCTTACTTGGGCCCGATATGATTAGAGAGACTTCGGATAAGATCGACTTGATTCGAAGGAGGATGAAGACGGTGCAAGATAGGCAGAAATCTTATGCAGACAAAAGGAGGACAGATCTTGAGTTTGATGTTGGGGACATGGTCTTTATCAAAGTGTCTCCATTACGAAATGTCATTCGCTTTGGGTCCGTTGGGAAATTAGCACCAAGGTTTGTAGGGCCGTTTCCTATTAAGGAGAAGATTGGACAGATGGCGTATAGAGTGGAGTTGCCTGAGAGACTTAGTGGTGTACACGACGTATTCCATGTGTCACATTTGAGGAAGTGCTTGCACGAGACCGCGGAAGTGGTAGAGCCGAGCTTGCTTAGAGAGGTGGAGATAGAGCGTGATGTGACGATTCGACGAGCTCCTACATGCATTCTTGGGTCGGAGATCAAGAAGTTGAGGAATCGAGAGGTCAGACTAGTCAAAGTGCAATGGGGAGATGATGAGAGCAATGCTACTTGGGAGACAGAAGCGAAGATGCGTTCGTTGTACCCTTTTCTTTTTGAGGGTATGTCTTTTAATTTCTCCTTTATCGCTTAGCTTGTACTTATCTTATCTTTAGTATATCCTCTCGCTAGTATCTTTGACCTTTAGTTAGGATAATCCTATGGTTGAAACATCTGTTTGAGACATGTTATGTATGATGGATGAAATGTGGATGCAAGTGTTTGCTAGTGGTTGCTCGTGGACGCATATACACACACTATTAGGCACTAGATCGGCTCAGTCACTTCATATTGCATATTGCATATATATGGATGTATTTAGTAAAATGGATGTATGAGGATTTTTTTATCATATGGATGCTGCATTCAGATGATGATTGTGCACGCATATAGAGATAATACGTAGCATTAAGGAACTTTTGCATACATAATGGACGCATGGCACTATCATGATTTGCATTAAGGAGGTCAACTGAATCAGTGGACTGCCTGATTTTGCATTAGATATGGACATATACACACACTGTGCATTTAAACATGGAAGCATTAGAAGTCTATAAGGACGATGGACTGTGTTTAATGGTTGAGTAGATGGACGATTGGATGTTAGGTATACATTCTTCTTGACTTGAAGATTTCGGGGTCGAAATCCTTTAAGGAGGGGAGAATGTAACACCCCGTAATTCTGTTAATATTAACATTTAAAAATTAAAGAATAACTAATCTCAGACGTGAGAATTGTGGGAAACGGGTTGCGCCATTGTGTTCGTCTTGGAATTCTGGTTGAAATAGAGTCCGAGTTGTGTGATTTGGACTTCGTATGAAGGAGATATGGCCATCGGAAGTTTCAGAAAATTCAAAATTCAAAGTTCGAAGTCAAACAGGCCAGGCGGGAAATTTCCCGCCCAGCACCCCAGGTCGACTGGGGAGTCGACTGGGCAGTCGACAACCCCAGGACCAGGTCGACTGCGCAGTCGACTTGGGTGTCGACCTGGTCCAGTCGACCAGGTTTTGGCCGAGCCCAATTTTGAGCTGCTGATGTGTCTTTAGGGCTGAGTTGGCTAATTTGACGGTTCAGGTTAGTTCTGAGTTGATCTGATAGTCTAAATAAATCCTAAACTCTATATATACCTAGTTAGTCTCTCACTCTAAAATCACATGAAAAATAGAATAGCCGCCGTCATGCCATCGCTATGGAACTCAGTGTAGCCGCCGCCAACTAAGAAGGAAGAAAGCTAATCAAAACTCTAATTCTACTCAACTCTAAAGCAAATCAAGACTCTCTTTCTTCTATAATTGTGAGTATGATGATCTTAATAAGATTATTAGCAAACTAATTAGATTAAGATATGATATGGATCATAAGAAAATGATGTGAATTGGCATATATGTTGTTGTAAACCTTATGCTATCATGTATGTTGTAAATCCTAAGTTGTGTGATGATGATATCCTATATGTTGTAAATCATGCTATGATGATATTATATATGTTGCAAGTTTCTATGCTAAGTTGCGATGTTACAAAGCCATGATGTTATTATGTTGTAGTTATCTTATGAATCATGATGTTGATTATATATATTTGGGCTATGATGATTCACATGATAAATCACATGTACCTATGCAAGTTTAGATTTATTAGTATGTATAATCTCACATATTGTATGACAACTATTTAGATCTAGAATTATGACATCTATTTAGATCTAGAATTATGCTATGACATGTGTGAGTTCTATGTGTTAGATGCTAGTTCACACCATCATTATGTTGCATAAACCACATATGCAAGTTTATACATGAACTTGGGTTATGATAATATTATGTAAGTTGTGACATTTAACCAAACAAGTTGACACCTTTAGATCCATGACATGTGTAGTTTTATGCAAGTTTCACCCCTATCATGATTAGATCTATTTTATTTGTCTATATGTTGTGATAATTTATCTTTGTGCTATGAGTTAGACTATTCGAGTCTAACTTATATTTTGCGTTGAATAAGCGAACGTATAACGTGGGGTAGGGGTAATATTAAGGATTTAATATTAAGAAATTGGGGTGCAATTGATATGATTTTGCATACCGTAAGTGGATGGCCATAATTGAGTCAATTATGGACATCATTAAAATTGGAATTAATTAATGATTTGAATAGGGATATATTTAAAACTGGGGTAAAAGATTATAAGTGTTAATCAATGCTTAGGACACGAGGTTGGACTCGTTTGTGACGTAAAACTGCCCGGACCCGCGCGGCGAATCCGGTAATCACAAATGTCAACCCAATGTGAGAGGTCCTAGGCCCAAATTAAAGCATAACAGTTGTAAAGACACGAGGTTAGACTCTTTTATGGTGTAAGATTGCCCGGACCCGCCCGGCGAATCCAGCTGCCATAAATGTCAGTCTAATGTGAGAGGTCTTTATGAGGTTATGGCCTGAATGAATTAAGAAATACTTAACCAGATAAACATGTGAAGTGGGACATGGGGGTTAAGTAGGTGCCTTGGGTGGCATGAGGAATCTAGTGGGTGCCTTTAGTGGCATTTGAAATACGATTAGTAAGACTTAACCAAACACACATGTAAATGAACATGACTAGGAAGAGGGTTAAGTGGGATATACTAGTGGGGACAAGCTTAGGTGGATAGCTTGTGGTAAGTAATTGGAGGCCAAACGGGTTAGCGGTGGCAACGCAAGTCCAACGGGTTTCATATGCGTGTGTGGACCCGGGCTGGTAGGTAAGACGTTGTTGCATCGTGTAGGTATAAGTCGTGCATCCTTAGGTTGTATCGGGTTGCCACTTTAGGGGAGTGATACACCCCACTGTGGGACCAGCACGGGTATCTACGAGTAAGGAGCCGATCGAAAGTGGGTAGTGGGGTACACCTAGCGGAGATAGGGGTAGGCGGCACCTATGTAGTCAGCTAGGGGTACACGAAGTTATTTATAAAATTTCTAAGTGAAGCAAGTGGGATCAACCTTTAGGGTGACTAGTGCGGTGCAGTGTAGTAATTATTCGTTAGTATTAGGTGTGCCTTTAACGTTATCTTTATCTGCTCTTCCATACCCAATAGTTCATAGACATTTCCTTGTTTTCCAACTTATGCCTTAGTCTAGTTATTTTGATAATAGTATTGTTAGAATTATCATACTCGCCGGACTTTATGTCTGACCCCCTCTATTTCTATCTTTTTCCCCCTTCAGGTCCTCAGGGTGGGCCTAGCTCTAGTGGAGTCTGATTGAATTGCTTTATCTCTCTTTTGGAAAGCTTGGACCATCGAAGTAAAGTCCAGCTTGTTATCTTCTTTAATGGCTATTTATGTAATGGGATTATGTTTTTTGTTTTATCAAGATGGATATTTTACTTGACTCTGATTTATGGTTTTATGATGTAACAAACATGTTTAATTTCCGCTGCAATGAAATAAAGTTTTAGATTTCCAAGTACTACTTATTATCTGTCTTGTTGTAATTTTTCTGTTCTATATTCACTTAAAACCTCCATGGAAGTTAATGTATTCCCTTTGTGAGTGACATTAATGGGCGTGGGGTGTTACAAACTGTTTCCATCTTCTTGGGTGTACAGCCCAATCAAGATCATTAGTAATTATCCAAACGACGTGAAGACCTCCGGTCTTCACGTCGTCTTCATCTACGACTTATCGTCGTATCAGTTATTCAAAATGGGATTAACCTGGTCTTTCCGAATAACTCGCGTATATAATAAACAAGTGTTACACAAACACAACATACGCCTCATTCCAATTCATCAGTTACTAACCGTAAATTAACAAGAGAATAATTCCCCAAATATTAACCCCGAAGGCCGAAACCGACATCAGATCAATATCCAGAAAACCATTCGGCTTAGCTAACCGACAGTTAGTTTCTAAATTTCACATTCTTAGGGAAAGGTTCCCATTAATTTTATCTAAGATAAATTCTTTTAAATTTATTTTTTAATCTTCTTTTGAATATCAATTCAAACTAGTCGGGATTAGCGAACCTTACCAAAGTAATCATTAGTTTTAATTTCCCAATCCCCACCTATTTATCCCATGAAGTAAAACTGTAAATACTTCATATCTAACACCACGGTGTTATCAGTAAATACAATTACCATCTCACGTTAAAATCTAATTAAAGATTTAACTATCGCCTGGAGAAAACTGATGATACTCAATTCTCGATCCTTTCAATCTAATTAAAGATTCACTAAAACTCCACTTAGTTTTAATTTGTGACTGGGTTAAAGAATCAGTGTCATTTAAAACACGGTTCACGATAAACCCCAAAATCACATCACATTTCAATCAGTCCCTAATCGTAAATTAGCAAGTGAGCAATTCCCTAAGTATTAACCCCGAAGGCCGAAACCAACATCAGATCAATACCCCAGAAACCATTCAACTTAACTAATCTCCAGTTAGTTTCTGATTTTCTTAACTCCTTTGGGTCTAAGAACTATATTATTGAAGATACCATTCACGACAACCCAAAATCACATTCTATTAATTATCGGGTTAAAGAACGAGTGTTATTTAAAACACCGTTCATGATAAACCCAAGAATCAATTCAAATTCAATTCCAATTAAATATTATTTAATTGGTACACTTCATTAAATCTAAATAAAAAGATTCAATCTTTTTCTCAACTGGGCTTAAGAATAGTGTTAATGAAGACACCATTCACGACAAACCCAAATCACATTTGATATTAAATACAAGGCTCTGAATAGAAAATATATCGGCTTATATTCAATATCAAATTCTACGACCAACAAATATCATATTGGAAATAACGATATATATATATATATCTATATCTTTCAAATTTCCATAACAACATCTGTATAATCATGAAATCCCACATCGAAATATTCCGAAGACAATTTCGATTCAAATCCATTCCAATGCAATTATTGGAAATTCTGGTTATTTTCAAAACCATTTCAAATTCAATTTATTTATTTTAAAAATAAATACATTACTATTCTAGTTCAAAACTAGTTCCTTTCGATAAAAATCTATTTTATCTTTTCAAATATGGAGTTTTTCTTCCCAATTCTTCACAAATCATTTCTTATGATTTTACACAAATTATTACTATTTTTAATAATTTAATCAAGGCCCGTACAGTCGATTTCCATCAACGGCCATCGAACTGCACTTACAGCAACCTTTTCCAAATCTGATTTGGACATAATTCCAAATCCAACCGTTAGATTTCTAATTTCTAATATCCGTTAGAAATCTCTTTTCGGTACGAACCCAACGGTTCCGGTTTCAGGAGAATCCGACGGTCGGATCTCCCGTAATATCCGTTTGAAGTCAACGGTCGAAATTCACAAACTACCGCAGCGCGGCGCGTTCTATTCAGGCCATTATATTATGTGTATATATATAATATATATAATATATACTTCGTCAATTTCCTTTTAAAACGTATTTTATAAATCGTTTTAAATTCGTTTTCAAAACGATTTCAAATTCAGATCAAAATTGAATTTTCCAATATAAATTCGTTTTAAATTCATTTCAATTCTATTTCAATTCAAATCAATTTCAGTTCAATTTCAATACGTTTTAAATTCAATTCAAAACGATTTCAATTCTATTTCAATCTAATTCGAATTTCAATTCTATTCAGTTTAATTCGAAATTCATTTCAATTCAATTTAATTTGAATTTCAATTCCTTTCAAAATATCAGATTTTGAAATCACTTTCGATATTCATTGTAAAATGAATAAAATCGATATAAATATCGTTCACGTCAAAATGGCGTCAATCTAATCAACATGGCTTCATATATTTATATTTTCAAATATTCTATTTCAAATATTTCTACTCAAATATTTCTATTCAAATATTTTATTTCAAAACTGGAATGAGGCCCAATCAATTACCATATAATGTTAATTATATGGATTTTCTACCACACGTATATAACAGCAACGATAAATCATCAACCATCATCCAAAGTGAGTTCTACACTGTATAAGCATCAAATATAAATATTCAACGCTTATAACAGTCTGTCAATCAATCAATCGACATACAACTAAACAATCGGTATTAGTGTATGTCAAACATCATCCCAATACCCGTGTGGGGTTTCAAACAATCAAACACAGATTTTATTTGTGCAGTTGGACGATGTGTAAAATTTATAGTCCCAATCAATATCAGTTAAATGTTTGTATATAAACAAATCGTCTGATTTGTTTATATTTATTTCATTTCATATACACGTTAAAAATTCCATTTTTAACAATAAAATATTTTCCACTATAAAATATTTTATTTCACATCACACAATCAACTACACATCAACATCAAACAAACAAGCATACAAGTCGTCCATGGTCTGAGGACGATGGGTGTCGGGTGCTACTAAACACCGTCTGCATCCTAGTATATATTTCAACTAGAAATAAAATTAAAAGGTGAGAAGTTCTCACAGATAGCTAATCCAAACGCCACGGCTCTTCATATGTAGAAAATCTCCACCGTTTCTTCTTTCGTCACCCGTATTCACTACATATATAAAAATCGAATTTTTACGTCGCTATTCAATATATAAAAATCGAATTTTTACTTCGCTATTCAATATATAAGAATCGAATTTTTACTTCGCTATTCAATATATAAAAATCGAATTTTTACTACGCTATTCAATATATAAAAATTGAATTTTTACTTCGCTATTCAATATATAAAAATCGAATTTTTACTTCTCTATTCAATATATAAAATTGAATTTTTACTTCGCTATTCAATATATAAAAATCGAATTTTTACTTCGTTATTCAATATATAAAAATCGAATTTTTACTTCGCTATTCAATATATAAAAATCGAATTTTTACTTCGCTATACAATATATAAAAATCGAATTTTTACTTCGCTATTCAATATATAAAAATCGAATTTTTACTTCGCTATTCAATATATAAAAATCGAATTTTTACTTTACTATTCAATATATAAAAATCAGATTTTTATTACTTCTACTTTATAAAAAATCATATTTTTATTACTTCTACTTTATAAAAATCATATTTTTATTACTTCTACTTTATAAAAATCGTATTTTTATGGTGCAAGGCATACATTAAAAATCAAATCTTTTCCGTCGTTGTTTACATAAAATAAAACAAAAAGAATCTCTATCATTATAAACTGAAAATCATTATCCTTATAAGCTGAAAATCATTATCATTTTAAACTGAAAATCCTTATCATTATAAACTGAAAAGAAAAGAAAATAGATGTAAATAACGTAAATAAAGTAAGAAAAAACTTACATGGCTTTCTATGGAGAGAGGTGGGGGTTTCTCTGCGCGAATGAGGGTAGTGGGGGGGTCGGAGTGCGGTGGCAGAGGCGGACCTCGATGGTGCAGGCGGTGGGGCTTTCGCGATCGGAGCAAATCAATTGGTGAGGGGATTTCAACGGGGAAAGAAGGGAGAGAGGGCAGCGCGAGATAGGGGGAATCAGAGGGAAGGGGGGAGGGGGGAATCGGAGAGAAGGCGACGCTTACAACGGGGCGGCGCGTAGCGAGGTCGTCGGTGGGCTGGGGGGCTAGGTCAACGTCGACGGGTTTTTTTTCTTTTTCTTTTCTTTTGAACAATGAAAAGGAGGAGGGAGAAGAGATAAAGGGGGTGGGGCTAATTATAAATATATATTTTAATATTTTAAAATTCCAAAAAGCAACTTTTTATTTCGACCTCGAAATCGAACCCACCAACTGTCGTCTATAGCTAGTTACCCCCATTCCGAACCCAATGGGATATGTATCGTAGGCCGATTCGATCGTTTCGATCAGTTTTCATCAAAATCAACATATAACTCTAAATATTGAATTTGAACGCGTATTTCAATTTACCGGGGCCACATACTCACTCGAAAAATTCCAGAAAAATATTTTCTAGCTTCATATTGACGATACGGTCCTAACAAAACTAGTTTCGTCAAATTTTGAGACCGTTTGAAAAATGACCATTTTCCAGTCGATTAAAATCAACTGAAACTGGTCAAACGCGTTTTCCTTTGCCACGCTCACAAATTGATTCAAAAAAATTATGAAAATTGGAATCTATCAATAACTTGACATCGCAGATCCAACAAAAGTGGTTTCGTCGAAATCCGAGGTCATTTGCAAAATGGCTATTTTCAATGGCCAGAATTCCATAGCGACTATTCTGGAAATTCAACTGGACATAACTTTTTATTCCCGCTATGAAATTTCAATTTTTCTGACTCATTGCAAAGATATTATCAATTTGATTCTATTATTTTTGGTTTCACTAAAATCCGGTTTATTTTGCACCCGGTACATTCATTTGAATTTTGAAATCGAATTATCGAACTACCACGCCATTTTCAATTCCTTTTATAATTTAAAATAAATATTTATATTCTAACGACGAGCTATATAAATATATACGTTCGAATTCTATTCAAAATAAAATTCTTGTCGATATTATTTAAAATAATTCATTTCAATAATCAAAATCCACTAAAATTGCCAAAATAAAAATTTTAAATTGGCTCGCATTCCCGGGTTATTACAATCTCCCCCACTTAAAACTTTTCGTCCCCGAAAAGGAACAAAGCCGAAGTTGTTTAACAAACCAACTCAACTTCTATTATTTTCGTTACGGCTTAAGTTCTTCAACTTTTCAGTTTCTAAGAACTTTCAAAACTTTCAAAAATTTGGCTAACACCCTAAATTTTCGAAAAATTTCGCCATAACCTCCACAGCACCGGGAGCACCGGGAAAATCCCGAAATTGCCTTACAGGCCTTCTGATCTCAAAAAGAAAAAGAAAATGCCAAGCGGCTAGCCAAGCGGCTAGCCAATCGGCTCATAAAATCATCATCACCCAGACAAAATAGTAAATTATGATAAACATGTACCTATTTGTCGGGCAAACAATTTTATTCTTCTGCTCTAGCCTCTTTGCTATGACCTGTTCAATGTAAGTACATGTATATGCAAGCAAATGTGACAAATTTTCAATACAGTTCAATATTTGGTTCAATTTGGTTAAAGGTTCAACATTTTAATTAATCAACCAATAATCAAACAACACAATTAGCAATCAATTAGTGAATTATCATTTCGAATTTTATAACTTTGATATATAGTCTAAAAATCAGATTTTTGATGCAAAATCACAAAAATAGGCCCTATCTAATTTTGGTTCTCACACCAGTCTAATGGAAATATATAGATATCACACCTTCGACACTCGAATATAAATGCTGATGATGATGCACTATCATCAGGATTATCCCCTGGTGACTAGAGTGTAATTCTATATCTATCCAGTATATTAAAACTTCGAATATACGTTTGCAAGGCGCATATGCAAAATCTTTATATATTGGATTGTCCAAATTCAATATAAAATAAATATTCAAATACGTATACAACGATTTAAATTTCAAAACAAAATTGGTTTTCATTTTTATTTTAAAATGTTACTCTTCACACTCGTTCTAGGATACTACTGATCCCATCTCTAACGAGTCATTCTCATTGGATATTACTAATCCAATATTTGATGAATTCTTTCATATGGTTCTAATGTGTCTTGTTCTCTGAGCTTTGTAAACCAAGCTCTGATACCAACTGTAAAAACCCGTAACTTCCCCGGTAAGGAAAGCGCGGATAGTTCGAGAACAAGCCACAACAAAACGCAAATCGAAGAACATTTCATTGTATATTACAACAACTCCATCCGAATACAAGAATATACAGAGTATAAATCAAATAATATTACACAGAAATATCAGAGATTACAATACATTACATAGCAGCGGAAAATAATACAATAAACAACTAGAAGTAATACACGGATACAAAGCTTTCCGAGTATCGTTCCAGCTGTAAACCAGGATCCTGTGAATATAAATCTGCGAAACCAAAACTACTAGTTGCCCGTATCAAAATAAGGGCACCCAGAGTTTAGGTTAAAACAATAAACTCCAGGTCAGTTATGTGACTGGTGTGAGAACTAAAACAGTTATTAATCTTTATTTTTAAAGTTAGGTAAATCAAGGGACCACACCGTATAAAACGAAACGGGTTTCCTCCCAAGAACACCAGTGCATAAAGCAATAGCGCAATGCTAAATAAAGAACAATGAAGCTATTATAAGACCCAGTTCCCATCACACAATGCAACGCAAGCCGGAGGATAGGGTTTTTACCTTATAGTAGCAAAGAATGCTTGACACGTTTAAAACAAATCATTTGATACTATTATAAGTGTATAGTGTATAAAACAACTTCAAATCATAAGTATCAATCATAGACGGCATAAGCGCCCCATCCCACTATGTCGCCATACTAGGCTCTACAAATAAAACCGCAAATGTCACGTATTTGGAAATTGGATTTCCATCTGTGAACCGAGGCTAGGGATCGTCCTCAACCGATTCGAGACAATCTAGCCCATGTCTCAGGACCCAGACTCAAATGGGCCCTTGGAGCGACAGGGCCGGTCCACCGATGTGGATTAAAATGCCTGAACAATACGTCTCTCCGCCCTATGGGGCATAAATGAGCCAACAAATGACTCCATCAGACCTGGATCGTCCGATCAAACTGAGGCGCCTCGTATCACCAACAACCACATAAATCAAACTCGTCAGGGCGTGTAAAACCACTGACGCCACTTCTAGCTAGAAAGAAACGCATGCCCTCCCTGAGGTCCTCTCCCGTTTCTGGTTCACAACCGGGGTGTGAGGCTCGCAAATTCACGCTACACAAAGCTATGCCACAAAGGCCGTGCTTTGATCATCAACCATAAGACTTTGCTTTTCAACAGAAGCTTTGATCATTTGCCACTTAGGCATGCCACACAGGCAATTCATTCCATGCGTTTGATATCCATCAGTATATAACCCCTGAGCTCGTACGTCTCAGAGAAGGGCGTTAAGCAAGTGAATAAATTCTCCGCCGCCAAACAGATATATATTTAATAGAAATAAATCACACAGATTGAAATCCAATGTCAGACACACAGTCCATTTACAAGTTCGTTCTGGGTATGAACGAAACCGGAGGCACCTAGTACCCCGCATATCCATCGATCTCCAAATACGTCTGGACGATCACTAACTGTTTCCATCTTCTTGGGTGTACAACCCAATCAAGATCATTAGTAATTATCCAAACGACGTGAAGACCTCCAGTCTTCAACCACCGTCTTCATCTTCGACTTATCGTCGTATCAGTTATTCAAAATGGGATTAACCCGGTCTTTCCGAATAACTCGCGTCTATAATAAACAAGTGTTACACAAACACAACATACGCCTCATTCCAATTCATCAGTTACTAACCGTAAATTAACAAGAGAATAATTCCCCAAATATTAACCTCGAAGGCTGAAACCAACATCAGATCAATATCCAGAAAACCATTTTGCTTAGCTAACCGACAGTTAGTTTCTAAATTTCACATTCTTAGGGAAAGGTTCCCATTAATTTTATAAAAGATAAATTCTTTTAAATTTATTCTTTAATCTGCTTTTGAATATCAATTCAAACTAGTTGGGATTAGCGAACCTTACCGAAGTAATCATTGGTTTTAATTTCCCAATCCCCACCTATTTATCCCATGAAGTAAAACTGTAAATACTTCATATCTAACACCATGGTGTTATCGGTAAATTCAATTACCATCTCAAGTTAAAATCTAATTAAAGATTTAACTATCGCCTGGAGCAAAACCGATGATACTCCATTCTCGATCCTTTCAATCTAATTAAAGATTCACTAAAACTCCACTTAGTTTTAATCTGTGACTGGGTTATAGAATCAGTGTCATTTAATACACGGTTCACGATAAACCCCAAAATCACATCACATTTCAATCAGTCCCTAATCGTAAATTAGCAAGTGAGCAATTCCCTAAGTATTAACCCCGAAGGCCGAAACCAACATCAGATCAATACCCCAGAAACCATTCAACTTAACTAATCTCCAGTTAGTTTCTGATTTTCTTAACTCCTTTGGGGTCTAAGAACAGTATTATTGAAGATACCATTCACGACAACCCAAAATCACATTATATTAATTATCGGGTTAAAGAACGAGTGTTATTTAAAACACTGTTCACGATAAACCCAAGAATCAATTCGAATTCAATTCCAATTAAATATTATTTAATTGGTACACTTCATTAAATCTAAATAAAAAGATTCATTTTTTTTCTCAACTGGGCTTAAGAATAGTGTTAATGAAGACACCATTCACGACAAACCCAGATCACATTTGATATTAAATACAAGGCTCTGAATAGAAAATATATCGGCTTATATTCAATATCAAATTCTACGACCAACAAATATCGTATTGGAAATAACGATATATATATATATATATATATATATATATATATATATCTTTCAAATTTCCATCACAACATCTGTATAATCACGAAATCCAACATCGAAATATTCCGAAGACAATTTCGATTCAAATCCATTCCAATGCAATTATTGGAAATTCTGGTTATTTTCAAAACCATTTCAAATTCAATTTATTTATTTTAAAAATAAATACATTACTATTCTAGTTCAAAACTAGTTCCTTTCGATAAAAATCTATTTTCATCTTTTCAAATATGGAGTTTTTCATCCCAATTCTTCACAAATCATTTCTTATGATTTTACACAAATTATTACTATTTTTAATAATTTTATCAAGGCCCGTACAGTCGATTTCCATCAACGGTCATCGAACTGCACTTACTGCGACCTTTTCCAAATTTGATTTGGACATAATTCCAAATCCAACCGTTAGATTTCTAATTTCTAATATCCGTTAGAAAGCTCTTTTCAGTACGAACCCAACGGTTTCGGTTTCAGGAGAATCCGACGGTAGGATCTCCCGTAATATCCGTTTGAAGTCAATGGTCGAAATTCACGAACTACCGCAGCGCGGCGCGTTTTATTCAGGCCATTATATTATATATATAAAATATATAATATATACTTCGTCGATTTCCTTTAAAAACGTATTTTATAAATCATTTTAAATTCAGTTTCAAAATGATTTCAAATTCAAATCAAAATTGAATTTTCCAATATAAATTCGTTTTAAATTCATTTCAATTCTATTTCAATTCAAATCAATTTCAGTTCAATTTCAATACGTTTTAAATTCAATTCAAAACGATTTCAATTCTATTTCAATCTAATTCGAATTTCAATTCTATTCAGTTTAATTCGAATTTCATTTCAATTCAATTTAATAGGAATTTCAATTCCTTTCAAAATATCAGATTTTGAAATCACTTTCGATATTCATTGTAAAATGAATAAAATTGATATAAATATCGTTCACGTCAAAATGGCGTCAATCTAATCAACACGGCTTCATATATTTATATTTTCAAATATTCTATTTCAAATATTTCTTTTTCAAATATTTCTACTCAAATATTTCTATTCGGATATTTTATTTCAAAACTGGAATGAGGCCCAATCAATTACCATATAATGTTAATTATATGGATTTTCTACCACACGTATATAATAACAACGATAAATCATCAACCATCATCCAAAGTGCGTTCTACACTGTATAAGCATCAAATATAAATATTCAACGCTTATAACAATCTGTCAATCAATCGATCGACATACAACTAAACAATCGGGATTAGTGTACGTAAAATATCATCCCAATACCCGTGTGGGGTTTCAAACAATCAAACACAGATTTTATTTGTGCAGTTGGACGATGTGTAAAATTTATCGTCCCAATAAATATCAGTCAAATGTGTGTATATAAACAAATCGTCCGATTTGTTTATATTTATTTCATTTCATATACACGTTAAAAATTCCATTTTTAACTATAAAATATTTTCCACTATAAAATATTTTATTTCACATCACACAATCAACTACACATCAACATCAAACAAACAAGCATACAAGCCGTCCATAGTCTGTGGACGACGGGTGTCGGGTGCTACTAAACACTGTCTGCATCCAAGTATATATTTCAACTAGAAATAAAATTAAAAGGTGAGAAGTTCTCATAGATACCTAATCCAAACGCCACGACTCTTCATATGTAGAAAATCTCCACCGTTTCTTCTTTCGTCACTTTCGTCACCCGTATTCACTACATATATAAAAATCGAATTTTTACGTCGCTATTCAATATATAAAAATCGAATTTTTACTTTGCTATTCAATATATAAGAATCGAATTTTTACTTCGCTATTCAATATAGAAAAATGGAACTTTTACTTCGCTATTCAATACATAAAAATCGAATTTTTACTTCGCTATTCAATATATAAAAATCGAATTTTTACTTCGCTATTCAATATATAAAAATCGAATTTTTACTTCGCTATTCAATATATAAAAATCGAATTTTTACTTCGCTATTCAATATATAAAAATCGAATTTTTACTTCGCTATTCAATATATAAAAATCGAATTTTTACTTCGCTATTCAATATATAAAAATCGAATTTTTACTTCGCTATTCAATATATAAAAATCGAATTTTTACTTCGCTATTCAATATATAAAAATCGAATTTTTATTTCGCTATTCAATATATAAAAATCGAATTTTTACTTTGCTATTCAATATATAAAAATCGGATTTTTATTACTTCTACTTTATAAAAATCATATTTTTATTACTTCTACTTTATAAAAGTCATATTTTTATTACTTCTACTTTATAAAAATCATATTTTTATGGTGCTAGGCATACATTAAAAATCAAATCTTTTCCATCGTTGTTTACATAAAATAAAGCAAAAAGAATCTCTATCATTATAAACTGAAAATCATTATCCTTATAAGCTGAAAATCATTATCATTTCAAACTGAAAATCCTTATCATTATAAACTGAAAAGAAAAGAAAATAGATGTAAATAACGTAAATAAAGTAAGAAAAAGCTTACTTGGCTTGCTATGGAGAGAGGTGGGGGTTTCTCTGCGCGAATGGGGGTAGTGGGGGGGGTCGGAGTGCGGTGGCAGAGGCGGACCTCGACGGTGCAGGCGGTGGGGCTTTCGCGATCGGAGAAAATCAATTGGTGAGGGGATTTCAATGGGGAAAGAAGGGAGAGAGGGCAGCGCGAGATAGGGGGGAATCGGAGGGAAGCAGGGGGGGGAATCGGAGGGAAGGCGACGCTTCCAACGGGGCGGCGCGCGGCGAGGTCGTCGGTGGGCTGGGGGGGTTAGGTCAACGTCGACGGGTTTTTTTCTTTTTTTTTCTTCTGAACGAATGAAAAGGAGGAGGGAGAAGAGATAAAGGGGGTGGGGCTAATTATAAATATATATTTTAATATTTTAAAATTCCAAAAAGCAACTTTTTATTTCGACCTCGAAATCGAACCCACCGACTGTCGTTCATAGCTAATTACCCCCATTCCGAACCCAATGGGATATGTATCGTAGGCCGATTCGATCGTTTCGATCAGTTTTCATCAAAATCAACATATAACTCTATATATTGAATTTGAACGCGCATTTCAATTTACCGGGGCCACATACTAACTCGAAAAATTCCAGAAAAATATTTTTTAGCTTCGTATTGACGATACGGTCCTAACAAAACTAGTTTCATCAAATTCTGAGACCGTTTGAAAAATGGCCATTTTCCAGTCGATTAAAATCAACTAAAACTGGTCAAACGCGTTTTCCTTTGCCACGCTCACAAATTGATTCAAAAAAATTATGAAAATTGGAATTTATCAATAACTTGACATCGCGGATCCAACAAAAGTGGTTTCGTCGAAATCCGAGGTCGTTTGCAAAATGGCTATTTTCAATGGCCAGAATTCCATAGCGACTATTCTGAAAATTCAACTGGACATAACTTTTTATTCCCACTATGAAATTTCAATTTTTCTAATTCTTTGGAAAGATATTATCAATTTGATTCTATTATTTTTGGTTTCACTAAAATCCGGTTTATTTTGCACCCGGTACATTCATTTGAATTTTGAAATCAAATTATCGAACTACCGCGCCATTTTCAATTCCTTTTATAATTTAAAATAAATATTTATATTCTAACGACGAGCTATATAAATATATACGTTCGAATTCTATTCAAAATAAATTTCTCGTCGATATTATTTATAATAATTCATTTTAAATAATCAAAATCCACTAAAATTGCCAAAATAATTTTTTTTAATTAGCTCGCATTCCCGGGTTATTACAGGTATTTAGCTAGAGGTGACAGTCGTTGGGTATAATTTGGGATTAGTATCAACGAACAATTATTTTTCGAGTTAAAGGAAAAAAATAAAAAATATTTATTATAACCCCCCCCCCCCCCCCCGCATTCTAAAACCCTAGCCGTGCTCGTTTGTTTCCGCTGCCAGAAAGAGGATGAAGGGCGATTTTCGTTCGATTTTAATTCCTTAAAACATTTCAATCCACTCAGTAAAATTTAGAAATTCCAAACCAAAAATCAGAGATCTTCCCGTGATCTATCTATTGATACGGTGATGATTGTATTCTGTAATGTGTTGACTTCGAATTTTGGGTGCAAAGGTGCAGCATTCGCCGTCAGTTTTAGGAGGCAGGGGGGTTCGAATGGGGGGATAATGGTGGCGGAGGTTGAGGATGTGATGGGGGTTCGGGAGGAAGTTTCTGATCATCGACCAAGGGGACGTGGGTGGCGCGCGATTCAAGTGATAGGTCGAAGCTTTTTGGGTTTATACGGTTCAGAGATTAATGAAGAAGAAAGAGGGTAAAGGGGGATTAAAGAAATTAATTAATATATAATTATTATTTTCATTTTGTAATGAAATGAAAAACTGCCGTAACTTCTTCATACTAGAACGAAATTCTAAGATTTCAGAAGCTTTGGACTCGTCTCGACGAGAGCTTCGCACCAAAACTGACCGCATCCAAAACAGAGCACGCTGGAATTTCAGGCAAATTCGAACCAGAACCGAACTAGAAATTCAGATAAAACTGACGGAGTGGATCCGAATGTGAGAATTGTCTCACTATATTATTTATGTACGGTTATTTATTTTGTAACTGCATATATGAATTGCTCCCCGTCGTCCACAGACCATGGACGACTTGTTTGATTGTATTCTGTGTGAAAATTGATCGTGATGTGAAATGAAATAAATTGAAATGTAAATGTATATATGGAATGTGAAATGTATATATGGAATGTGAAATGTATATATGAAATTGAAAACATTGTATATATGAAAAGTGAAAATATTGTATATATGAAAAGTGAAAACATTGTATATATGAAAAGTGAAAATATTGTATACATGAAAAGTGAAAATATTGTATATATGTAAAGTGAAAACATTGTATATATGAAAAGTGAAAATATTGTTTATATGAAAAGTGAAACCATTTTATATATGAAAAGTGAAAATATTATATATATGAAAGTGAAAACATTGTATATATGAAAATTGAAAACAATGTATATATGAAATGAAAATTATATATATATATATATATATATATATATATGAAAGGAAAAAAATATGATATATATGAAATGAATTATATATTTAAGAAGTGAAAATGATATATATATATATATACATGAAAAGAAAATAATATATATATATGAAGTGTGAATGAAATAAATATTGATTGGTTAAAAATATTATTTTTAACATATATATACACTGTATAAAATTGTCGTGTATATGGAATATTCAATTTTGACATGAAAATTGAAATGAAGTGGAAATCATTTTTAAAATGAAGTTAAAACGATTTATAAAATATGTTTTAAATGGAAATCGATATATTATATATATATATATATATTTAATGGCCTGAATAGAACGCGTCGCACAGCGACCGTTCGCGAATTTCGACCATTAACTTAAGATGGATGTTATGGGAGATCCGACCATCGGATTCTCCTGAAACCAGAAAACCATTGGGCTCGTATCGAAAAGAGCTTTCCAACGAATATAAGGAATTTGAAATCTAATGGTTGGATTTGGAGATACGTCCAAATCAAATTTGGAAAAGGTCGTTGTACGTGCAGTTCGGTGGCCGTTATTGGAAAACGACTGTACGAGCCTTGATAAAATTATTAAAAATATCAATAATTAGTGTAAAATCATAAGAAATGATTTGAAAATAATTGGGATGAAAAATTCCATATTTGAAAAGATAAATTTTTTTTTATCGAAATGAACTAGTTATTAACTAGAAAAATTAATCCAATATTTTTGAATAAATAAATTGGATTTGAAATGGTTTTAAAAATAACCAGAATTTCCAATATATGAATTGTAATGGATTTGAATAGAAATTATCTTCGGAATATTTCAATATTGGATTCCGTGATTATACGGATATTGTGATGGGAATTTGGAGGATATCGGTATCGTTATTCCCGATATGATATCTGTTGGTTTCAGAATTTGATGTTGAATATAAGCCGATATATTTTCTATTCAGAGTCTTGTATTTAATATCGAATTGGATTTGGGGTTTGTTGTGAACTTTGTTTAAATGACATTAGTTCTTTAACCCGAGTAAAAGCAGGATTAATTTCCAAAAAGTAGAACAATCAATATGAAATGATTTTAGAGATGAAACCAATTGGGATTTGAATAAATCTTTAATTAGATTTGAATGAATGAATGGTGATTAAATTTACCAAAACATGGGATGTAGTGTAAACCAAATATACGTGGTTGTTGATATTGATTGTGACTGATTGATTGTTTGGATGGTGCTTGACCAGTTTATGAACAGAGTATGCTTTTACATTTAGCATTGGGTTGGGTAAAAATATCTGTGTGTTAACAACTTGTGAAACACTTCACGATTTGACTATAAGGTGTCTAGCGATGTTTTATATTTCAAAATTTAATGAATGATTTTGAAATGATGTTTTTCTTAAGTGAAAAGAAATATAGTCCCGATTTTGGATAGGGAATGTTTTAAAGAAATGTTTTATAAAATAGAAAGGATTTCGAGGCCTAAACCCGATGATTTCTAAAATGATTTAGAAATGTATTATGTTTTACATTGTGGTTCATCGCGTATTCGATTAGTTGCTATTGATAACATATCTGTTTGGTGGCGGAGAATTTATTCTCTTGCCTAACACCCTTCTTTGAGACGTACGAGCTCAAAGGTTATGTGATTAATAGTGACTGATCATATGTGTGAATTGCTGATGTGAAGTACTATATTTTGAAAGTACTTGTGATTATTATGTTGTGAAATGATTTTCTGTACTTCGGGATATGAGATGATTTGGTATGCGGCTAGAGATTCGTGTAACCCGGACGACTAAAAGTATGGGTGAGATGGGCGGTGTATGCTTCCTATGTGGGAGGTGCATCGTCAGTGTAGCCTGCTCCATAGAGGGAGGTGCACATATATATATATATATATATATATATATATATATATATCGAGTTGCTTAGGTGCATGCCCTTTGCCTTGTCTAGGGGGAGCCCGATATTTGGTCGCATACTTGTTTGTATGCATTGTTATGTTTTGGAATTCATATTTCCAAGTGATTTGATTTGAAATCCAGAAGTGAAATCTACTTTGATATAGAAAGTTAGATATGTATTTCAAATGATTTGAAATGGAAATCGGGAAATAAATTCTAAAGGAATAATTTCTGTAAATTGAATTGGATTTGGAAAATCTAAGTGTAGTGATTAATCTAAGTGGGTAGATTGGGATATTGCATGGTTATTGATGCATAGTAGATCCATATATCTATATTGATTGTTGTTTATACACTGGCATTCATGGGGGTAAACCCGTTCCGCGTTAGCGGGGTGGTCCCGTGATATGCAATTTGATTTATATAAGGTTATAACTGTTTAGAGTTTTTCACACCAGTCCCGTGACTGACCTGTAGTTTGCTTTTCCCTTGCAAACTCGGATGCCCCTATTTTCCACATGGGCAGTCGAGTAGTTTATGTTGCAGATATATGAGCAAGATTCTGGATTGAAGCTTAAAGCTGCATCCAGAGCATCGTTAGTCTTCCGCTGTGTTACTTTATTTATTTTACGCTGTGCATTGTATTACATTTGATGTAAATTAATATTCCGCTGTATTATATTTCGATATACTCTGATATATTCTGTACTCTGATGTAACATTATTATGATGTTTATAGAAGTCTTCTGTTATTTGTTCTGATGTGTTGTATGCCCAGAGTTAGCGTATATAGGATTCGAACGGTCTTGGTCGGTTTAGCGATCGATTAGGTCCGGGCGAAATCCATTGTCGTTACAGCTGGTATCAGAGCTTTGGTTAACACAAATCCTTGGGGTACAACTCGTTAGAACCAAACAAAAGACTCATCAGAGGTAGGATTAGTAATATCCTATAGAAGAATCCTTATTAGAGATAGAATTAGAAGCATTCTAGAATGAGTGACTCGTTAGAGATGGGGTTAGAAATGCCTTAGAATGAGTTGAGAGTAATATGATTATATATAACGTATTTGTGATTATATATATAATCCGATCTTAGAAAATTTGATTTTTGATTATATACAATAATATGATTGAAAAGTTAATTAACCAATTTATTGTTGGTTGTGTTGTTTGATTATTAATTTGGTTGATAAAAATATTGAGTTGATAACTCCAATAAGAGAATGTAAGGTGAATTGGCCAAATCAAATCAAAATATTGAACTATATTGAAAATTTGTTAAAATTTCATGCATATACATGTGTATACATTGAACAGGTCATAACAAGGAGGTTAGAGAAGAGGAATAAAATTGTTTGCCTGACAAATAGGTACATGTTTATTGTATTTCTTGGGGTTTTGATGATTTTATGAGCCTATTGGCTAGCCGCTTTTTCTTTTGGATTGGTGAGGGCCATGGGAGGCTATTTGAAATATCCCGAAGCTCCCGGTATAGGGGAGGTTATGGCAAAAAAATTCGAAAATTTAGGGTGTTAGCCAAATTTTTGAAGAATTTGAAAGGTTCTTAGAAACTAGAAAGTTGAAGAACTTAATCCGTAAATTAAAATAATGGAAACTGAGTTGATTAGTTAAACAACTTTCAGCTTCTTTCCTTTTCGGGGACGAAAAGTTTTAAGTAGGGGAGATTGTAACAACCCGGAAAATCTGAGCCAGTTTAAAGTTTTTAATTCGGCTATTTTAGTGGATTTTAAAGATTTAAAATAAATTATTTTAAATAATAACGACGAATAGCCTATTTGAATTGAAGTTTGAAAATAAATATATTTATTTCAATTATAAACAAGGCCTGAAATGGCGCGGCAGTTTCAAAATTTCAATTCAAACTTTGACTGACCGTACCAGGTGTAAAATAAACCGGATTTTAGTGAAACCAAAAATATTTAAATCTGTTAGTGAATATATTTCTAACGAATCTGAAATATCGAAGTTTCAAAGCGGAAATCAAAAGTTATGGCCAAATGAATTTTCAGAAAGGTCGCTATAGAGAATATATAGCCCTTGAAAATAGACATTTTGCAAACGACCTCAGAATTCGACGAAACCACTTTTGTTGGATCCGGGATGTCAAATTATTGCTAGGTTTCAAATTCCATAATTTTTGAAGTTAATATGTGAGCGTGGCGAAGGAAAATGTGTATGGTTGATTTCAGTTAAATTGGATCGACCAGAAAATGGCCATTTTTCAAACGGTCTCAGAATTCGACGAAACTAGTTTTGTTCGGACCGTATCGTCAAAACATAGCTAGATTTATTTTTTGGAATTTTTGGGATCAGTATGTGGCCCCGGCAAATTGAAATGTACATTTAAAACAAATATTGAATGTTTTATATTTTAATTTGAAGGAAAACTAACTGAAATAGTCGAATGGGCGTACGAAACATATCCCATTGTGTTCGGAATGGGGGTATTTAGCTAGGGGTGACAGTCGTTGGGTATGATTAGGGATTAGTATCAACGAACAATTATTTTTCGAGTTAAAGGAATAAAATAATAATAAAATATTTATTATAAAACCCCCTCCCCCCCCCCCCCCATTCTAAAACCCTAGCCATGCTCGTTTGTTTCCGCCGCTAGAAAGAGGATGAAGGGCGATTTTCGTTCGATTTTAATTCCTTAAAACATTTCAATCCACTCAGTAAAATTCAGAAATTCCAAACCAAAAATCAGAGATCTTCCCGTGATCTATCTATTGATACGGCGATGATCGTATTCTGTAATGTGTTGACTTCGAATTTTGGGTGCAAAGGTGCAGCGTTCGCGGTCAGGCTTGGGAGGCAGGGGGTTCGAATGGGGGGATACTGGTGGCGGAGGTTGAGGATGTGATGGGGGTTCAAGCGGCAGTTTCTGATCATCGACCAAGGGGACGTGGGTGGCGCGTGATTCAAGGGATAGGTCGAAGCTTTTTGGTTTATACGGTTCAGAGAGTAATGAAGAAGAAAGAGGGTAAAGGGGGATTAAAGAAATTAATATATAATTATTATTTCCATTTTGTAATGAAATGAAAAACTGCCATAACTTCTTCATACTAAAACGAAATTCGAAGATTTCAGAAGCGTTGGACTCGTCTCGATGAGAGCTTCGCAACAAAACTGACCGCGTCCAAAACAGAGCACGCTGGAATTTCAGGCAAATTTGAACCCGAACTGAACCAGGAATTCAGATAAAACTGACGGAGTGGATCTAAATGTGAGAATTCTCTCACTATATTATTTATGTACAGTTATTTATTTAGTAACTGCATATATGAATTGCTCCCCGTCGTTCACAGACCGCGGATGACTTGTTTGATTGTATTCTATGTGAAAATTGATCGTGATGTGAATTGAAATAAATTGAAATGTAAATGTATATATGGAATGTGAAATGTATATATGAAAGTGAAAACATTGTATATATGAAAAGTGAAAACATTGTATATATGAAAAGTGAAAATATTGTATATATGAAAAGTGAAAATATTGTACATATGAAAAGTGAAAACATTGTATATATGAAAAGTGAAAATATTGTATATATGAAAAGTGAAAACATTGTATATATGAAAAGTGAAAACATTGTATATATGAAAAGTGAAAACATTGTATATATGAAATGAAAATTATATATATATGAAAGGAAAAAAAATATGATATATATGAAATGAATTATATATTTAAGAAGTGAAAATGATATATATATATATATATATATATATATATGAAAAGAAAATAAAATATATATATGATGTGTGAATGAAATAAATATTGATTGGTTAAAATATTATTTTTAACATATATATACACTGTATAAAATTGTCGTGTATATGGAATATTCAATTTTGACATGAAAATTGAAATGAAGTGGAATCGTTTTTAAAACGAAGTTAAAACAATTTATAAAATACGTTTTAAATGGAAATCGATGAAATATAATATATATATATATATATTATATATACATATATTTAATGGCCTGAATAGAACGCGCCGCGCAACGACCGTTCGCGAATTTTGACCATTAACTTCAGATGGATGTTACGGGAGATCCGACCATCGGATTCTCCTGAAACCGAGACAATTGGGTTCGTATCGAAAAGAGCTTTCCAACTAACATAAGGAGTTTAAAATTTAACGGTTGGATTTGGAGATACGTCCAAATCAAATTTGGAAAAGGTCGTTGTACGTGCAGTTCGGTGGCCGTTATTGGAAACCGACTGTACGGGCCTTGATAAAATTATTAAAAATATCAATAATTAGTGTAAAATCATAAGAAATGATTTGAAAATAATTGGGATGAAAAATTCCATATTTGAAAAGATAAAAATATATTTTTATCAAAATGAACTAGTTATTAACTACAAAAATTAATCCAATATTTTTGAATAAATAAATTGGATTTGAAATGGTTTTAAAAATAACCAGAATTTCCAATATATGAATTGGAATGGATTTGAATCGAAATTATCTTCGGAATATTTCGATATTGGATTCCATGATTATACGGATATTGTGATGGGAATTTGGAAGATATCGATATCGTTATTCCCGATATGATATCTGTTGGTTTCAGAATTCGATGTTGAATATAAGCCGATATATTTTCTATTCAGAGTCTTGTATTTAAAATCAAATTGGATTTGGGGTTTTTCCGTGAACTGTGTTTAAATGACATTAGTTCTTTAACCCGAGTAAAAGCAGGATTAATTTCTAAAAAGTAGAACAATCAATATGAAATGATTTTAGGGATGAAACCAATTGGAGTTTGAATAAATATTTAATTAGATTTGAATGAACGAATGAATGATGATTAAATTTACCAAAACATGAGATGTAGTGTAAACCAAATATACGTGGTTGTTGTTGATATTGATTGTGACTGATTGATTGTTTGGATGGTGCTTGACCAGTTTATGAGCAGAATATGCTTTTACATTTAGCATTGGGTTGGGTAAAAATATCTGTGTGTTAACACCTTGTGAAACACTTCACGATTTGACTATAAGGTGTCTAGAGATGTTATATATTTCAAAATTTAATGAATGATTTTGAAATGATGTTTTTCTTAAGTGAAAAGAAATATATTCCTGATTTTGGACAGGGAATGTTTTATAGAAATGTTTTATAAAACAGAAAGGATTTCAAGGCCTAAACCCGATGATTTCTAAAATGATTTAGAAATGTATTATGTTTTACATTTTGGTTCATCGCTTATTCGATTAGTTACTATTGATAACATATCTGTTTGGTGGCAGAAAATTTATTCTCTTGCTTAACACCCTTCTTTGAGACGTACGAGCTCAAAGGTTATGTGATTATTAGTGACTCATCGTATGTGTGAATTGCTGATGTGAAGTACTATATTTTTTAAAGTACTTGTGATTATTATGTTGTGAAATGATTTTCCCTACTTCGGGATATGAGATGATTTGGTATGTGGCTAGAGATTCGGGTAACTCGGACGACTAAAAGTATGGGTGAGATGGGCGGTGTATGCTTCCTGTGTGGGAGGTGCATCGTCGGTGTAGCCTGCTTCATAGAGGGAGGTGCACATATATATATATATATATATATATATATATATATATCATGTTTCTTAGGTGCGTGCCCTTTTCCTTATCTAGGGGAGCCCGATATTTGGTTGCATACTTGTTTGTATGCATTGTTATGTTTTGGAATTCATATTTCCAAACGATTTGATTTGAGATCCCAAAGTGAAATCTACTTTGATATAGAAAGTTAGATATGTATTTCAAATGATTTGAAATGGAAATCGGGAAATAAAGCCCAAAGGAATAATTTCTGTAAATTGAATTGGATTTGGAAAATCTAAGTGTAGTGATTAATCTAAGTGGGTAGATTGGGATATTGCATGTTGATTGATGCATAGTAGATCCATATATCTATATTGATTGTTGTTTATACGCTGGCATTCATGGGAGTAAACCCGTTCCGCGTTAGCGGCGTGGTCCCGTGATATGTCATATGATTTATATAAGGTTATAACTGTTTAGAGTTTCTCACACCAGTCCCATGACTGACCTGTAGTTTGCTTTTCACTTGCAAACTCAGGTGCCCCTATCTTCCACATGGGCAGTCGAGTAGTTTATGTTACAGATATATGAGCAGGATTATGGATTGAAGCTTAAAGCTGCGTCCAGAGCATCGTTAGTCTTCCGCTGTGTTACTTTATTTATTTTCCGCTGTGCATTGTATTACATTTGATGTAAATTAATCTTCCGCTGTATTATATTTCAATATGCTCTGGTATATTCTGTACTTTGATGTAACATTATTATGATGTTTATAGAAGTCTTCTGTTAATTGTTCTGATGTGTTGTATGCCCAGAGTTAGCGTATACGGGATTCGAACGGTCTTGGTCGGTTTAGCGATCGATTAGGTCCTGGCGAAATCTGTTGTCGTTACATCTTGTAAAATTATAGTGTTTTTATTGTCTTTCCAGAAACATAAAGATGATTTAATTAGAAATAAAACTCCTTATTGTCTTTCCAGAAACATAAAGATGATTTAATCAGAAATAAAACTCCATTCATTACATAATAGAAAGCAAATATATCCAACTAAACAAGACAGACTTTAAATACGAGATTCGAAAGCAAATACATTGAAATATATAAAGATATATTGAACTAGATGGCCTAGTTTTCGGATGATGTGAGGAAGAGTAAATTCCAAGCTTTCTTCCTATCTTGACCATGAATTTGAATATTTTGGAAAGCCTCTTGTTAAGCTCCTTTTGATTTTTGATGATTTTCACTTGATTTTGGACAATCGTGTCTTTGAGGATACATTTTGAGGTTGGATACTCAATGCTTTCCATAGAAGTCTCTTCTTCTTCTTCGACTTCCATTGGGTCTTGTTCTTATTGCAATCGAGCTTGTCTGGCCTCAAATGTCTCATAAGGTTTGAAAGTGAGAGGAATTTGCATGGGAAGAATGTTTGACGCATCAAACACTTTTGTAGGGACAAATTCTTCTCCATGAAGATCAACTCCAAAGTATTTAAAAATACGAGTGAGATAAACACTATAATAGAGAGTGTTTTCTCTTGTAGATAAATCTATGGGCTTAAATTCATTAAGAATCATTTCATCCCAATTGATGTTAAATCCACCTATTATGGCAAAGAAAGCCTTTTGGATTTTAAGAGTTGGATTGTTGAAA
The DNA here is from genome assembly GCA_030737875.1 of Allium sativum. NCBI lineage: Eukaryota > Viridiplantae > Streptophyta > Magnoliopsida > Asparagales > Amaryllidaceae > Allium > Allium sativum. The sequence continues at coordinate 17,625,983 of JASFAX010000029.1, forward strand.
TTTCCAGAATGGGTAGTGATGGTATGTTGAAGGAAAAGATTGACAGTTCTTGTTTTGGATGAAAGAAACGATTTTTGAAATCCACTGAGGCACCATCTTCGAAGATATCGTGAAAGGTTTCCATATCGGTTTAATTGATAGCGAAAGTTGAGAAATCCAAGCCCACGCTTCTACAATTTAGAATTTCGCCTAAAAGATCGGCATCGAGAACAATTTGAGTTCCTTTGACACTACTCCAAATTTGATTTTCGTTTCCTTGATAAAATCCGCAATTGATATTTGCATAGAACATCTTCACGATTTTGGGATAACATACTTGGTCGTTATTATGAGAGTCAACTAGACTCAAGACTTCGTTGTGTTGGAAAAGAGAGGTGAGATGTAACAAATCGAAAATTTAGAACCAATTTAAAATTTTATTTTTAAGGAAATTTTGTTAGAAAACGTGTCAAAATTTTCATTTTTAAATATTATTGAATTTGAAATGATTTTTATATAAATTTTATGATGTTATTTATGAATGATTTCAAATTTATTTTGAAAAACAATTATTTGTAATTTGATAAATAGTGATTTATAACAATTGAAATTAGTATCGAATTGTATCTATATTTGTAATGATTAACTTCAAACAATTGATAATAAAGGAAATAGTAGACTTGTAAGTGATAGCAATTTTTATTTTAATTTGAGTTAAATTAGCAATAATGATTGATTAGATTATTAGCATATTGCATTAGGTTTGAGATTTCTATAGTTTAATTTGAGGGAAGATTATCAATTAGCTTTTGTAAGTTTTTTCCCTTCTTAAAAGACTGAAGGAATTTGAATTGAAAAGCAATACATTAAAAAAATGTACATGTTTTCTTCGTATTTTACACTGCTTATTTCAAATAAAAGAAAATCATACATTTCTTGTAATTGAACGAAGTCAACATGCTTTGTTTACATTTAATTCATGAAAATCAATTAGGAAATCTTCCAAAGAAACACATCTTCAGCAAATTAGTTATGAAATTCTACTATAATAAATTGTGTAATTAAGAATACACAAATTTGGATAGAAACGGAAATAAACGCATAATAATTGTGTAATTGAAAAGAGCGGAATTTGAATAAGTTAGCAATAAAAGGGTTAAATTTAAATTTGTTGATTAAGAAAAAGAAATAAATTAGGAAATAATTAACTTAGTTAATTAAAATTTGTAAGTGCATAATTCACTTTTAAGAAATAAAGTAATAATAAGACTTAGTAAACAGGTCGATGGAAATTAATGGGTCGATTGAGCCTATTAATTGATAGATAATTAATAGGAAATGAAGAATTGTAAATTAAAGATCAACAAATGAGAATTGAATTCTTAAAATGTTACAATTTATTAATGCAAATAATGTGTGTAATTAAAAGGTGGATTTGAATTTGAAATTTTTAATGAATAAGGACAAATGGATTTATGGGAATAAATTTAAATGAATTAATTACTAATTGCAAATCAGTGGCTTATTAATAAATGCCATAATATATGCTCATCAGTCATTGTTGATAAATGTGCCATTATAGCATGTAATCAAAGGGGATTTAAGGAATCAAAAATAAGAAATAAATACGCCACCTCAGCCAATTTATTTTCTTTGTAACATACAACATATGGATAAATGGCCTTTTTTGAAATAAAAAAATTAAATAATATTACATATTTATATAAATACCCCTAGAAAAGGGCAAACCCTAATTTTATTATAACAGCCGCCGGCTTCAATATTAATGGCTGATAAACTCCGGATTTGATCTCTAAAATCCTCACAATCCATTCAACAAAAATTGAAATTCATAAAACGAAAAAGGATCAACATGGCAAGCTCTCTCTTCTCAACGGCCATGATCGGATTTAGTATCATAGATTGGCCATAATCGAGGCCAAGACCGCCGACGTTTGCACCCAAATTCTTGGGTCCTTGGGGCGGCGAGTTCGAGGCAATTTCGGCCGTGGGGAGGAGGCACAATGAGCTTCAAGGTGGCACTCTCGAATCGAGCTCCGGTGGTGTGAATTTCCGTGCGTGGTGGAGGATTGATGTTGAGTAAATGGGTTTACCTAGAGCGTGTTATACGTCGAAGAAGAAGACAAATTAAAAGAGGGATTAAGGTTAAAGGAATTATAATTAATTAATTAATTGTCGTATTAATTGTCCAATGTTTAAATAATCGTAATTCTTTCATACAATATCAGAAATGAGAAATTCAAATTGCGTTGGAATCGTGAAAGTGAACTCTAAAACATGGAGCAGATCAGAACTGAAACAAAGGCCGTATGGATTTTTGATAAAATTAAACATATGTTTAATTTTATGAAAAATGTAACGACCCGCAAATCTGAGCTACCTGAGTTGACTAAATACCCCACACGTCCAACCCAAATAACACAGAAATACGACTCATTATTAGAAAGAAGTTAGAGGATGGGAAATAGAAAGAAAGAAATATTAGAATAGAAGAAAACGAAGATCACAAACTCACAGCGGAACGAATAAAATATATTATGTAACATAAGCTTTGAAATACAAATCTGTTTTGTACATAAATACATACCATCATCGGAGTACACATAACATTTTGATTCAGCGGAAGTAACTCTAAATAACTAACGTTGAAGCCTCCAGCTTCAAGCTCCTCCAAGTGTATCTGTAAAAGCCTGAAACACTTGACTGCCCGTACAAATTTGGGCACCCAAGAGTTTAGGAAAACAAAACAAAAACAAACTCTGGGTCAGTCATGGGACTGGTGTGAGTAAATTCCAACCACTTGTTTAACCTTTAAAGTCCTTTCAAAAGAAAAGATAATAGTAAGACCAGCCCACACATAAACATGGACGGTTTTTATCTTACTATAACCCAAAACACCTTAATATCAAATCCAGTGATATTATAGTAATGTCTACATCAAGTAAATAACCAAATAGTAGAACGCTTGCATCTCACGCTCTACATATATAGTATAAAATCAAACCCGCATGGCGCTTATTGGAGATTGGATTTCCAACATGACAAGGTATGGAACCACCTTCCGACAGTGCATCTCTAGAGGCGAATACACCTGGGTTCAACAAGAACGTCTTGCAACCCGGCCCACACATGACCGACCACTCATTTCGCTTGAGTGTATCGAATGTATATCACCAACGGTTGGACTCAAACCACCGTTTCCCGAATGGGCAGAATCGATAGATTTAGAACAAAAGGAATTTCTCTAGATAGGTGATTATACACCCTAATGGGTGCGACCCACATAGCCATGCTGCCTGCCCGATTTTTGTCCTTTCCTGGTTGTTGAGGCCTGAGGCTACGCATACTTACCATTCATTTGATAACACAATCACTTTGAATGCCACATCGTCAGATCCGTTAATCACTAGTTAAGTTTGCACAAATATTCTGGATATTATGCTAAGGTATAAATCCGTTGCAACCATATACATTCATACAGACCAACCCATTTGATCATTGGAAATACTTTGTCAGACATCCGTCCATTTACGTTCGTTCTGGGATTGAACGAAACCGAAGGCACTATTTCTATAAATAGAAAAGCCCTTGCACTTCACTCCGTCTTCAATATATTCAGCATACTTGGTTCGCAACGCTTATGCCGATACGGAGTGGTTCTTCGGATAATAATCCAACCGGTCTCTCCATATTGACAACGATGGTCCAAACTTCGATAGTCTTTGATTTAACTATCGAATAAAAACAAGTGTTCAATCAACATATCAAACAAATCACTGGGCTCTTTAATTAATATTCATTAATTAAACCACTTCTCTATTTTCTCTATCAATATTTGTTATCCAAATATTTCAATAACCATATTGGCCCTTTTCGCTATTTTTGATTTCGTTTTCTTATCGAATTCTATATATATCGATATATAGATTTCTAATTGTCCAATTTCTTAAAAATATTCTAACTCCTTAAATTCCCGGAAAAATTCGCCATAACCTCCCCTGTATCGGGAGCATCGGGAAATTTCAAATAGCATCCCGGTATCTTCCTCGATCAAAAAGAAAAAGGAAAAGCCAAGCGGCTTGCCGATACGGCGCATAAAACCCATATATGAATTTAAACATGTACCTTATTGTCGAGCACATAAATTAAAATCTTCATATACTCCATCCCATATCTGTTTAACACCTGTTCACCTGTTTTCAATTCAACTCAATACCATCTAATCGTTTGAATTCAGTTTCGCCCATTTACTCGGCCATTTTGCCTATTTCACCTCTTTGTTGAACATAACATGTTCAAACAAAATGTTTAACTCGTTCATAACTAAATTGAATTTCAATTTCAATTCTAGTTTCCTTCTTTGATTTCGAATATACAATTTCAAATCGAATTCGCTTATTCAAAGCCCAATATTAATTCGAAAATTCATTAACTAATTTCAATTCAATTTAGTTAATTTCATTCAATAAATCAAAATCTGGTTTCTGTTTTCAAAAATCATATTCATTTACACAACTTGAATTCGCATATATTTTACAGCTCAACTCTGACATTTTCTACATAGAACTTCGGATTTTATTTGCTTAAAATCCTTTTATAACATTAAAAAAAAAACCTTATGGTTTTAAAACGATTCTGGCGCTGTTTTTCTGAAAATTTGATTTTGACATAACTCAAAATCTATACGACGAAATCTAGATTTTTCTCTTTCATTAGAAAACTATTATCAAACCGGTCCTGACGTTTCTTGTTTCGAAGAATTTCGACTTCAATTGAGTCCTGTATACTCGATTGAAGTTCGAATCGCTATTTTACGAACTGCAGCGCTGCGGCGAGTTCGTTTTAATTATATTTATATATATAAAACCCTTTAAACTTCTTTAAAATGAATTCAACTCTGTTTAGCTCTATTTGAATTCTTGATTCAAATTCCAATCTCACTTTTGAATTCTACATTTCAAATTCAAATCCCTTTTCTATTTGATATTCAAATTCAATACTTAAATTCCTATTTGAATTCCCTATATTCAAATTCAATACTTGAATTCCTTTGAATTCTTTTATTCAAACTTTATTTTTAAATTCCCTTGGAACTTCTATATTTCCATTTCTATATTTGAATTCTATTGAAGTTCAAATATTCAAACTCCTTTTTAAATTCTATATTCAAAATTCCATAGTTTAAAACCCATTTGAATTTCATATTCAAATCCCATAGATCAAATCCTATTTAAATTCAATTTGAATCTCTTATATTCAAATTTCATTTTTCCTTTCCATTTGAATTCTAATATTCAAACTTATTTTTAACACCATTTGAATTTCTTTACTCAAATCCATTTGAATTTCATTGAATTCAAATTCCATTTCAAAACCACTTGGATTTTCTATTTTTGAAATCCTATTTTGAATTTCTATTTCCAATTCTGCTTTGAAAATCCTATTTCAAAGTTTATTTCAAATTCTATTTGAAATCTCATATTCAAATTTCTACTTGAATTTCTGTATTCAATTCCATGTTCAAATTCAATACTCGAATTTCTATTTCAAATCTCTATTTAAATTTCACATTTGAATTTCTTCCTTGAAATACCATATTTCAAATTCTTTTTAATTCTTCTTTGAAATTCTATATTTCAAATTCTATTTTGAAATTCTACATTCAAATCTCTATTTGAATTTCTTATTCGAATTCCTTTGAATTCAAATTTTTATTTTTAATTCCTTGAATTCAAATTCTATTTTCCAATCTAATTCCGTCTATTCAAATTCTATTTGAACTTCTATTTGAATTTCTAACATTCAAACCCCTTTTCTTTTCTATTTAAAATTCAAATAGTTAAACTCTTTTTCTAACTCTAATACTCAAATCCCATTTGATTTCTATTATTCAAATTCTACTATTTTAAATGTTCTTTTGAATTTCCTTTATTCAAACTCTATTTGAATCTCTATACCAAAATTCAATTTTAGAATTTCTTTATTCAAATTCTATATTCCAATGTTATACTCAAATTTTAATTGAATTATATATTTAAAAATTCCATTCCAAATCCTATTTGAAATTTCTTTTGTATTTCAAATATTTCAACTCCTTTCTAATATTTAAATTCTATTTAAAAATTCTATTTCAAGTTCTATTTTGAAATTTCATATTCAAAATCCTATTTCACACTTGTATTTCTATTTCTGAATTATCAAATGATAATTCTTTTCACTTCATTTATAATTTCGTTATAAAAGAATTATTTATAAACTTCGTTTATAAGAAACTACTTGTTTTTTTTCAAAACAAGTTTATAATTTTATTCCCATTAAAAATTCAAATTCTATTTAAAAATAGAATTTTCCCTTATTAAATTTCAAATATCCTTTTTACGATATTTTTGAATATCATTACTCAAGCCCAGTGATAAAACACACAAAGCAACCAATTATTTATTTTTCTAACACATCATATATAACAATATATATGCAACCAAATAAACAAACAGATAGTATATTTTTGAGGAATCCAGTTGGATTCCTCCAACCTGTTTTCCTGCATCCACAGATGTTAGCACATAAATAATACCCATTCTGCTTCGTGGCAGAATATCGCGGTATAGAAGGTCATCCACTAATCATAGCGTGGGGCGTATAGGGTAATCATCCGCTATGAAACTGCGGGCATCCGCTAATGAGACTGCGGGAATCCAACCAATCAATCAACCCAATATATATATATATATATATAGCCTAAATAACTAATATATATAAAACAACCATAAAATATTCACACAAGCAACAGACAATTATTTTTAATGAAATAAAAATAATTCTAAAGGTGAGTGAGATTTACTCACCGATGATTTTCTTTGCTGAATATCTTGTTGAATTCCAAATTGTTGCGGCTATGAACTTCTCGAGTTATCTCAAATAAATTTTATTTCCACCTATGATTAATCAAATCCCTATCCATCAATTTGAATTATTTAGATAAATTACCTTAGACGAATTAACTAATTATAATTAAATTAAACATTTCTAATCAATTTATTATTTATTCTATGAAGTTTTAAATCTCAAAAATAAAAGGAAATTACCTTAATTTCCAATATTTTCATCAATCCAACTATTTCTGATCATCTCTCAACAGCAGTATAGCATCACCACTCCCCGACCATTTATGTTTCATTAAAATCACGGTTCGAACTTCCTCCTTTCTGGGCTGTAACCTTGGCACTGTCGCGATTCAACTCCAATGATCGGAGATTGCCGAACCCATCTCAGGTGCTTTCCCTTACCTCAGTTTGTTCCCTCCACCACTGCGGCAACAAAACCTCCAAGAAACAGAACATCGACAACCCTATTTGACCTCACCGCACCCATTCAAGAGGTAGCTGAGGGTTTTTGATCGAACCATGCTTTCGCGAAGTCGATTCAGTTCGCGATTCCCTTTTCTTGCTGCCAGGACTAAGCGCGACTATCGCGACCTCCCCTCCTTCGACTATACCGAAATCGAGCAACCAAATAAGCGTCGGACCCTATAGCGATTCCGATTTCAACACCACCCCCTTTTTTTTTTTTTTTTTTTTATTTGCTGAATCGATTTTTGAAAGACCAGGAAGAACGGAAAAAAAAAAATAAGATAAAGATTTAAGAATGGAAAGGGACGGAGGTGAGGGATCAATTTATAGAGCGAGCGAGAGGAAACAGTAAGTACGTCGCCAGTAATCTGTTGTCTCCTTGATATTAAAGATTAGGGACATTTTCTACAGCTCGAGGAGAGTATATAGGTCTGCGAAATGGAAGGAGCTGAAGCTAAGAGTAGGCTCAAAAAATATAGGTCGGCTCTTCTCTTTTATTTTCTTTTATATTCGATTTTATTTTAAATAGATAAAATATCTTGCGGTCCTTTAATTTGAAACCACGGACCACTATTTCAGCAAAACAACTGATGTTCTCAACATTATTCACTATTTTGAATTCAACGAAACAGATTATACAATTTAATTTGAATGTAATAAAATAACCATTTTAAATCAATGTAATATAATTTAAATTTAAACAAATGAATTCTTCGATAATAAATTATTATTTGTTATCGTTTAAATTCAAATAAAACTTCATATAAATCAATTTGACTCCATTTCAAATTTAATTACTTAAGATCCTCATATTACGATAGTTATGTCGATAATTCAATATAAAAATTGATTATATTATCAGCTCAATATTTAAAACGATATTAAATATTTGAAATAAATCGTTCAAAAACCTGGGTCGTTACATTCTTCCCCCCTTAAAATAATTTCGTCCCCGAAATTGCTAAGGTAAGAAAAATGGTACAAACTCATTTCTTTCAAAAGTTCACTTATGTTGAGACTCAACACCTCATATTTCAATAAATTAACTCCAACCAAAACTTTTGGTCTTCACACATTTGATTCGAATGATCTATGATCAATCCACTTATATCCAATCTATATTCCAATAACCTATTCAAATTGATTCTAATCAATTCACTCACTTCGACCCATTTAACTTGTTCAAGTTAAATTTTAATTCCAGAATTCCAATCCCTGGGTTTTCTTTTCAAATTCTTTTGAAATCCATAAATATATACATATATTTATTTCCATCTCGAATTCAAAACATTTGAATATTCAAACCAATTTGTTTTCTTTCAAACAAATTTTCTAAGGTAGCAATCCATCACTTAGAAACTCGGAAATGAACACTGATGATGTTGCAATCATCATCAGAATAATTTCCCAGCCACTGAAGTGAGTTCAGTGCTTTATTCTTTCAAAATCCATTCAAATATGATTTCGATTCAAATCCTTTCAAATTGATGCTATATTACCTTAACATACTTTGAAAAATATTTTTCAATTTCCCAGGATTTTGAATTCTTAATTCTGGTTCGAATTTAATTCTAATTCATCTCATTTGTATATTTAATTTCTATACAAATGCTATTTTGGTTATAAATAACCATTCTAAATTTTATAATCTCGTTTGATTATAATCCTAACAATCAACACATCCATATAATAATAATCTAGAAAATTATTCTTTCTATCTCAAAATAGAAATTTTGGGTAAAATTATTTCATTTACCCTTTTAAAAACAATATCATGTCGTATTTTCTGTTCAAGTGTTTAGAAATCCCTATCGACTTTGTGGCGTCCCACGATTCGACCAGAATTCATAAACCACTCAACAGACTAGCCAACACAATATAAAACAGTTTTATATCAACTAACAAATACGCTCTCTCGTATATATACACTCAACTCATTCTAGAGTACTACTGACTCTATCTCTAATGAGCACATGCCACACAAGCCTAGGTATTCGCTCAACCTAAGCTCTGATACCAACTGTAACGACCACGGGATTCGAGTAGGCTTTTCAACCATCCTCTCCTCCCTCGGCACTGGGCTAACCTCCCAGCGTGGCTTACAGAGATACCTCAGAACTGCTTTTACGGCCAGCCTCTCGACTCGACCAACCCACATTGTCGGGAGATGTAGGGGTAAGAGTCTCCCGTTCGCCACCAAACGCGAAGCGAGAACCCCCTATCATCCGTACCAATTAAGCAACCAGCTCTGATACCAACTGTAACGACCCGCAAATCTGAGCTACCTGAGTTGACTAAATACCCCACACGTCCAACCCAAATAACACAGAAATACGACTCATTATTAGAAAGAAGTTAGAGGATGGGAAATAGAAAGAAAGAAATATTAGAATAGAAGAAAACGAAGATCACAAACTCACAGCGGAACGAATAAAATATATTATGTAACATAAGCTTTGAAATACAAATCTGTTTTGTACATAAATACATACCATCATCGGAGTACACATAACATTTTGATTCAGCGGAAGTAACTCTAAATAACTAACGTTGAAGCCTCCAGCTTCAAGCTCCTCCAAGTGTATCTGTAAAAGCCTGAAACACTTGACTGCCCGTACAAATTTGGGCACCCAAGAGTTTAGGAAAACAAAACAAAAACAAACTCTGGGTCAGTCATGGGACTGGTGTGAGTAAATTCCAACCACTTGTTTAACCTTTAAAGTCCTTTCAAAAGAAAAGATAATAGTAAGACCAGCCCACACATAAACATGGACGGTTTTTATCTTACTATAACCCAAAACACCTTAATATCAAATCCAGTGATATTATAGTAATGTCTACATCAAGTAAATAACCAAATAGTAGAACGCTTGCATCTCACGCTCTACATATATAGTATAAAATCAAACCCGCATGGCGCTTATTGGAGATTGGATTTCCAACATGACAAGGTATGGAACCACCTTCCGACAGTGCATCTCTAGAGGCGAATACACCTGGGTTCAACAAGAACGTCTTGCAACCCGGCCCACACATGACCGACCACTCATTTCGCTTGAGTGTATCGAATGTATATCACCAACGGTTGGACTCAAACCACCGTTTCCCGAATGGGCAGAATCGATAGATTTAGAACAAAAGGAATTTCTCTAGATAGGTGATTATACACCCTAATGGGTGCGACCCACATAGCCATGCTGCCTGCCCGATTTTTGTCCTTTCCTGGTTGTTGAGGCCTGAGGCTACGCATACTTACCATTCATTTGATAACACAATCACTTTGAATGCCACATCGTCAGATCCGTTAATCACTAGTTAAGTTTGCACAAATATTCTGGATATTATGCTAAGGTATAAATCCGTTGCAACCATATACATTCATACAGACCAACCCATTTGATCATTGGAAATACTTTGTCAGACATCCGTCCATTTACGTTCGTTCTGGGATTGAACGAAACCGAAGGCACTATTTCTATAAATAGAAAAGCCCTTGCACTTCACTCCGTCTTCAATATATTCAGCATACTTGGTTCGCAACGCTTATGCCGATACGGAGTGGTTCTTCGGATAATAATCCAACCGGTCTCTCCATATTGACAACGATGGTCCAAACTTCGATAGTCTTTGATTTAACTATCGAATAAAAACAAGTGTTCAATCAACATATCAAACAAATCACTGGGCTCTTTAATTAATATTCATTAATTAAACCACTTCTCTATTTTCTCTATCAATATTTGTTATCCAAATATTTCAATAACCATATTGGCCCTTTTCGCTATTTTTGATTTCGTTTTCTTATCGAATTCTATATATATCGATATATAGATTTCTAATTGTCCAATTTCTTAAAAATATTCTAACTCCTTAAATTCCCGGAAAAATTCGCCATAACCTCCCCTGTATCGGGAGCATCGGGAAATTTCAAATAGCATCCCGGTATCTTCCTCGATCAAAAAGAAAAAGGAAAAGCCAAGCGGCTTGCCGATACGGCGCATAAAACCCATATATGAATTTAAACATGTACCTTATTGTCGAGCACATAAATTAAAATCTTCATATACTCCATCCCATATCTGTTTAACACCTGTTCACCTGTTTTCAATTCAACTCAATACCATCTAATCGTTTGAATTCAGTTTCGCCCATTTACTCGGCCATTTTGCCTATTTCACCTCTTTGTTGAACATAACATGTTCAAACAAAATGTTTAACTCGTTCATAACTAAATTGAATTTCAATTTCAATTCTAGTTTCCTTCTTTGATTTCGAATATACAATTTCAAATCGAATTCGCTTATTCAAAGCCCAATATTAATTCGAAAATTCATTAACTAATTTCAATTCAATTTAGTTAATTTCATTCAATAAATCAAAATCTGGTTTCTGTTTTCAAAAATCATATTCATTTACACAACTTGAATTCGCATATATTTTACAGCTCAACTCTGACATTTTCTACATAGAACTTCGGATTTTATTTGCTTAAAATCCTTTTATAACATTAAAAAAAAAACCTTATGGTTTTAAAACGATTCTGGCGCTGTTTTTCTGAAAATTTGATTTTGACATAACTCAAAATCTATACGACGAAATCTAGATTTTTCTCTTTCATTAGAAAACTATTATCAAACCGGTCCTGACGTTTCTTGTTTCGAAGAATTTCGACTTCAATTGAGTCCTGTATACTCGATTGAAGTTCGAATCGCTATTTTACGAACTGCAGCGCTGCGGCGAGTTCGTTTTAATTATATTTATATATATAAAACCCTTTAAACTTCTTTAAAATGAATTCAACTCTGTTTAGCTCTATTTGAATTCTTGATTCAAATTCCAATCTCACTTTTGAATTCTACATTTCAAATTCAAATCCCTTTTCTATTTGATATTCAAATTCAATACTTAAATTCCTATTTGAATTCCCTATATTCAAATTCAATACTTGAATTCCTTTGAATTCTTTTATTCAAACTTTATTTTTAAATTCCCTTGGAACTTCTATATTTCCATTTCTATATTTGAATTCTATTGAAGTTCAAATATTCAAACTCCTTTTTAAATTCTATATTCAAAATTCCATAGTTTAAAACCCATTTGAATTTCATATTCAAATCCCATAGATCAAATCCTATTTAAATTCAATTTGAATCTCTTATATTCAAATTTCATTTTTCCTTTCCATTTGAATTCTAATATTCAAACTTATTTTTAACACCATTTGAATTTCTTTACTCAAATCCATTTGAATTTCATTGAATTCAAATTCCATTTCAAAACCACTTGGATTTTCTATTTTTGAAATCCTATTTTGAATTTCTATTTCCAATTCTGCTTTGAAAATCCTATTTCAAAGTTTATTTCAAATTCTATTTGAAATCTCATATTCAAATTTCTACTTGAATTTCTGTATTCAATTCCATGTTCAAATTCAATACTCGAATTTCTATTTCAAATCTCTATTTAAATTTCACATTTGAATTTCTTCCTTGAAATACCATATTTCAAATTCTTTTTAATTCTTCTTTGAAATTCTATATTTCAAATTCTATTTTGAAATTCTACATTCAAATCTCTATTTGAATTTCTTATTCGAATTCCTTTGAATTCAAATTTTTATTTTTAATTCCTTGAATTCAAATTCTATTTTCCAATCTAATTCCGTCTATTCAAATTCTATTTGAACTTCTATTTGAATTTCTAACATTCAAACCCCTTTTCTTTTCTATTTAAAATTCAAATAGTTAAACTCTTTTTCTAACTCTAATACTCAAATCCCATTTGATTTCTATTATTCAAATTCTACTATTTTAAATGTTCTTTTGAATTTCCTTTATTCAAACTCTATTTGAATCTCTATACCAAAATTCAATTTTAGAATTTCTTTATTCAAATTCTATATTCCAATGTTATACTCAAATTTTAATTGAATTATATATTTAAAAATTCCATTCCAAATCCTATTTGAAATTTCTTTTGTATTTCAAATATTTCAACTCCTTTCTAATATTTAAATTCTATTTAAAAATTCTATTTCAAGTTCTATTTTGAAATTTCATATTCAAAATCCTATTTCACACTTGTATTTCTATTTCTGAATTATCAAATGATAATTCTTTTCACTTCATTTATAATTTCGTTATAAAAGAATTATTTATAAACTTCGTTTATAAGAAACTACTTGTTTTTTTTCAAAACAAGTTTATAATTTTATTCCCATTAAAAATTCAAATTCTATTTAAAAATAGAATTTTCCCTTATTAAATTTCAAATATCCTTTTTACGATATTTTTGAATATCATTACTCAAGCCCAGTGATAAAACACACAAAGCAACCAATTATTTATTTTTCTAACACATCATATATAACAATATATATGCAACCAAATAAACAAACAGATAGTATATTTTTGAGGAATCCAGTTGGATTCCTCCAACCTGTTTTCCTGCATCCACAGATGTTAGCACATAAATAATACCCATTCTGCTTCGTGGCAGAATATCGCGGTATAGAAGGTCATCCACTAATCATAGCGTGGGGCGTATAGGGTAATCATCCGCTATGAAACTGCGGGCATCCGCTAATGAGACTGCGGGAATCCAACCAATCAATCAACCCAATATATATATATATATATATAGCCTAAATAACTAATATATATAAAACAACCATAAAATATTCACACAAGCAACAGACAATTATTTTTAATGAAATAAAAATAATTCTAAAGGTGAGTGAGATTTACTCACCGATGATTTTCTTTGCTGAATATCTTGTTGAATTCCAAATTGTTGCGGCTATGAACTTCTCGAGTTATCTCAAATAAATTTTATTTCCACCTATGATTAATCAAATCCCTATCCATCAATTTGAATTATTTAGATAAATTACCTTAGACGAATTAACTAATTATAATTAAATTAAACATTTCTAATCAATTTATTATTTATTCTATGAAGTTTTAAATCTCAAAAATAAAAGGAAATTACCTTAATTTCCAATATTTTCATCAATCCAACTATTTCTGATCATCTCTCAACAGCAGTATAGCATCACCACTCCCCGACCATTTATGTTTCATTAAAATCACGGTTCGAACTTCCTCCTTTCTGGGCTGTAACCTTGGCACTGTCGCGATTCAACTCCAATGATCGGAGATTGCCGAACCCATCTCAGGTGCTTTCCCTTACCTCAGTTTGTTCCCTCCACCACTGCGGCAACAAAACCTCCAAGAAACAGAACATCGACAACCCTATTTGACCTCACCGCACCCATTCAAGAGGTAGCTGAGGGTTTTTGATCGAACCATGCTTTCGCGAAGTCGATTCAGTTCGCGATTCCCTTTTCTTGCTGCCAGGACTAAGCGCGACTATCGCGACCTCCCCTCCTTCGACTATACCGAAATCGAGCAACCAAATAAGCGTCGGACCCTATAGCGATTCCGATTTCAACACCACCCCTTTTTTTTTTTTTTTTTTTTTATTTGCTGAATCGATTTTTGAAAGACCAGGAAGAACGGAAAAAAAAAAATAAGATAAAGATTTAAGAATGGAAAGGGACGGAGGTGAGGGATCAATTTATAGAGCGAGCGAGAGGAAACAGTAAGTACGTCGCCAGTAATCTGTTGTCTCCTTGATATTAAAGATTAGGGACATTTTCTACAGCTCGAGGAGAGTATATAGGTCTGCGAAATGGAAGGAGCTGAAGCTAAGAGTAGGCTCAAAAAATATAGGTCGGCTCTTCTCTTTTATTTTCTTTTATATTCGATTTTATTTTAAATAGATAAAATATCTTGCGGTCCTTTAATTTGAAACCACGGACCACTATTTCAGCAAAACAACTGATGTTCTCAACATTATTCACTATTTTGAATTCAACGAAACAGATTATACAATTTAATTTGAATGTAATAAAATAACCATTTTAAATCAATGTAATATAATTTAAATTTAAACAAATGAATTCTTCGATAATAAATTATTATTTGTTATCGTTTAAATTCAAATAAAACTTCATATAAATCAATTTGACTCCATTTCAAATTTAATTACTTAAGATCCTCATATTACGATAGTTATGTCGATAATTCAATATAAAAATTGATTATATTATCAGCTCAATATTTAAAACGATATTAAATATTTGAAATAAATCGTTCAAAAACCTGGGTCGTTACAAAAAATAATCATTTTATCGATTTCTGAAACCGATCAAGGTGAGATCTATAATTTAAAATTAAAATTAATTGTTATTGCATTGAGAAATCTTTATATATATACGCTGTTAAAATTCATTTGTGTATTGTACGAGATTTGAATTGATTGATTTTGTTTGTGGTGATCTATTGGATTGAATTGGATAGAATATAAATTGTGTATATAATAAAATTCCTTTTTTATTTGTACATATGAAACATAAAAATTATTTATACAATAAATTTCCTTTTTTATTGTATATGTGAGAACATAGAAATTGTCAAAATTGTTTATAAAAAGAAAATCCTTTTTTTAATTGTATATGTGAAATATAGAAATTATTTATACAATAAAATTCCTTTTTTATTGTATGTGTGAAACATAGAAAAGATTTATACAGTAAAATTATCTTTTTATTGGATATGTGGACATAGAATTTGTTTATATAAATAAAATTACTTTTTATTTGTATATGTGAAACATTGAAATTGTGTATACAATAAAATTTTCTTTTTATTGTATATGTGAACATAGAAATTGTTATACAATAAAATTCCTTTTTTATTGTATATGTGAAACATAGAAATTGTGTATACAATAAAATTATCTTTTTATTGTATATGTGAACATAGAAATTGTTTATATAAATAAAATTCCTTTTTATTAGTATATGTGAAACATAGAATTTGATAAAATTATTTATACAATAAAAAATTATCTTTTTATTGTATATATGAATCATAGAATTGGTCGTAATTGTTTATACAGTAAAAATTCCCTCTTTATTGTATATATGGATCATGGAAATTGTCATGTTGGAAATAATTGTTTATACAATAAAAATTAACTTTTTATTGTATATATATGAATCACAAATTTATCATGTTTAAGGAAAAATAGACAAACATTAAAATGACATTTTTAATGTACATTTCGATTCATTATAAAAAAAAGAATCATGTTTAGGGAAAATTGTTGAAAGATTGAAAATGATTCATTATTAAAATTGACATGTTCATTAGAAATTATTTAGAGATTAAAAAGAACATTTTTAATGTATGTTTAGTTACGTTAAAAATGATTCATTATTAAAATTAACATGTTCATTAGAAATTATTTAGAGATTAAAAAGAACATTTTTAATGTATGTTTAGTTACATTAAAAATGATTCATTATTAAAATTGACATGTTCATTAGAAATTATTTAGAGATTAAAAAGAACATTATTAATGTATGTTTAGTTTCATTAAAAATGATTCATTATTAAAATTGACAAGTTCATTAGAAATTATTTAGAGGTTAAAAAGAACATTTTTAATGTATGTTTAGTTTCGTTAAAAATGATTCATTATTAAAATTGGCATGTTCATTAGAAATTGTTTAGAGATTAGAAAGAATATTTTTAATGTACGTTTAGTCTCATTAAAAATGATTAATTGTTAAAAATGACATGTTCATTAGAAATTGTTTAAAACATTAAAAATTACATTTTTAGTGTATGTTTTGATTAAATAGATAAAAAGGATTACATGTTAAAATAGGATTTGTAATAAAAAAATGTTACATTTATCATGTTCATTTAGATTAAAAAGAATGACATATTATAATGGAACTTGTCATTAACATGTTAGCAAAGATGGAAAATGTTTATATGTTAATATATGTTATGTTCGTTGAAAACATCACTTTTAACATGTTAGTGAAATCGTCGAACGATTTATATTTATATATATAATATATAAATTAAAACTAAAATTAAATGAATCGCGCGCGGTAGTTCGCGTTTCGGAATCGTAACTTTAAATGATTATACCGAAAAATCCGACTGTCGGATTTTTCCAAAACTGGAACCGTTAGGTTCGCTTTGGAATGATCTTTCCAATGATATTAAATTTGTTAAGATCCAATGGTTAGATTTCGAGAAATGTGTAATTCAAATTTGGGTAAAAATAGCGCCATGACCACGTATGACCTGGAACGTCATTCGAATTAAATGGGCTATTTTTATATAAATAAATATAGCGATAAATTGTTATAAAATAATATTAAAGATATCAAATGATTTGAAATTATATATATTCAAGAATTATTTGAAAAGACCGAGTTCAATCTCATTTCAAATAATTATACGATGACTGAAAGTCGAAGATATTGAAGACGGTGTTTGAAGACCGGCGATCTTTACATCGAATGGACGACTATTGACGCCTTTGATTAGAGCTGCTTCCTTGAAAGGGTTATAGTGGTAGTTTTCCTGAGTGCTTATTGATTGTCCGGATATGCGAGAACCTCTCTTCCGTATTGGACATATGGGACGAGGAATAAGGTGTCTCCAGTTTCGTTCAGACCCAGAACGGACTTGTAAATGGATGTGTGTCTGACATTGGATTTTGTTCTATGTTAATTGATTTATATTAAATATATATATGTTTGGTGGCGGAGAATTTATTCTCTTGCTTAACACCCTTCTCTGAGACATACGAGCTCAAAGGTTATATATTGATAGACATCAGTTACATGGCGTGAATTGTCAATGTGTCATGCTAAGACGCAAATGATCAAGGCTTTTGTTGAAAAGCAGAGCCTTGTGGTTGATGATCAAAACACACCTTATTTAGCATAGCTTTTTGTATAGCGTTAATTCGCGAGCCTCATACCCCGGTAGGAGTCAAAAATGGGATAAGGGACCCAAGGAGTGCATGCGTTTCTTTCTAGCTAGAAGTGGTGTCATGGTATGGAGCCCAGACATTTTTACTTATGTGGTTGATGGATTGCGAGGCGCCTTGGATATTGGTCGCTACTGGCCAAGTGATAGGTCCAATAGGACCCGCAAATGTATTGTTCAGGCATAGCTAATCCATTAAAGTATTTGTGGACCGGCCTTGAAGGATCAAAGGTCCACTGCGGGGGATCATGGGTCATCTTGCTAGAGGTGATCTGAATTGTAAGGAGACCATCCCTAGCCTTGACTCATGATGGAAACCCAATTTCCAATATGACATTACGGATTTGATTGTAAACCTATGTATGGCGACATAGTAGGATGGGGTACTATGTCATCTAGGATCGATACATTTACTTCGAAAGTGTTTTAAACTGATTAGACATGAATAATAATATCAATGATTATTGGTTTATACGTATCAAGCATGTTTGATCATTATAAGGTAAAACTCTATCCTCCGGTTTGTGTTGCATTATGTGATGAGACTTGAGTCTTACAATGGTTTCATTTTTTCTAAAAAGCACTGCGTTGTTAAAAGATTTGCTTATTTTATGCACTGGCAATCCAATGGAGTAAACCCGTTCCACGTTAGCGGCGTGGTCCTGTGATTAGCCTTATTATTAGATTAGTTAAGCAAGATTTCTCATACTAGTCCCATGACTGACTCGTAGTACGTTTTCACTTGCAAACTCGAGTGCCCTTATTTCCACATGGGTAGTCGAGTGGCTTGTTTTGAAGATATTTATTTATTGAACAGGATTCTAGATCGAAGTTTAAAGCTGTGTCTACAGCATTGATAGTCTTCCACTGTGTTAGTTTATTGGTTCCACTGCATTGTAAATTAATCTTCTGTTGTATTATTATTTATAGATGTACTCTGATATATTATGTAATCTGATGTAACATTATTATGATGTTTATAAAAGTATTCTATTATTTGTTCTGATATGTTGTGCACCCAAAGTTAGTGAACTGACAATTTTCAACTTTCGGATCGGGCCTTACGGTCGATTCGGAGGATATGGATTTCGAGTCATTATACGAGATCATAAGATGGAAAGTCGCTAAAGACGGTGAACACACCCGTGTTAACTTTAGCATTTGCTAAATAGTTACCATAGGTTTTGATGGCCTCTTTGTCATTGTAAAGATAACCTTTTATGGTTTTGGTTATCTTCAATTTCTAAGATGAACTTGAGGAAGCCACTGAAATGATAATTTTGAAGAGGATAGATATGAAGAATATTGTTTTGAGTTGTGAATGAAAGGTAGAAAGGATAGATATATATATATAGAAAATGAATAGATATGAATTGAATGAACATGAATTGAATAGGCACAACTTTTCAGATTGAAGGGACACGTTTGCAAACCTTGGGAGTTGGTGAAGAGATTGGAGGGAAGTTTGAAAGTTTAAACTATTGAAATTCAAAATTTAAATTTCAAAACTGTTGGATATGTCGACATGTATTTTTCAGTATGCCGACATATAAGACTTATTTAAAATGAAATTGGATTTTCAAGTTTTGAATTAAATTATCGATTTATATTTCAGGTTTAACGATTTCCTGAAATACTTCTAATCCTAATAAATATACAAACAATTTATTTTATTAATTTATTGGTTATTTATTATAATATTAATTATTTTGAATTTCAGATTTCAAATTTAGAATTTCAAATTTCAAAAATCTTATTAAATTTTCTTAAAGTTTTAAATTCAAACCAAAGCAAACAAACAAAGCAACCATTCAACCAAATAAATTTGTAATTTAATTAATACATACCCGGTTTTTTGATCCTTTTCTCCATGATCTTCTGAACGCTGAATTGTTGTAAAGCATATATTTGTATTTCTGGTTCCTGGTTCTTCATCACTTGATGACGAATCTAAATCATCTAATGTTTCTGCATATGCTTTCTTTCTTTTCCTTGATGAATTGGTGTTGTCAGTTTGTTGAGTAGATTTTTCTGGATATGGACACATTTTCTTTACATGACCTGGTTTGTTGCAGTTAAAACATCGTCCATCATTTAATTTTGAATTTACTTGATTATAACCCTTCCTTCTGTATTTTAGAAATTTTCTGAAATGATTTTTCATGAGTGCTGTTTTTTCATCATCTTCACTCCTCGAGTCAGAATCCTTTGTTGTTGCTTTCAGTGTAATAGATTTGTAATGTCCCGTTTTTCTGGCCGTCAAATACTTAATTTAATTTATTTATTTTATATATTATATTTGGAATATTAACGGATTTTAATATTTAATTCGTTATTTAAAACGAAGTTTGAACGTTAATTTTATTTATATTATAAAACGAGCTCGAATTAGCACGGCAGTTCGTAATATTTGGTTTTGAACTTCAACTAACAATACATGATCCGATATAAGTTGGATTTCTGTGAAACAAGACACGTTGGAACCGTATTGATGATAGTTTTCATATGAAATAGAAAAATCCAGATTATGTATTACAGATTGTTAGTTATGGCCAAATCAAAATTTGAAATAGTCGCTATGGAAAATTGCTATTAAAATATAACGTTATCTAATATATTTAAATAGGAAATTTAAATCATTTAACTCAAAATTGACGATATTGAGATGTATAAAGTATATTAAGAATTGTATATATTTTTTGTTTGGATATATATGTTGAAAATAATTTATTGTGATTTATTTGAATTATTTGGAATTTAATTAATATTTATTCAATATTTTTATAGCGTTAAAAAAAGCTGTTTTGCAAACGTACTCCATTTTCGATGAAATCAGTTTCATTGGAACCGTATCGTTAAATTATTGTTAGAAGATCAAATTGCGTTGCAAACCGATAGAGTATGTGACCACGGCAACCGTAAACGCCCGTTCAATTTCTATTGCGCGTAATTAATGTAATAGAGAGATATTTGAGTGCAACTTGAGAAGATGATCGAATTAAGCCACGGAACCAATTCCGTTGAGTTTGTATCGTCGATTAGAGTAAGGATAGGTATATAGTTTGTTATTTTTGGAGACCAGATAATTTGGTGTCAAAAAATGGCATTGCGGTGCGTGTAAAAATAGTGTACCGGGAAACAGTCTCGAAATGCGACAAAACTAGTGCCCTTGGGTTCATATTGATTAATTATTGTAGGATTTCGAAGTTTCAAGTTGATTTGATTTATCTAGTGATCGTGGAAAAATTAAACGCGTGTTTATTTCTAGTTTTATAAAGGAATTTTTTTCATACGATGTTGGAATTCGACGAAACTTGCCCCATTGGATTCGGAATATCCTTTTACACTAAGATTAGCATTTCTATCAATAAACAGAGATCATTTATAGGGGTTTTAATCAATTACTTTACTTGTAAGTTTCATTAAAAATAAACTAATATAAAAAAAACTATCCCACCCTCATAAAAACATTATCTGTAACCTAAAATTTTCCATGTCAAAGGCTTCCCACTGGTCAACCTTCATTAGCGCCTGCACCAAATGATTGAACGGTCGAGAAAGCTTCAGTCTTTTCTTTAATTTTCTAATAAAATCTATTTACAAATTCACGAGAGTTTCAATTACAAAAATATTCCACTCAATGAGATCCGAAATCTGTACGGTTGTGATGTTAATTAGCTTCGTCATTCAGGAGGAATTGGAGCCTAACGGTGCCGCCATCGAGTTGGTTCCCTAGAGTTTAGAGAGGATCGAATGGCACTGTACTTTGAGTGTTGGTAGAGCAGGCGACTGGCTTTCGATTTGCCAGTGAGGTGATGACCTCCGGCAAATGGGAGGAGGCGCAGCGGTGATTTCTTGGTGGCGGTGGATCCTTTAAAATCGGGTTCGAGCTGTACATTTCAGAATGAGGTCACGAGCAGTAATTTGAGGAACGAGATAGAGAAGGTTCGTGAATTCACAACGATGGGAGCGGTATCAGAAGACTGTATACTTTGAGTATGGAATTATATTAATGTACATGTTTAGTTTAATTAATTAGAAACCTAATCAGTAATAATTCAGTGATCGTAAATTTTTGACGCAAGGATTGAACAAAGCATCACCGTGCAACGCAGACGCTTTATGAGCAAAAGGGGATGGATTTGGACCAAGGCTGTATTTCCTACCTAATGCGATTAACAAAGTAATTTTTAAATATTAAATCAAATTAGTATTTAACGTTAAGATAATTAAAGGTTATTTATAATAATTATAGCTAATTCTTTTGCCGGAATGATTGATGCCAAAGAATATGAGGAACCGTGAAATTGGATCATCATATTTAGTTGATAACCAAGTGACCAAAGTAATTAAATTATAATTACCGTTCAAATTGAAGTGGTTAATTATTACAATATTTAATTAAATCGCTTCACTTTAATTATTAATAACAAAATCCATATGTCGTCAGAATTGGACCAAACAAGATGCGCTGGATCTGTAGCGATGGATACGACATTTTGGAACTGACGGGGACAGTATTGAAGACTACTGGAGACTGTAGTTAAATTTAAACGTTTGTTTAATTTAACTGTGAACTGAACCGCTCCAATAACAACGAAAATCCAGTGAGTTAAACTCACTCAGTTTTTCCCATTTATATTTTATATAAATTGGGTTTTTATTTTGTGTGCTATGTTTGCGAATGGTTGACTGTTTGCTAGTATTATAATTTTTGTTGATATAACCGACGAAATTAAACCGTTGTTTAATTTCAGTGGAATACCAAATCGTTATTTTAACGATTGGAACCAATAAAGGTAACTTACCTTGTTGGTCACGTTTATAAAATAAACGTGTTTTAATTGTTAAATTGTTTGAATTGCTGTGGTTGATGTTAAATGACCGTTATTTATTGTTATCAGTTAAATGAAACTGAATGATCTGGTTTGTTGATAACTGTTTTGAATACAGGGAAGAACAGGTTGGAGGGATCCAACCGGATTCCTCAAATATAATATTTATTTTCATATTATCATATATGAACTGTCATGATTGGGTGATTGATTTGGTTTGTGATCATTTACTGAAAAGTCAACCTGTGTTTTGTTTAAACCAATGGGTGGTATTGGTTTAGTATTTGACAACGTATGGCCTATAAAATCAATCGTTTTATAGATATTGATTCATCGTCAGGCGAGTCAATAGAGATGAAGTTATAAAATTTATTTTATAACTGGAGATAGATTTTTGAATATATTATTTTGAATAAAAGTTATTAAAAAGAAATAAATAAATATTTTATTTATTAAAGACTTTGATTTATTATAAATTGATTTTACAAAGAAAATTGATATTAATCAGATTTATGAATATGGGAATAGAAATTAACCGTAACGGTTAAAATGTGGATAATTGGTTTGTTAAGGATTTATTAATGGAATTATTTAAATTAATTATATTATTAATTAATTTAAAGTGAGAACGAATTTGAAATGGGTTAACAAGATAACCGCGCCTTGAGTTGACTAGGTCAACCATTGTAATTGGAATTGATTTTAAATTAGTTTGATTTGAATTAATCTAATAAAATTGTTAAAGAATATTGTTTTAATTTTATTAAGGTTTTAAAAAGGGATTTACTATTTAGTTAATATTAACTACTATAGAAGTTAATGGTTGAAATAAAATATTATCGTTAATGATAAAATTAGAGAATTACTTTTTATTTGAATTCATTTAAAAAGTAATTAAAGTTGAAAGGAAATCAAATGGATGGTGAAAGAAGTTTATGGATGGGTTTTATATTTAAAACCCAAATTTTTATAACAAAATTATAAAGAGAATGGTAAGCGAATACGAGGGCTTAATTTAAAGGATACTTGAATTAAGTAGAAGGATAGAAAGATGGGTAGGGTTTATAATAAACCAGGATTTTATAAATGAGATTTAAAAGAGTAAGGTCGTTAATTTTACATTAACGTTACTTGAAAATGAGATCAAGTAAAAAGGGGAATTTGAAATAAGATACCAAAATGGGGAATGGTTGGATGGTTTGAAAGGAGATTGGTAAAAGTGTATTTGAGGCAAAGAAGTGGGTCATAGGGTTGTATAATCAAATCCAAATTATAATGGGATTTGTTTTGTGACTGGAATGGAATATGGGTTTGATTACAACTTATATTTATCTGAGGATATGAACGTTATTGATCAAGGTTTAAGAGATTATTAAAATACCCCAACTTGAACAACATCAGGATTATCTGAGGATGATATTAGTTGGTAATCGTAAAAGAGGTTAGTGATAGTTCATTATTTCCATTAGTGAAATATATGCAACGTTTGGTGGAAGTTTGGATATATATATATATATATATATTGAGAGATCCGAAGTAAAGAAAATGTAAAGTTAGATTTATTTTATTCTAATAAATATTAGTTATTGTTCAAGAATGGAATAAGCGATATTACGTAACACTGTTATGAATAATAGTTTGAATGGATTTCCCAAATTTAAATAATAAAGAATGGTGTAACAAATATGTTGGAAAGGAGAATTAAGTGGAAATTGAATATGGTTATAAGTTATGTTACTAAGTATTTTAATGAAATGGTTTTGAGAGTAGGAGTATATTAATTTAGGATTTAACATCGTGTATTTTAAGTATTAAAGAGTTAGAAGTTTTAATTAAGCAGAAGTGAACTAGATTGGTTTAAAGTTAAAGGCCAAGTGATGCTGAATACTAAACCATTGAACTCATTGGAGTGTCATGATTGAAACACTGTTTATTTTGATAGTTAAATCACCGACTATCAAACCTGTCCAATACGATTGTTGGTATGGAAAGACCGGGATCGAATTCATATTCGAAAACCATTCCAACCAACAAATACATAAAGATATCAGAAGATGATCGAGATGGAGCATTAAAGACCGTGGATTTTCATAAACGGAAGAACCACTAATATTCTATGCCTGACAAGTAGAGATAAGCTGTGATTCTATCGTGATTGGAATCTACGGGTTGCAAGGACTTCTCGCTACTGATCCATGGGGTGATTCCTATATTGGATGCAGTAGGAGAGTACCTTCGGTTCATCCTATTCCTGGATGACTTGTATGGATGGATGTCTGACATAGTATTTTCAAACGGATCACGTACGTTGATTTCCTCAAACGTGCTATAGCCGTCGGCGGAGAATTATCGTTCTCTTGGCTTCCAACTAGAGTATTTTTGTAGACGTCAATTAGTGATATCTGGTGGATCTGACGATGTGACATTTAAAGTAAATGGTGACCCGATGTTCAAAAGTAAAGTCTAGCCTCAAGCCTCATCAATCGGGAAATGACAAAAATCAGGCAAGCAGCATGGCTATGTGGGTCGCTCCCATTAGGGTGTATAATCACCTATCTAGAGAAATTCCTTTTGCTTCTTTAATCTATTTCGATGCTGTCCCTTTTTCGGAAAACGGTTGTTGATCCCAACCTTTGGTGATATACATTCGATACACTCAAGCGAAATGAGCAGTCGGTCATGTGTGGGCCGGGTTGCAAGACATTCTTGTTGAACCGAGTGTATTCGCCTCTAGAGATACACTATCGGCAGGTGGTCCCATACCTTGTCATAGTTGGAATCCAATCTCCAATAAGCGCCCGCGGTTCTGATTGTATACTATATATGTGGAGCATGAGATGCAAGCGTTCCGCTAGATTAATATCTACTTGTATTTAGACACTATTATAATATCAGGGAAGATATTGATTTCAAAAATGTTTTGGGTTATCGTAAAGTAAAAACCATCCGTATTTATGTGTGGATTTGGTCTTACAATTATCCTTTTCTTTGAAAAGATTTTAATTTTAAAATCAGGTAGTGTGATACCCTTAATACTCTGCGAGTTTATCTCACTCTGGTTCACTAGACTGACCTGGTGTTTTGTAAATGCTCGGGTTAGCCCGGGGTGTACAGGTTCTGGTTATCGAATGATGTGAAGTCCAGAGACGAGCTGGAGATGTTCAGACGTATGGTATTATATAGTTACTATTCCGTTGTGTGTTCTATATGGGAACAGGTTATTATAACTGTCCCGTTGTGTGATGTACTCTGATATTGTAAGTATTTTTAAAGCTCTCAATAAAGATTTATTTCTGTATTATATTTTGTTCCGCTACGATGTGAGACTCTGGGTTGTGTTGTTTCTTCTTCTTCTTCTATTCTAATATTTCTTTCTTTCTTATCTCACCCTCTAATTTCTTTCTAATAACTATCCAGTGTTTTCGGTGCTTGGAGGGTCGGCATGAGTTACGGTAAAGGTATTTATGTTGATTTTAGGGGCCGAAAACCTTGGGTCGTTATAGTGGTATCAGAGCTATTGGTTTAGTAATAACCTTGGCTCTGTGGTGTAACTCGATAGAGATTGGGTTAGTAATACCCTAGATTGAGTTTGAGTGTATATGTACAAGTGAACGTATTTGTAGATTTTATAAAAATTGTTTTATATTATGGAGATTTATTTGTTTGAGTTGTTTATGAGTTCTGGTCGATCAGTTTGATCCACTGTACCGATAAGGGTTTCTAAACACTCAAGCACGATAAACTGACACAGTATGTTTTGAAAGAGGGTAAATGAAATAATTTACCCAAATTATATTTTGATATAAAAAATATATATATTGGAAATATTATAATACATTGGATGTGCTATTTATTATTATAATCGAATGAGATTATAAGAAAAGTGAAATGGTTATGAAAATAACCAATCAGAATTCATATGGGTATAATATATGGAAGCAGATAAATCAAATCTGAAATAAAAATCAGAACTTGAAATTAAAATTCCTAAAAGTGGGAAAGGTGTTTGCAAATGAACTTGGATTGAATATATGAGAACTTTAAAATCCTGGGAGATTTTAGTTTGTTTTACGAGCATTGTGTTTAATATTTTGAAATAGATTTCAAAATGAAAATGTTTAAATATGGTTTTGATAAGAGATATAGTATTGAACTCACTTCGATCGCTGGGAAATAACTCTGATGATGCTGGCCACATCATAAGTGTTCATTTCTGAGTTCTAAGTGACAGATCACTACCAAAGAATTTGTTTTGAATTGCTTTGAGTTGTTTTGAATCTTGAAAAGGAATATTGGATATATTTTTTAAAGAGCTAACCTGTTTAAAAACTCCCAGGGAAATTGTTTGAACAAAGGCAAAATTAAATAGAAACTGGGAAAGCAAATATGAATTGAATTGAAATCAATTAACTGGAAATTGAATCGGGATATAATATATCAAGTAGAATCAGATTTTGAATTGTGATACAGAAATCTGAAATGGTATAGGATTGGTAAGTTAAGAAGTGAAATTGATAATGGATGGAAATTGAGTTAAGAATGGGATTTGGCTTGGATGCGTGAAGGATTTGGTTTTGAGGATAAAATTGAATTTTTTTTGGGAATGCATTTGTATATGCTGACAGAGTAGCAGTCGAAAAGGATATAATGACATGCCCGACAAAAAGGTACACGTTTATTTTTATATGGGTTTGGAAATTTATGAGCCTATTTGGCAAGCCGCTTGGCTGTTTGATTTTCTTTTGGATTGGAGAAGCCTAGAAAGGCGAGTTGTAGTTGTACCGATTGAGCCATACAAAGGAGGTGCTGGCAAAAAAAAATCGAAAATTTAAGGTGTTAGAAAATTTTCGGGATTTTTGAAAATTTTCGTTAGTAGGAATAAATTAATATTTTAATTAATATAAATTAGTTCATTGGAAACTGAAGTTAAGAAGTAAACGAATAATTTTTAACCTAGATAATAGGGTTTGTTTTCAACCTTAGCAATTTCGAGGACGAAATTATTTTAAGGGGGGAAGAATGTAATGTCCCATTTTTCTGGCCGTCAAATATTTAATTTAATTTATTTATTTTAAATATTATATTTGGAATATTAACGGTTTTAATATTTAATTCGTTATTTAAAACGAAGTTTGAATGTTAATTTTATTTATATTATAAAACGAGCTCGAATTAGCGCGGCAGCTCGTAACATTTGGTTTTGAACTTCAACTGAGAATACAGGATCCGATATAAGTCGGATTTATGTGAAACAAGAAACGTTGGAACTGTATTGACGATAGTTTTCATATGAAAGAGAAAAATCTAGATCCTGTGTTCTAGATTGTTAGTTATGGCCAAATCAAAATTTGAAATAGTCGCTATGGAAAATCGCTATTTTGAACACATTCCTCTCCCACTCCCTCAGGACTTAGCCTCCCTTACTTTCGCATATGGAGTGCCATAATAAAAAATAGGGCCCTGGATAACCTTGGGATATGGAGCAGTACTTTGGCTTTGGCACAGACTGACTTATGGCCTGCTACTTAAATTGCCCGATTCACTTCGAGTGGGTTTCGTAAGTCTCATCATAAACGAAGGTTGTCCTCACTAAAAAAAGATCCACAATATTTAAATAGGAAATTTAAATCATTTAACTCAAAATTGATGATATTGAGTTGTATAAAGTATATTTAGAATTGTATATATATTCTGTTTGGATATATATGTTGAAAATAATTTATTATGATTTATTTGAATTATTTGGAATTAAATTAATATTTATTCAATAGTTTTATAGCGTTAAAAAAAGACGTTTTGCAAATGGACTCCGTTTTCAACGAAATCAGTTTCATTGGAACCGTATCGTTAAATTATTGTCAGAAAATCAAATTGCACGGCAAACCGATATCATATGTGACCACGGCAACCGTAAACGCCCGTTTAATTTCTATAATGCGTAATTAATGTAATAGAGAGATATTTGAGTGTAACTTGAGTAGATGATCGAATTAAGCCACAAAACTAGTTCCGTTGAGTTTGTTTCGTCGATTAGAGTCAGGATAGGAATATAGTTTGTTATTTTTGGAGACCGGGTAATTTGGTGTCAAAAATGGCATTGGGGTGTGTGTAAAAATAACGTATTGGGAAACGGTCTCGGAATGCAATGAAACTAGTATCGTTTGGTTCGTATTGATTAATTATTGTAGGACTTCGAAGTTTCAAGTTGATTTGATTTATCTAGTGACCGTGGAAAAATTAAACGCATGTTTATTTCTGGTTTTATAAAGGAATTATTTTCATATGATGTCGGAATTCGACGAAACTTGTCCCATTGGATCCGGAATATCTTTTTACACTAGGATTAGCATTTTTATCAGTAAATAGAGATCATTTATAGGGGTTTTAATTAATTATTTTAGCCGCAAGTTTCGTTAAAAATAAACTAATATAAAAAAACTATCCCACCCTTATAAATGCATTATCTATAACCTAAAATTTTCCGCGTCAAAGGCTTCCAACTGGTCAACCTTCATTAGCGCCTCCACCAAATGATTGAACAGTCGACAAAGCTTCAATCTTCTCTTTAATTTTCTGATAAAATCTATTCACAAATTCAAGAGAGTTTCAATTACAAAAATATTCCACTTAATGAGATCCGAAATCTGTACGGTTGTGATGTTAATTAGCTTCGTCATTCAGGAGGAATTGGAGCCTAATGGTGCCGCCGTCGAGTTGGTTCCCTGGAGTTTAGAGAGGATCGAATGGCACTATACTTCGAGTGTTGGTAGAGTAGGCGATTGGCTTTCGATTTTCCAGTGGGGTGATGACCTCCGGCGAACGGGAGGAGGCGAAGTGGTGATTTCTTGGTGGCGGTGGATCCTTTAAAATCGGGTTCGAGTAATACATTTCAGAATGAGGTCATGAGCAGTATTTTGAGGAACGAGATAGAGAAGGTTCGTAAATTCACAGTGATGGGAGTGGTATCAGAAGACCGTATACTTTGAATATGGAATTATATTAATGAACATGTTTAGTTTAATAAATTAGAAACCTAAATAGTAATAATTCAGTGATGGTAAATTTTTGACACGAGGATTGAACGGAGCATCACCGTGCAACGCAGAAGCTTTATGAGCAAAAGGGGATGGATTTGGACCAGGGCTGTATTTCCTACCTAATGCGATTAACAAAGTAATTTTTAAATATTAAAACTAATTAGTATTTAAGGTTAAGCTAATTAAGGGTTATTTATAATAACTATAACTAATTCTTTTGCAGGATTGATTGGTGCCAAAGAATGTAAGGAACCGTGAAATTGGATCATCATATTTAGTTGATAACTAAGTGACCAAAGTAATTAAATTATAATTACCATTCAAATTGAAGTGGTTAATTATTATAATATTTAATTAAATTGCTTCACTTTAATTATTAATAACAAAATCCATATGTCGTCAGAATTGGACCAAACAAGATGCGTTGGATCTATGGGGATGGATACGACATTTTGGAACTGACCGAGACAGTATTGAAGACTACTGGAGACTGTAGTTAAATTTAAACGTGTGTTCAATTTAACTGGGAACTGGACTGCTCCAATGACAACGAAAATCCGGTAAGTTAAACTCACTCAGTTTTTCCCATTTATATTTTATATAAATTGGGTTTTTATTTTGTGTGATATGTTTGCTAATGGTTGACTGTTTGCTAGTATTATAATTTTTGTTGGTATAACCGACGAAATTAAACCGTTATTTAATTTCAGTGGAATTCCAAATCGTTATTTTAAAGATTGGACCCAATAAAGTTAACTTACCTTGTTGGTCACATTTATAAAATAAACGTGCTTAAATTGTTTGAATTGCGTGTGGTTGATGTTAAATGACCGTTATTTATTGTTATCAGTTAAATGAAACTGAATGATCTGGTTTGTGGTAACCGTTTTGAATACAGGGAAGAACAGGTTGGAGGTATCCAACTGGATTCCTCAAATATAATATTTATTTTCATATTATCATATATGAAATGTCATGATTGGGTGATCGATTTGGTTTGTGATCATTTACTGAAAAGTCAACTTGTGTTTGTTTAAACCAATGGGCGATATTGGTTTAGTATTTGACAGCATATGGCCTATAAAATCAATCGTTTTATAGATATTGATTCACCGTCAGATTAGTCAATAGAGATGAAGTTATAAAATTTATTTTATAACTAGAGATAGATTTTTGAGTGTATTATTTTGAATAAAAGTTATTAAAAATAAACAAATAAATATTTTATTTATTAAAGACTTTGATTTATTATAAATTGATTTTACAAAGAAAATTGAGATTAATCAGATTTATGAATATGGGAATACAAATTAACCGTAATGGTTAAAATGTGGATAATTGGTTTGTTATGAATTTATTTAATGGAATTATTTCAATTAATTATATTATTAATTAATTTAAAGTGAGAACGAATTTGAAATGGGTTAACAAGATAATCGCGCCTTGAGTTGACTAGGTCAACCATTGTAATTGGAATTGATTTTAAATTAGTTTGATTTGAATTAATCTAATAAAATTGTTAATGAATATTGTTTTAATTTTAATAAGGTTTTAAAAAGGGAATTACTATTTAGTTAATATTAACTGCTACAGAAGTTAATGGTTGAAATAAAATATTATCGTTAACGATAAATTTAGAGAATTACTTTTTATTTGAATTCATTTGAAAAGTAATTAAAGTTGAAAGGAAATCAAATGGATGGTGAAAGAAGTTTATGGATGGGTTTTATATTTAAAACCCGAATTTTTGAAACAAAATTATAAAGAGAATGGTAAGCGAATACAAGGGCTTAATTTAAAGGATACTTGAATTAAGTAAAAGGAAAGAAAGATGGGTAGGGTTTATTATAAACCAGGATTTTATAAATGAGATTTAAAAGAGTAAGGGCGTTAATTTTACATTAAATTTACTTGAAAATGAGATCAAGTAAAAAGGGGAATTTGAAATAAGATACCAAAATGGGTAATGGTTGGATGGTTTGAAAGGAGATTGGTAAAAGTGTATTTGAGGTAAAGAAGTGGATCGTAGGGTTGTATAACCAAATCCAAATTATAATGGGATTTGTTTTGAGACTGGAATGGAATATGGGTTTGATTACAACTTATATTTATCTGAGGATATGAACGTTGTTGATCAAGGTCTGAGAGGTAATTAAAATACCCCAACTTGAACAACATCAGGATTATCTGAGGATAATATTAGTTGGTAATCGTAAAAGAGGTTAGTGATAGTTCATTATTTCCATTAGTGAAATAAATGCAACGTTTGGTGGAAATTTGGAGAAACATATATATATATATATATATATATATATATATATATATATATATATATATATATAACAAGAGAACTGAAGTAAAGGAAATGTAAAATTAGTTTTATTTTATACTAATAAATATTAATTATTATTCAAGAATGGAATAAGCGATATTACGTAACACTGTTATGAATAATAGTTTGAATGGATTTCCCAAATTTAAATAATAAAGAATGGTGTAGCAAATATGTTGGAAAGGAGAATTAAGTGGAAATTGAATATGGTTATAAGTTATGTTACTAAGTATTTTAATGAAATGGTTTTGAGAGCATGAGTATATTAATTTAGGATTTAACATCGTGTATTTTAAACATTAAAGAGTTAGAAGTATTAATTAAGCAGAAGTGAACTAGATTGGTTTAAAGTTAAAGGCCAAGTGATGCTGAATACTGAACCATCGAACTCATTCGAGTGTCATGATTGAAATACTGTTTATTTTGATAGTTAAATCATCGACTATCAAACCTGTCCAATACGATTGTTGGTATCGAAAGACCGGGATCGAATTTATATTCGAAAACCATTCCGACCAACAAATATGTAAAGATATCATAAGATGATCGAGATGGAGCATTAAAGACCGTGGATTTTCATAAACGGAAGAACCACTAATATTCTCTGCCTGGCAAGTAGAGATAAGCTGTGATTCTGTCGTGATTGGAATATATGGGTTGCAAGGACTTCTCGCTACTGATCCATAGGGTGATTCCTATGTTGGATACAATAGGAGAGTACCTTCGGTTCATCATGTTCCTGGATGACTTGTATGGATAGATGTTTGACAGAGTATTTTCAAACGGACCACGTACGTTGATTTCCTCAAACGTGCTATAGCTGTTGGCAGAGAATTGTCGTTCTCTTAGCTTCCAACTAGAGTATTTTTGTAGACGTCAATTAGTGATATCTTGCGGATCTGACGATGTGACATTTAAAGTAAATGGTGACCCGATGTTCAAAAGTAAATTCTAGCCTCAAGCCTCATCAACCGGGAAATGACAAAAATCGGGAAGGCGGCATGGCTATGTGGGTCGCTCCCATTAGGGTTATAATCAACTATCTAGAGAAATTCCTTTTGCTTCTTTAATCTATTTCGATGCTGTGCCTTTTTCGGAAAACGGTTGTTGATCCCAACCGTTGGTGATATACATTCGATACACTCAAGCGAAATGAGTGGTCGGTCATGTGTGGGCCAGGTTGCAAGACGTTCTTGTTGAACATAGTGTATTCTCCTCTAGAGATACACTATCGGCAGGTAGTTCCATACCTTGTCATAGTTGGAATCCAATCTCTATTAAGCGCCCGTGGTTCTGATTGTATACTATATATGTGGAGCGTGAGATGCAAGCGTTCCACTAGATTGATATCTACTTGTATTTAGACACTATTATAATATCAGGAAAGATATTGATTTCAAAAATGTTTTGGGTTAATCATCGTAAGGTAAAAACCATCCGTATTTATGTGTGGATTTGGTTTTACGATTATCCTCTTCTTCGAAAAGATTTTAATTTTAAAATCAGGTTGCGATACCCTTAATACTCTGCGAGTTTATCTCACTCTGGTTCACCAGACTGACCCAGTGTTTTGTAAATGCTCGGATTAGCCCGGGGTGTAAAGGTTCAGGTTATCGAATGCTGTGAAGTCCAGAGACGAGCTGGAGATGTGCAGACGTATGATATTATATAGCTACTATTCCGCTGTGTGTTGTATATGGTAACAGGTTATTATAATTGTCCCATTGTGCGATGTACTCTGATATTGTAAGTATTTTTAAAGCTCTCAATAAAGATTTATTTATGTATTATATTTTGTTCCGCTGCGATGTGAGACTCTGTGTTGTGTTGTTTCTTCTTCTTCTTCTATTCTAATATTTCTTTCTTTCTTATCTCACCCTCTAATTTCTTTCTAATAACTATCCAGTGTTTTCGGTGCTTGGAGGGTCGGCATGAGTTACGGTAAAGGTATTTATGTCGATTTTCGGGGCCGAAAACCTTGGGTCGTTACAAGATTTCTTTTCAGTTGATCTATTTTCTTTTCTTTTCTGTAATTAAACTTCATATGATATCAAATTCCCACTCTTAAATCTTCATTTCGTTGACATCATTGGCTTCTTTTATAGCCAAAATCTTTTAATCGCATTCTTGTGTTAATGAATTTAATATTTTCTGACCTGATCTGCTTCTGAATAAGTTTTTCCAAGTGCTGTTAGTGAATGTGCTATCTCTTGAAATCTGTAATACATATCTGAAATAGACTCATTCTCGTTCATTTTGAATAATTCAAACTAATTAACTAGCATGCCTATCTTAGCCTATTTAACTTTACTAGTTCCTTCATGAGTAACTTGTAAAGTTCTCCAGATTTCATAAGCAGTCTTACATACTGATACTCTATTAAACTCATTTCTATCTAATGAACAAAATAACATATTCATGGCTTTAGAATTTCTCTTAGCAGCATCCTTTTGTTCATTTGTCCATTGTGCAAATGCAGTTGTGGGTTCAACATATTCATTTTGAGTACTATTCCATGTGTCTAATCCTACAGACTATAAATAAATTTTCATTCTACATGCCAAATATGAATAGTTACTACCATTAAACAATGGTGGTCTAACAGTGGATTTACCCTCTATTAAAGAACTATTATTGCTACTAGTGTTGGTTGCCATTATCACTATTTTCTAAAATCATATTATGAACTTATTAAAAGACCTTGCTCTAATACCAATTGTTGGGGGGTCATCTCCAAGATCAGTGGCCTAGCCTGCCACCGTGGCTTATCAACGATACCTCAGAACTAATTTCATGGTTAGCCTCGCAACTCAACTAACCCAATATTCCCATTGGGACATGTAGGAGTAAGAGTCTCCTGCCCACCACCAAAAAGCCAAGCAAGAACCCCCTATCATATTCTCTAACTAGCTCTAATACCAATTGTTAGGGACTACGGAATGGATCGTTAAGGCAAAGCAGGCACTAAAGGGGGGTGAATAGTGTTTGTAAGAATTTAAACAAAACTTAAAACTAAAGAGAATTAGGGAATGAATCAAACACCACAAACACAATCACAGACACAGATTCAAAAACAAATGCAAAATAACATAAATAAAAATACAAAAAAGGATACATCGATTCCTCTTTTACTTACAAACAAGGTTTATTCAACCCAATTAATTAAAAAACAGCCTTATAACTCTTCAATAGCACTTGATTCAGAGAGTAGAGAGTGTAGAGAGAAGAAGTTTGATCAAAACAGAATTGAATTTGAAAGAGTATAAGTGTAAGAATCATAAAAATAATTAAGAATAATGGTGGAGTGAAAGAGGATGAAGTTAGAGAAGAAAAGATTACAAAAAATTCGGGTTTAACCTTTTTTTATAGAGTTTGAAAGTTTGTCGCGGTTTTGAAGCATTTCAAATAGTGAAAAGATACTTCAAAATTGGAAAAAATGACAGTTATATATCGACATTGAGTTTTTTCTATGTCGACATACTTATGTGTATTTTTGATTTTCAAAGCATTTTTCAAGTGTTTTGATATAAAAATAATTCCGGAAATTCTTGAGTAAAATTCTAGTGTTGTAAATTAATATTATATGATAGAAAAACATATGAAAACATAAATTTAAACTATATAAATATATTTATAAAATTATATGGTTTTAAACTATATAAAGTATAGACATAAAGTATAGAAATTTAAGTTTGAAAAATAAAGAAGAATAAAAATAGAAACAAATAGAAAAACAATATAGAGAGGATGGAAAAACAAAAATGGAAAGGATTGAGGATAGAATTGAAAATTAGAATTTGAAAATTAGAAATAGAATTTGAACCTAGAGTTCTATTTAGAGTCTTTTAAAATCTAGACTCAATACACTACAAAAATAAGTAACTATAGAGACTGCAATATTGAAACCGATGTTTATCGGTTTCTAATTTGAAATGGAAAGAAAGACTGAAATAGTCGGTCCTTACTTTTAAACAACTGAAACTGAAATTAAGTTACTGTTCGGTCTTTTGTAATCTAGAACCGCTTAGGGACCTATTCTTGGTTTGTAATTCCTTCTTTATACTTTGTTTCTTAATTAATCATCAAATAGTTTGTATCTATACTTTTATTTAATCCTACGGTTCAGCCTAGCGATCTGCATCGTAGAAGTTTTTTGGATCTTATGCGACGTAATAGAAAAAAAATCCTCATCTCCCATTAAGACCATATTCCCCACTAAACGCACTAAACAAGGAGACATTTATTTCCCTTTTCTTCTTCTTCCTCCTTATCATGAAACCGCATAGTCTAAAAATTATCCTCTAAAATAATTTTGGAGATCACAATCTCTTTTGCTCGATCCTTGTTTCCTT
Organism: Allium sativum; assembly: GCA_030737875.1. NCBI lineage: Eukaryota > Viridiplantae > Streptophyta > Magnoliopsida > Asparagales > Amaryllidaceae > Allium > Allium sativum. The sequence goes on from JASFAX010000029.1 coordinate 17,662,750, forward strand.
TTACCTATCACCTACAGTTTTTCTTTTGAAGTAAATATAGTTAAAATAATTGTCTATCTATGTTTTTTATTTCCTAAAAGACTCTTGGTTTCTCTAAAGTAATTTCGATTATATATAACGAGCACTACTCATTAGTAATTGGGAATTTTGAATCTTATTTCCTTTTGAGTTTTTCAGAAAAGGTTAACATATTAGATATCTTCAAAGTCGTAGAAAATAGGAGTGGCCGTGTGAACATAGTTGGCTAAGAAATGCATCGAAGATTGTTTGAAGGCTTATCCTGGTATGGACAATAAAAATCATTCTAATAATTATTATTCTCGTTTTTCATCTAAACATTTTTTATAAAAAGTGGGAGTGCTATGCTACTGTGCTTGAACAGGGGGGGCGACTAGTTTTGAGAGGGACAGTGGATTGAAGGGAAAAAAGGTATAATGTTATGATTTTCCATTTATTCTGTAATGAGATGATGTATTAATAAGTTGTTTATACTATTGCATTGAATGTTATTAAATGTTATTTGAGTGCTACTTTCAGTATGCTTTGTTTGAAAATGTGGAATTGAACAAGGTTATTTTAGGAATATGAATTGTCTGTCACAAGAATTTCTCATGTTTAATCGTATAAGGTGAAATTGGGTTCTGGATGAGAGTAATTGCTGTTTATTTTCTTTCTGCAGTTTAAGACTGATTATAGACATTGATTCGGTCTTTAGAATTTAGTCCAAAATTTATTTGAGACTGCAGTATCAGTTTCTAAAATTTGAAAATGAAACATCGGTCTTAACATAATTTAGGACTTGCAAATTAGATACCGAGGGTTTCAGTTTTTGATCGGTCTTTAGATATTATTTAAAGATTGAATTACTTTAGTAAAGACTGAACTTTGCGGTCTTTAAATCAATATATTTTTTGTAGTAATAACTATATTAATCTTGAACTCTTGAAATATTGATTACTCATGAGTCTTGAAATTTCTCCGATCTTTGAATCTCTTATTATCTTTATAACTGTCTAGTCTTCAGTAATATTTCCTGTATATAATTCCTGTACACACGCAGATATATATATATATATATATATATATTCTATACAAAAAGTGTTATCATATATTTTATAATCAATGATAATTGAAATAAGGTTGTTGTCATCAAAACTCCATTCTCCAACAAGGCAATTCACTCGGCTTCTTCTATTCAACTTTCACCAACTGACAGTTCATGCACTTGGAAATAAACTTTCCAATATCCCTCCTCATACTTTCCCAGTAATAAGATTGATTCATGTCCTGATACATCTTATTACCACCAGGATGAATTGTCAACTTCAAGTGATGACATCCCCTCAGAATCTCATCTCTCAGTCCGTCGATATCAGGAACAACCAGTCATCCTTGATCTCGAAGCCAACCTTCTCGATTGACCTCGAATTCTTTATCCTCTGGTCCATAATTAAGGATCCAACAATAAAGAAAAGAGCTCTTGGATTTTTAATTCTTCAATTTCATAGTTAATCTTGTTTTTATATTTTGTTTATATAGGTAAGATCTGCGAATAGCGAAAACAGAATAGAATTCCTCGGAGAATGGACTCCGGGAACATACTTTCAAAATTCATTTTTGAAATGAAAAAAATTTAAGATAAGCAGTGGCGAACATCTTTCAAAAGATTTTTCCACGCACTAGAATTATGTTTTACTATCGTTTGTATAGACATTACTCGGAATGTTATTTGTAACCAGTCATTGACTTTGCAATTCCGAAAAGATTGTAATGATCATAACGACCCTTTTATTCCGATGGAAAGAAGAACATATAATTATCTTTTCGGGAATCCAAACGATCAAATTAGCGAGATGCTAGCCTGAAGTCTGTTCATGTGATAGGGCCTGTTCCAGGTCAAAAAAATAGTGAAATCATCTTTCCTATTTTTCCCCTAACCCTGCTACAAAGAAAGTCGTTAACTTCTTACAGTCTCGTATCTCACGGAAGTTCTTGAACTCCTTCTTTGGTTTGTAGCGAAATTAAGTCAACTGGCGAAGTCCGAGCAACTAGTTTTTGCAAGAATGAGTTTAGCGCGCCTAGAATCCAGCCGGGCTCGAAGGTTCTAGAGCCTTGCACATCTTTATTTCTACCCATACACTCAATCCCATTTGTGAAAAACTAAATGAAAAAAGTTTTCTTTTTATAGAAAAATCAAATCAAATGGTGGCCACTTATTGGAATTAAAACCATCCAAGAGCATTCTATTGAAACAAGAGCGACCCCTTTACCAGATCTTTCGTAAGACTTAAGCAAGCAAAGCAGCCAGGGATTTCCCTAATTCATTTAATTGAGTGGAATCGTTTACCATACCATAAAAAAAGAGGGGAAAGAATCAACGAAAAGAAGTTGATTCAAGTATCTATTTTTTTGGAGTATCTGAGAAAAAAATAGGGATTCGGGCGGTCCGGGGGGGACCACCGTGGCTCCTCTCTTCTCGAAAATCTGTACATCCCTTATTAGTGTGTGGATAGCTATCTCTCGAGCACAGGTTTAGGAATATCAATGAACCTAATTCTTGCAATTTCCCAGCATACCCTCTTTTAGCTTCTAGACCTATTTCTTAGTTCATGGTCCCTCTTACTAACTGGAATAAAAGAACTAGTAGATCTGTTTCACCCAAAATGGGCTGGGGTTATGAACTTATAATCATGAATTATTAACAGTGCCCTTTTTGGAGAATGTTAATAAATTCCAAAATCAGTTTGGTCATCCAGTAGCTACAACAGTCTTTTTGATCGGTACGTTAAGCATAGCAGTTTCAGCACATCATTCATGAAGATCCTATATCAGCTATACATCCTCCTCGCATTTTTGGTAGTAACTTAGGCTGCCTCCTCATCTGTTTGCCCTTCTAAGTCAGAAAGAAACCATTGGTTTATATACCCATTACCTTCTCTCCCTCTCTTTAGTGCGGTAAAAGAATTTATTCCAAAATACAAAATGAAAGCGGATCGGTTTTTTTATTCCTCATCGAGAAACGAAAGAAGACTTCAATATCCAAGCTTAGCTCAGACGTAGCTTGCTTCTTTTTGGGTGTGAAGAAGTGTCAAACCAAAATACCCAATAAGCATAAGCATTAGCTCTCCCTGAAAAGGAGGTGATCCAGTCACACCTTCCAATACGGCCACCTTGTTCTTCCTATTTGACCCGAAACCGATCGATCTAGCCATGAGCAGGTTGAAGAGAGCTCTAACAGTTTTAAACTTCCAGAAATTATACTTTTTTGATTCATGTTTTGTTTAAACATGAAAAACGGACAAGTTTACTCTAAACCCATTTTCAAATTCAAAGAAGTTGATAGAGATAAATATTATATGGTAGCCGCAGGAAATTATTTGGCCCTAAATTAGGGTGTTTAAGAGGAACAAGTTGTTCCCAATAAATTACTAGGTTGGGTATTGAAGTGAAGATACTTGCATAAATATGGACTTCATGGTTCAGTTCCAGAGCCAAAGATCATAGTTCTCAAATGAGTAATCGAAAAGATTCTGGAGCATCCTCAGGATTAGGTACTATTCCTCCGATGATCGTAGCACCAAGTAATTCTTGACGAGTTTTAATATGATCAGATTTATAAGTAAGCATCTCTTATAAAATATAAGCAACACCAAAACCTTCTAGAGCCCAAACTTCCATTTCCCCTCACATTTGTTTTAAACTTCTAGAAATTATACTTTTTTGACCCAGGTAACATCGACGAAGCTACCGCAAAAGCAAGGACGAGAGACAAATCCCCATTTTTAGGGGTCTAGAGGTAGAAGAAGCCATTACATACTTCTTTTTTCTTGTGATGGTTGAGCAGTTTTTTATCTGAGGGTGTGGGACGCTCGCGGAGTCCGTGCCATCCGTACCACCACAGGTTGTTCTTGGGAAGATCCCGCTCCCTCTGAATCGAACCGGGGTTCACAGTGGTGGAGGAACCGGATCTCCCTAGGAATTTCAATTGCACTTATATCCATCACTGTAGTAATTGGGTTCAAGCTTTCCCCAGCCCCTTTTCATCAATGGACTCCTAACATATACGAAGGAGTGTGGTTCGCTCAACAAATTCCTACCTTTATATCTTGTTGTATATAACGGTGTTGTATACACAATTATATGATTTTTTGTTTGATGATAAAGACCAAATAAATATTAATGTAAATGTGTTTGTAGTCGTAATGTTATATCACATCACAAACAGGAATATAATATTTATATTTAAATAACCACACAATATTTTATTTACGTACAATATTCTATTTCAACATTCAAACAGTACAGATTTATAAATCCAATATTTATGTATTCTTCTCATGACATTGTACATGTATATAAACTGAATACGATAAACAAATTTGCTTGAACACAAATTTGAGCACAATAAAATAATATTTTATTTCATACAAATTTGTTTATTACAAATAACAGTACAAATTCATATATACTTACATGTTCATTGTCTGATTCATATACAGTTCACTCTACACTATATGTACATTCATTTAAAATTCATTTACATTCACTCTGTACAATTTCATATATACAGACACACACTGACACTCTCATTCACTGTCTTCAGTCTTCTGTCTTCACAGCTCTTAGTCAGTCCAATCACCATCTGCTACCTATCACAACAGAAACACACACACAGTATCTAGAACAAAAATAATACTCTAATTTCTAGCAAATATTATTTTATTTTAAAAAATTTATTTGCCTCAGTTTTCTGGTGTGTTTCTCATCATTTTTCATGACCTGATCTGATTCATCTGTGTCTAGGCAGACTGTTTGTATTTGTACAGGGACATGAAATTTTCTGAATGGCTGCATATGCACACTTTGTATATATATACACGTGTGCACTGCCACGCCAATTCAGTGTGCAACTGAGGAGTAGCCTCGTGGACCTTCTCGACTCAGTGCACATGAAAACAAAGTCAGCACATCTCAAAGTACAAAGCAAACATGGGCCGAGCATAATACAAAGTGAAAATGGGAGCTCAAAGGATCAAAGCAAACACGAAACCAATGAAACCATCAACAAACATATGGAGCGGCAACATATACATGAATGCAGACATGGTCGAGCTCATGAATGGTTCATAAAGTGACATATATAAATAGTGAAGACTGTGCATTCATGGCATCATCAACATGGCAGCAGATTTAAGTGAAAGTGCCAACGTAGCAGCAAACAAAGCAGTTTCAAAGAATGGCATGGCAAAGCATAGTGCAGCCAAGCTTGGCAAGTCAGGATGAGCATCACAGTTTAAACTGAAGTATATGTGTGGCACAACAAGCTTTAAAGTGGTCGAGCACAGTTTCATGAAGCCAACACAGCATGGATACAAGCAGAAAAATGGTGCAACAAGTGAGATACATACATACATACATACATACATACATACATACATGTTCAACACAGCTCAAAGTGGTCGAGCATGTGTCAACATGGTGCAATTTTGAAATTCAACAACAAACTCATATATATATATATATATATGGTGCAAATTCATATATACATGATCAAGCAAACTGGAAACACCCAGCAAACTCAAGTGAAACATGGTCACTACGACTCAATGGTGCAGCGAAGAAAAGCAACAGCAGGATATATAATTTCATGTATACAAAGTGACTCCAGCATGGCAAGTGTATGGTCAATGAGCACTTTAGTGCACTTCTAATAATGGAAACACAAACTGGAGGTGCATGGCCAAAACAGTAATAAATTTTTGTACTTTTAGGTTCATGTTCAAATGAAGAGCATTATGCATGAATACACAACATGGTTCAGAGACAAGCAAGTTCAAGGAAATGTCAAAACAGTGTACACAGACATGGTGTACTAGTTCAGATATATAAAGAAATTTGTTTCAGCAAATATGACAAGGCAAATCATATATAGCATGGTGACAAGACAGAATGCATCTCGGCATCAAAAACATTACAAATCAGTTTTTTTTGGCAAGTTACAAATCAGCACAAGACAAGTTTATTAACCAGCAAGGTGCAAGAACAAAATTCAAATGTTTCCAGTTTTTGCTTTGCCAAAAATGAGATTACAAATTGGCTTCCAAGAATCAGAATTTAATGACAGATATCACAATTCTTTTTTGGCATGCATGATGTCAGGAATTAGACGCAAAGACATTCAAGGCAGTCTTTCAATTTTTGGCAACCAATTTCTGTTTACAATCATGCAATTTCATTTTCAAAGCCGATGCAGCAAAAAGGGGAAAGAAACGAAAATCAAATCAAGTCATTTATGGTGAAATCAGATTTTTAGGTTTTTCGATTCTACCCTATTTTAACACCATTACATCATCGGCAATCAATGAAAAAAACCATAAGTCAAAAACCATTAGAGGCAACAAATTCTCGCAAATCAGATTTCGTCATTTCAGGAAATCAGACACTGTGTTTAGGAATATATAATCCTATTTATACAACACCATTTCATCATAGGCTAGTGATTTTGAAAATCGAAACCAAGCAATTCAACTCAACTTAAAAAGAATCAGAATACTCACATTTTTCTTTTAGGGTTTCGATCAACAGAAAATCCAAATCGATCGAGCAAGAAGGAGCGGACACAAAGCATCAACAAGAATCTGAGCATCAGAGAACAAATCTCTTTCAAAGCATATGAGATCAAAATTTGGGAAAATAAGAAATCTTAGCCGCCGCCATATTTGCTTCTTCAGAGACCAGAGAGAACGGGACCAAAATAAGAGTGCAACCAATTTGTGAAGTGGTCGGCCAAGCTTTTGAAAAGGGGATAACCCTTTATTCCTTAATCTCCTATTGTTTTATTTTGTCTAAGGTTTTCTTTTAATTGTTTTTCATCTTTATTGTTTTTCAATTTGAATTGTACATCGTTCTGTTTTTTGTAAAACAAACGAACAATTACTAGAGACTGTAAAATTCTAGGAAACCAGTTAGTGTGTTAACTGGCAGATTACTAGTCTGTAAAAACTAGGGTTACTATTTACGGGTCTGTAATCTGGGGAAATCTGATCTAGGGGTTTAGATCAGTCTACGGTTTTGAGGGTAGGGTTAGAATAGGAGCAGGGTTTGCGAGTGTACATGGTCTTGTATGCGGAATCTGTTCTATTACCAAGTAGAAACCTTAGAAATGCAGCAGTAGGCAGGGTTTTGCTGAAGCTGGGTATATATGTGTTTGATTTATTTTCTGCATTTCTGTTTCTGCTATATTCTGTAATCGGTAACAAGTGGTATCAGAGCAGGTTATTTCATTAACTCTAGAGATAGTGTTCCCTAGTTATCAGTATAGTGAGAGTCAATCCAGTGATATTCCAATTATTTTCAATGGGATAGATTTTTTTTTAATTTGGAAATCGAAAATCGAAATCTATTTAAAATCTGTTAATTTTGAATATTGGAATATTATTGAAAATTTGGGAGATATGCTAGATAAGAAAAATAAAGTTGCCAATGCTCGTGTTATGCATATTTTGTATTCTTATCTCAGTAATAATCAGCTCAAACTTATCTCTCATTGTTTGACTGCGCAGGATATTTGGAAAACTCTCGACAAGTTGTATGGAACAAACAGCAACTGCTCAAAATCCCAGAATGCCAATTCAGATTAACATCTATGCTTGAAGGGAGAAACAGATGAAAATTCAAGTAGATCAGACGATGGAGATTCAACAGACAATGAGACTGAAAGTTTCTTATATGAAGATTTAGTTTTTATGTGCTGATTTAACTAAATCTGTTGATAAACTCCAACGGAAAAATAAAATTCTAAAATCAAACAATCTTGAGTTGACTAGCAAAAATCATGATTTGGAATTAAAGCTTGAAAACATTAGGAAATTGGAAAATTCTAATTGTAAAAATTGTTTGAAATTGAAAACCGATCTCCTTCATCTTAATAAAAATATTCAAAAGCTTGAGAATGAAATACTGATCTTAAAAGAGAACGAGATTGAGTTATTAAGTTAGAACAATCTTTTACAAAAGGAATTTGAAAATTTTAAGATTAACAAAAATTCTGAATATGAATTTCTTGAAAAACAAAGTTTGTTGAAAACAGATTTGATTTTAAAAGAGCTTGAAAATGAAATTAAGAATTTCAAGATTTGTGAAATTGAAAAACAAAAACAGTTTGATAATGAAATTTCCGAGTATAAAATCAAAACTGAGAAGCTTTTAATTGAGAATGATCTTTTGAAATCAAAAATTAATAGTCTTGAGTTGAGTTTGAAATGCTTTTTTACTGAAGAAAAATCTTTGAATATGCTGTTGAAAAATCAAGTGTCTTGTGGTAATAGGAATGGTCTTGGTTTTGGGAAAATCAATATTTTTGGAAAATGAGACCCAAGTTGTTTTAAAAATCCGTCAAACTCTTTTGGAAAGAATAGACTTGAAAAATATGAACTCTGAAAATTCGAAAGGATTTTTAAATCACAAACGAAATCAGAATCTGTTTTATAACAATCCATTTAAACAATCCTGGATCCCAAAAGAAGATAAAACATCTTTGACTAAATTCAAACAAATATGGATTCCTAAGGGTACTAAGGTAAATTCTGATGGTTTGGCGTACAAACAGATTTGGGTACCAAAACATGTGAACAAAGCTATGAGTGGTTTTTCAAATTTTGTTAGACCACTTGATCCCCTGAATTGTTAGGTACCGAAGGATGCTGAGGAACTGCTTCGCAAAAGAGAGTTGAATTCGAGTTGCTCAATATTCCTGTATCATCCACATTTCCTTAGCCAAGCTTGTTGAGTTAGAGATTTTGATTGGATTTTGTTATGATCTCTAAACTTACCTTTGTAAATATTCTCTGTTTTATTTTCTTTGTTTATTTCTCCTTTTGCCCCTTATGTTTATTTTTTCTTTGTTTTATCTGTTTTGATTTTTCACTGTCATACCTTTGTAACTTTTTAGGCTTCATTAATTTCAAATTGCAGAATTCATATTTTTTCTGGAAATTTGCTTCATTTGTATAAACTCTAGTGTTTAATAATTTCCAAATCTTGAATTCAAATTTGTAAATATTTCTGCAATTGTCTTGAAGTTCATTTTCTGTTCTCTGAATTCCTAATAGTGTTGACGTATTCTTGTTATATCTTGAACACTGTTAATATGAATTCTAAATTTTTGAAGATCTGAAAGTTTAATGAAATTTCACACACTTCTGCTGTTTTGAGTTTCTTCTAATTCAGTTTAGAAAAGCTTGAAATCTTATGCTCATTACAGCACACTGCTACTTATCAGTCGTGATAATTTCATTGATTTTTAGATTGGCTTAGATATTCTTGAATCATTGCTTACATCTTGAAATTATCTGTTATTCATGATCATCTAGTTTGGATATTTTGAATCTCACACACCGCTCAGATTTGAAATTATAAATCCTGTATGATTGATTCATTGTATCTCAAGAATTACATTTAGTTCAAGTGATTTTGAATAAACCACTATTTTTGGATCATGAATTTTTTCCTTCAAACTTGATGTAAATATTCTGAAAAATTCTTTGGGCTTGTTAGAGATAATTTTGAAAAATCTTGGAAAAAAATGGTCTTAAATCTCTCTATTATTTCATGGTTATTTGATTTAAATATATTTTTTAAATCATTTGAAATTATTGATTTACTTAATCACACACATATCTAGAATCAAAAAAATATAATCGGACGTAATTGATTCATTAAATTCTGATATTTTCATATTTCTTCAAATGATTTAAAATAAACAATATTTTTAAATCTAGGATCATGAATCATCTTTTGTGACCATCTGAAACTTCTGTGAAGCATTTTCTGACAATTCTGATTCATAACTGTTTTCTGGTGTTGCTCTGAAATTGCTTTTTCAATTTTATCTGATAATGTGCTTACTTTGATTATTTCTTTCCTGCTGCTCTAATAAATGTGCCAAATGTGAAATCTTGTCTCTTGGGGCTTTGTGTTTTAAGATTCTATTGTTTGAGATATCTTTGTTCGTCTCCAGTATCATTTTTAAAATCCTCATGTATAGAGACATCAAGTGGTATCAGTTTAGAAGTGCTGAATATTCTTTGTATATATTTTTTGTCTTGTATATATCTCTCTAAATTCCTCTTGTAATTGATTTTCAATTTTAAAATTATTTATTTTTTACTCATTCAGAAATTGAAATAAATATCCAAATTGTGTTGTATTTATAATTCATCAAAAATTATTATCAGATTTTGAAATTGTCATGAATTGTGACTGCAGTATATTTCACAACAAGAGCAGATTTTATCTAGATTTTCATGATGGTTGAATATTTATTATAATTTCTTTGAACTGTCAATTATTTCACAACCATCTTCATTATCTATCATCCTTCTACCATCCATTATGTTTTTATATACATATGGAGAGTTAATATTTTTTTAAAATAGTGGAAATATTTGTGATAAAAATGGGACTATGTTTTTTTTAGAATTAGTGACAATTGAAATTTTTCAATGATCCCGGTACAGTCGAGCATATTTCATAATATAATTAATTTAGAAATTTATTTCATAGTCCATTTCTATACCTACCACATTTCTATCGTTCATATTGGTTGTATATACCGAGGAGTTTTTTCTTTTGAAGCTGAAAACGATAAATATATCATTAATACATGAGTGTGTCTCTAACCTCATTTAAAAATCTAAGCTCTAGTCATGCATGGTTATGAGACAACTTATAATTTATGCTGTGACTGACCTCATTTAAAAATCCAAGCTCTGGCTATGCGTGGTCAGTGTGCGCTTAAATAAAATAAAAAGAAAAAGGAAATATTGTGCTATAAATTGAAATTAATCTGGAATTCTCCTTGGTGTATAAAAAAAACCAGCCTATCAATCCATCTCTCTAATCTGTGAAATGTGTTGAAATCTTATGAACTATTATGATTTGTTGATTGATAGCTATTGGGATTTGAGATTATAGGATTTTGTCACTTAAATTGAATTATTAACTATAGTCCAAATCCGTCACTGTTTTTGTACTAAATTTTACAAAATAATTGGAAATCATATTTTTGTAACTCTCTCCATTTTATATAAAATTCATTGTAAATCCGTCATTCTTTACAATGTGAAATATGCCACCAGTTCTTAGTTTATTATGATTTTTTTTGACTGATTGAGATTTATGATGATCGTTCTTCCTCTTTAGCTGATATTATATTTATCAGTCACTATTCATCTATATTTTAATTTCTGTATCCTTTTGATGACAACAAAAGAGGGAGAATGGATTGAGATTTTGATTTATTGGTGAATATTTGATAAATGTTTTTAATTTTGAAAAATTGGTTATTATTCAGTTAATTTCACTCAAGCACAGTTATAGGGGGAGCTTTCTGTTGTAGGGGGAGCTAATAATTAGGGGGAGTTCAATTTTCACTGTCAAACACATTTATTATGCTCAAAATCTTTCATTTGTTTGTCATCATCAAAAGGGGGAGACTGTTGTATATAACTGTGTTATATACACAATTATATGATTTTTTGTTTGATGATAACAACCAAATAAATATTATTCTAAATGTGTTTGTAGTCGTACTGTTATATCACATCACAGACAGGAATATAATATTTATATTTAAATAAAAAACGACTGTACAAACATTCAAATATTCACATAGTATTTTATTTAAGTATAATATTCTATTTCAACATTCAAATAGTACAGATTTATAACTCCACTATTTATATATTCTTCTCATGACATTGTACTTGTATATAAACTGAATATGATAAACAAATTTGCTTGAACACAAACCTGAGCACAATAAAATAATATTTTATTTCAAACAAATTTGTTTATTACAAATAACAGTACAAATTCATATATACTTACATGTTCATTGTCTGATTCATATACAGTTCACTCTACACTATATGTACATTCATTTACAATTCATTTACATTCAATCTGTACAATTTCATATATACAGACACACACTGACACTCTCATTCACTGTCTTCAGTCTTCTATCTCCATGGCTCTTAGTCAGTCCAGTCACCATCTGCTACCTGTCACAATAGAAACATGCACACAGTATCTAGAACAAAAATAATACTCTAATTTCTAGCAAATATTATTTTATTTTTAAAATTTTATTTGCCTCAGTTTTCTAGTGTGTTTCTCATCATTTTTCATGACTTGATCTGATTCATTTGTGTATAGGAAGACTTTTTGTATATGTACAGGGATAGGAAATTTTCTGAATGGCTGCATATGCACACGTATATATATATATATATATATATATATATATATATATATATGTATATATATATATACACACACACGTGTGCACTGCCACGCCAATTCAGTGTGTAACTGAGGAGTAGCCACGTGGACCTTCTCGACTCAGTGCACATGAAAACAAAGTCATCACATCTCAAAGTACAAAGCAAACATGGGCCGAGCATAATACAAAGTGAAAATGGGAGCTCAAAGGATCAAAGCAAACATGAAACTAATGAAACAATCAACAAACATATGGAGCGGCAACATGTACATGAATGCAAACATGGTCGAGCTCATGAATGGTTCATAAAGTGACATATATAAATGGTGAAGACTGTGCATACATGGCATCATCAACATGGCAGCATATTTAAGTGAAGGTGCCAACATAGCAGCAAACAAGGCAGTTTCAAAGAATGGCATAGCAGAGCATAGTGCAGCCAAGCTTGGCAAGTCAGGATGAGCATCATAGTTTAAACTGAAGTATGTGTGTGGCACAACAAGCTTTAAAGTGGTCGAGCACAGTTTCATGAAGCCAACACAGCATGGATACAAGTAGAAAAATGGTGCAACAAGTGATATACATACATACATACATACATGTTCAACACAGCTCAAAGTGGTCGAGCATGTGTCAACATGGTGCAATTATGAAATTCAACAACAAACTCATGTGTGTATATATATATATATATATATATATATATGGTGCAAATTCATATATACATGATCAAGCAAACTGGAAACACTCAGCAAACTCAAGTGAAACATGTTCACTACAACTCAATGGTGCAGCCAACAAAAGCAACAGCAGGATATACAATTTCATGTATACAAAGTGACTCCAGCATGGCAAGTGTATGGTCAATGAGCACTTTAGTGCACTTCTAACAATGGAAACACAAACTGGAGGTGCATGGTCAATACAGCAATAAATTTTTGCAGTTTTAGGTTCATGTTCAAATGAAGAGCATCATGCATGAATACACAGCATGGTTCAGAGATAAGCAAGTTCAAGGAAATGTCAAAATAGTGTACACAGACATGGTGTACTAGTTCAGATATACAAAGAAATTTGTTTCTGTAAATATGACAAGGCAAATCATATATAGCAGGGTGACAAGACAGAATGAATCTCGGCAACAAAAACATTACAAATCAGTTTTTTTTTTGGCAAGTTACAAATCAGCACAAGACAAGTTTATTAACCACCAAGGTGCAAGAACAAAATTCAAATGTTTCCAGTTTTTGCTTCACCAAAAATGAGATTACAAATTAGCTTCCAAGAATCAGAAATTAATGACAGATATCACAATTCTTTTTTGGCATGCATGATGTCAGGAATTACACGCAAAGACATTCGAGGCAGTATTTCAATTTTTGGTAACCAATTTCTGTTTAAAACATTCTCAAACTATCATGCAATTTCATTTTCAAAGCCGATGCAGCAAAAAGGGGAAAGAGACGAAAATCAAATCAAGTCATTTATGGTGAAATCAGAGTTTTAGGGTTTTCGATTCTACCCTATTTTAAAACCATTACATCATCGACAATCAATGTAAAAAACCACAAGTCAAAAACCATCAGAGGCAACAAATTCTCGCAAATCAGATTTCGTCATTTCAGGAAATCAGAGACTGTATTTAGGAATATATAATCCTATTTATATAACACCATTACATCATAGGCTAGTGATTTTGAAAATCAAAACTAAGCAATTCAACTCAAATTAAAAAGATTCAGAATACTCACATTTTTCGTTTAGGGTTTTGGTCAATAGAAAATCCAAATCGATCGAGCAAGAAGGAGCGGACACAAAGCATCAACAAGAATCCGAGCATCAAAGAACAAATCTCTTTCAAAGCATACGAGATCGAAATTTGGGAAAATAAGAAACCCTAGCCGCCACCATATTTGCTTCTTCAGAGACCAGAAAGAACGGGACCAAAATAAGAGTTCAACCAATTTGTGAAGTGGCCGACCAAGCTTTTGAAAAGGGGATAACCCTTTATTCATTAATCTCCTTTTATTTTATTTTGTCTAGGGTTTTCTTTTAATTGTTTTTCATCTTTATTGTTTTTCATTTTGAATTGTACATCGTTCTGTTTTTTTGTAAAACAAATGAATAGTTACTAGAGACTGTAAAATTCTAGGAAACCAGTTAGTGTGTTAACTGGCAATTTACTAGTCTGTAAAAACTAGGGTTACTGTTTACAGGTATGTAATCAGGGGAAATCTGATCTAGGGGTTTAGATCAGTATACGATTTTGAGCGTAAGGTTAGAATAGGAGCAGGGTTTGCGAGTTTACATGGTCTTGTATGCGGAATCTGTTCTATCACCTAGTATAAACCTTAGAAATGCAGCAGTAGGCAGGGTTTTGCCGAAGCTGGGTATATCTATGTGTGATTTATTTTCTGCATTTTTGTTTTCGCTATATTCTGTGATCAATTTATTATTATATATCTCGTTAGATTTTTAATTCAGTTAAAAACTGTGATAAACCCTATTCACCCCCCTCTAGGGTTAATCTTGATCCAACATATCTATCTCTAAGATGTTTGGATTTTTGAAAATGAAAGAACTTTAAAAAGTAAAACCTATATTAAAATCGAGTAGGGTTAAAATATAAGAGTGGACTAGAAACAATGGGCGGAACCTGGAGCAAGTTAGGTAACCAAGAGCAGCGCTAGATTGAAACTCGGAAGGATCCAGAAGCAACAATCTCTCTTGTTCTGCTAGAATGCTGATCTTGGGGAGGAAGAATTGGGAAGACGAGTGACTTTGACTATGTAACAAAGTGGTAGGGTCTGATCCCTCAGCTCGAACATCATCAACCAGGAGTCGAATTGTCCAGTTTACTTTTCTTTTACTCTTGCAATTGGAACCTGCAAAGATAGCTAGGAAATCCGTTGCAGAACTTTTTCGATTTGTCTATTATATTGTTTATGCTCAAATGAAATTCATAATATCTTCAAAATTGGGAAACAAGGGGCGCTTCCGGTTCTGTGCATGTAAAATATTCAACTAATATTATCAATGAATTAAGTTTCTTATTAGACCATGCATTTGATTCACCATATATATCATTATTGTATACTCTTTAATGTATATGGTGCAACCCAATATTTGTTCCTAGAATTGGGATATCGAGAAAGAGGGTAGTCTTTTTCCTAGAAATAATGGAAAAGCCCCTATCGGTGATCTGGACTCTACGCGGACTACCCCTCATTGAATCCAACCAGCTCCAATCTTCCTCAAATGGAAAGAAAATAATGAACTGGAAACCATAATAGTGAATCTGCCTGTCCAACAGATTTTTAAAGTGTCCGTGTATATTTATGGCATGAAACAACTCGCAGCATGGGTTTATCTTAATGATACGTTATAATAAATTCCACTTGAAAAAAATTCTGCGAAATCGTAGCATAGAAAAAAGGATACAAAGGAATAAAAAAATTAATCAAATTACGAGAAGCTTCATAAATTTCTTCCTTAGGAGTTAAACTTCCATTCGTCCATATTTCTAGAAAAGGTATTTCTTGTTTTTCATTTCCATTTGCATAAGAATGAAAAAAAATCCAAACTTTAAAAATAAATTTGTTAAAGAGAAGAATCATTCCTTTTTCATGTAGTTATTCTGGGAAGGAAGGATTCGAACCTCCGAAAAACGGGACCAAAACCCGTTGCCTAACCACTTTGCCATGCCCTCGGCTAGGTGGGATAGCCGAGCCAAAACAGAAGAAAAAAATAGATATGAAAAAAAAATCTTAACTAAGTGAGGTCATAAAAAGAATAGGCTCCAAATCGCGATCGATTCCTTTTTCAAATCCTACAGAGATTCAGCGACTAAAAGAAAGATCGATTCTTTGGGAGCAACCAGTCTTTGCGTAAATGACGTTTAGGGTGCCTAGAATCCAGCCGGCCTTGAAGGTTCCAGAGCCTAATGCCGGGATAAAGTAGGGCTTAGCCGGTAGCTTCAAGCGAAAGGGAAGCGAACTGTGAACTTGAAAGCTCACTGTTGTTTCTTATTTGAGTGCGGTTGGGGGTTTATTGGTTTGGATTATGGGAGAGAGAGAAAGAGCCTCAAATACAGATTTTATTAAAAGAATAGGCACAAATAAGGGCTTGGGCCAACAAAATCCTACCAAATGGGGAAATAGTTGGAGAGGTGACAAAGCCCTATACTTTTCATTATAAAACTAATAAACTGGAAAAAGATGGATTGTTTTTTATATCTCCTTCTCAGTTCCTTCTTCCATAACCCGAGCTCGGAGAAGGAAGAGATAAGAAGGCCCTATGGAAAATGTGGTCAGAAATCCCAATTAGTAAATCAATGGCAGGTTCTATTTCATTTGGGACCTGAATTCACATTCGAATCGGACCAAATCATATATTTTTCAGGCTATTGTTCAATGAATCCTTAAACTTAGGAACTTCTTGTTTACAGGGCCATAGATAAATACTAGTGAAGCAAGATTCCAATTCTCAGTGAAATTGAATAATTGATGATCAAATGGTTTTAACTCAAAGAACCCTTTTATTCAGCTTGAGATTAAATCATCGTGGTTCTTGTATGAATTTGAGGTTTAAGAAACCTCAGAAACGGAAGAAAGCGATGTAGAAACAAGATGTATTGGAAATGATATCTTAGGATGGTTGTAAAGCTAAGCAAATTGCTTCCACGCCAAGAACGGAAGACTGTGGAGGTTGTAAAAGATGTGAATCTGCCTGTCCAATAGATTTTTTAAGTGTACGTGTTTATTCATGGCATGAAACAACTCGCAACTGCAAGGAATGACGTCATATCTCCTGCAGAAGTAATAACAATCAAAGTCGTAGGTGGGTATTCAAATAAAGGATTACTCAACATCCCAATTAGCCAATCCTAATTCCCTTATGTTAAGGGATTGCTGGCATTGAAAATAGATGACGTGAACTTGACCTCGGGGAATAGCAAAAAGTTTGTTTGGGCATCTATTGGATCGAGAAATAGGTTTGATTGTACATCTTTTGATATACAGGGTATCATATGGATAATTCAAATCGAAGCAATTTGATGTCTGATTCGGGCCATAAGAGTTTCAAAGAAAGAGGAAATAAGGTTCTAAAAGTTTCAAAAAAAGGGCTTTGGGTACAAGGGATGGAATGACCTCTCGATCTACTTAACACTTTTGATGTTACTTGTCATACAATAATTTCTAGATGTCTGTTATGAATCTGCACCCCTTGAGATCGATAAACCTTTTGGATCCCGGTAAAGCCCTTAAATGGCGTTGTTTTTGAAACGAGGTCCTCGGTAACGAGACATAAAGTAAAGGCTCCTTTTTATTTTATTGAAATTTCATTCATTTTACAAAAGAAATCGAGCAGTAACAGCTGCAACAGGAGCTGAATATGCAACAACAATCCAAGGACGCATACCCATACGAAAACTAAGTTCCCATTCACAACCCATGTATCGGAATTGATCGATATCTTTCTCAAAACAAACAAAAAGAAAGATGAAACATAAATCATGGATCAATTAAACCCTCTCGAGGGTTCCTTTTTGAGGGTACTCCCGGGAACATATCCAGTAGAGACGGGGTGGGGTGTCTCTGTGTTTTCACATCGAGAATTCTTTGCAGATGAAGAGATGTCAAAGTGGCTTATTACGTTTATTTTTCAAGTGATTCATATCATCAAATGTGCCCATTTCAAATTTAATTCTGATCAAATGATCTGCAGCAGCCAGTAGATCTCGTGGTAAAGAACCATCGGACTCTACTCTAGTTCTATCGTCCACTTCTTCTTGGCAGAGTCGCAATACTGGTGGCTTCATTCAACGGAGCCACTACGAAGAAGTTTCGGGAGTTACAAAGGATGCTTCGGACTCGTGGTTTGTTGTCTGTACAAGTCGCTCTACTCTTTATACCTTCACTTCAAGTTGAAGGTGCATCTCTCTGTTTTATTGGACCCGAAAGAATCCTAAAAAGGATAAAATTAACTAGTCAATACTAGAAAAAAAGGCTTTCCAACAAACTTGATTGATTAATACGAGTTCATTTTCTGTTATGATGGATTGGCGAAACAATAGCTAGCCCAATAGCAGCTTCCGCCGCTTCTAGGCAAACCTCCTGGCTGTCTCTTCACCCCTACTTCCCTTATCACTGAGCGGTCATTTATGGGCCTTAGCTGGTGATCTGGGCTATTTCCCTCTCGATGATGAAGCAAGAAGGATCCTCCTACTGGGAATTAGATCCTACACTTTGTCGCAACATTTTTTTTCACTAAAAATAAAAAGTTTTATTTTTAGGTCTTGTGTTATTCTGTTAACTAGTAATTAATTAGTTTTTGGATGAGAGGGAAACAAGAATAAAAGTAAAGATAAAACTACGGCTTTCTAGATGTATATGATGATATCTAGACAAATGGATCTTTATCACATTGTTGAATCAAAATAAGGCTTTGATAAATTTTTCATCATTCAATTGTTCTCGAGATGGCCTAGTAAATAATTATTGGAAAGAAAGTCTTATATTATAAAGGATCTATGTTTTTCACTCTAACAGTAAGAAAAGAGTAAGAATGCAATGGTACCTTGCCAAAAAGCGGTAAGGTACTGCCGAGTTCTTACCTTTTCTTGTCTACAATTCGGTTCATTTGATTACTACAGAGATGAACCTAACCCAGAACATGAACCGTAAAAGGCTTAGCAAATCAAATAATAGATAATAAATGATAAATAGTAATAGTTATGTGCATTTATATACTACAAAATTGATATTTTGTAAAAATTCAATCTGATTCATAAGTCTCCCATCTTTCTTTGTCAAAAAAGGGTAAAATTTCTTTGGTGTCACTGTAATAGCTATGAATAATCATTGACTCCTAGGAAAGGGTAGAAGAATCAGTCATGATTTCATCTGAATCTACATTTTTTATTGTTCCGCAATAAGGTCCATTCAAAAAGGGATCATACATTTTGGGTAAATATCTCCTAAATTAAATAATTTTTCTTTCTTAGACTTACGAAATTAATTTTATCTAAAGAACAACTTCTTTCTCTAGATTTTGTTGAGTTATTACATCCACTCATTGAAATTGAATAATTGATGATCAAATAGTTTTTACTCGAAGAACCCAATTTTTGGATTTGAATAAAAATTTCATTGAAATTTAAATAAAGAAACAACTTTGCTGACAATGTACAGAATGAAAACTTCATTCTCGATTATAATAAGCAATATTTACTAGGCTGGTAGCACCTCCTCGAGTAAAGGCTTCTACGGCCGATTGACCAAAATGAGGATCCCAGATTGCACCAATTCCTATAATTGTGAAACTCAAAAGCGATACAGAAGAATAAGTTTTTTTTTTATTATGTTGGGTCGACGCCCGCCTCCCCCCAAACTTGACTTGCAAGTTTCCCCGTAAAAAGTTCTCCATGCCTACTAGCTAAATAATCATAGAAAAAGCACTATTATTCTTTAGTTAGGTAGTTCTCAGAGGTTAATTTATTAATTCTTACTAACCCTAGATTCACCCCTCGATAAAGGAATCAATATGTTTTGCTCGTAGATTCTTCTTTTAAAAACCCCTTCCCAAATTGTACAAGCTTCTTCCAAAGCATACGGTTTCTAGATGCATATGATGATGTCTACATACCAGAACTGGTAACATTCGAGATTATTATTTTTACCCAACTCAAGCTAAAGAGACTTATTCAATGGTCACTGCTAACCGCTTTTTCTCCCAGATCTTTGGGGTTGCTTTTTCCAATAAACGTTGGTTACATTTCTTTATGTTATTTGTGCCAATAACTGGTTTATGGATGAGTGCTCTTTGGGTAGTTGGTATAGCTTTGAACCTACGTGCCTATGACTTTGTTACATTCGAGATTATGCAGGATTATACACGAAATATTCTTTTTTGGCCAAACCCATAATTTGAATGAAATAAAGGAAAAACCCATAAAAAATATCGAACAACACTAGTTTTCTCAAAGCCTCTTGCTCATATCTCCAAAGAATTTTTTAGTGAACGTGCAAGATAACCCAAAAAATGGAAGAAATAGTTTGAAAGGTGTTTTATAATATTTTTTATAATACTAATTTGCTTTGTTTGCTTCGCTTTTCTTTTTTGGACATATTTGGCATGGCACTAGAACCTTGTTGCCCTGTCAGAGTTCCCATTTTGCAACTTCCCGTTGGTCTCCTTCCTATTTGGAAAATTATTCCTATAAAGAGTCCCTTCTATTCCGAAAGGCTAACAGTGAATATCTTAACTATAGAATTAATTGTGCAGCCTATTCTGTTTTTTTTGTTAAAGAATCTCTTTCTAGTTGCTTTGGAACAATTAGAGAATCGACTTTTTCCAATCGCAAGCACCTTGCTTCCATAGAAGCACAATAACCTTAAGAGATTTCCGTAAATTAAGGGAGTCTTTTAGCAGTCCTAGTTGATGCAATAAGAGAAAAGAATCTAGGAAGGAATCGACTTGTTCTCCGCAGTGATCGAACGAGAATGGATAAGAAGCTTGTGGGATTGACGTGATAGGGTAGGTATGGCTCCAAAGGAGTTGCAAATGGATCCACCGGTTCACTAATCATTGATGGCTCTAGGACTGTTAAGTCGTCATTACATGCAATTGTCTAAACCCCTTTTCTTGTTATGGTCGTTAGGTTCAATTCTGACGAGAATAATATTATACGATTAATAACTCATTTATTTTTAAACCGATCCATTTATAATAGATATGGATCGGTTTAAAAATAAATGAGTTGTTAGTCGTAGAATATTATTCTCGTCAGACTTGAACCTAATGAACATAACCATGGCATATATGTTTGGAATAGATTCCATTTTGAGAGATTGAACTGTGGACTTCTTTACCTTTCTGTCTAGCTTGATTTATCTGATAGTTCTCTCTCCTCGGCAAATTGGGGAGGGGTTTATTGCACAAGCCAGGATGCTGGCTCTCGTAGAGGGAAGCCCAACGAATGTCAGATGCAAAGCCCTGCACCTCATTAAAATATATTGGCATACTCTCCCAAAAAAAGAGCAGACCCCATTGAAGACGGGAATGAGTCCAACGAAAAAAAGGAAAATTTCAAAAATATTGAATAAAACTTGTTGCAAATGTATTCATTGAATTGTTTTGGTTCATCAATAGTCTTAAGTCAGAATACTATTTTGACTTTGTGCCATTGCCCCAATTCTTCACTGGAAGGAACACCAAAGGCCTCCGCCCTTCCCAAAACAAAAGAGTTCAAAAGAACCCTTATTCATCCATTTCCTAAAGGATAACTATATCAAATTCTAGAATCTACATCAAGACGATTCAATATGAATTGACTATTATTACTTCAAGTAAGCCGCTATGGTGAAATTGGTAGATAGATGAAGTTCTGACCATTTGTCAGAGAAAAAAGAACTGAATGAATTTGTTCCCTTTGATAAAAATTCAAAAAACTTCAATCGGTACACGCAGGAAATAGGCCAATTCGGCAGCTTTTTGTTCAATTTCTCATGGAGTCAAATTCTCATCAGTACGAGGCACTAAAAGAAAAACCCCGTATCAAATCTCCTAATTGTTAAGGAACAGTTACCTCTAGGAAGGATTACAAGTCTTCCTAATCTTCTACTCGACACAAGAAAAGGTAGAACTCCTTTTTATTGTGTCGTCTTACATCGAATAATAATGCTTTTTCTCCTATAATCGGACCAATTCCGCTCCGGTCGCTTCAACCCTTAACTACATAAACAGTCGGAACAAAGCTAAGAAGTAGGCTAAATGGAAAAAGGGACAATGGAAAGAAGAACCAATAATAATGCTTTTTCTTCTACAATCGGACCTGAATGAAATTGATCGTTTGGAAATACCAACTGAAACTAAGTGTAGGCTCTACAAGGTAAACTCTCCTTTTCGCTTAGAGAAATCTCGAAAACCATGACAGCTACGCTACCTAGTTTCTTTGGGAGTTCAGGTCATTGTGTTCAAATCTGGTTCCTAACACATAACTAATCGATTGAAAAGATATTTATACCTCTTCCTTAAATATTCTTTTTTTACATTTTTCTTACTTTTTTTGTAGAAATTTCAAAAAATTTCAAAACCCATCAAAAATTTGAACCTACCCCAAAAATGTTCTTTATTCCATCGTTCCATCTCCGTTCATATGTTTGTTGACAATATGAAAAATCAAAAAGCTTTGCCCTTTGTCCGGCCCGAGGAAACCTTTGCATGCCTCCGTTACCTTTTCGGAGGCCTACGTCCCATAGAAACTGTCTACCTAAGACTGCACGGGAATATAATTTTTTTAGATAGTGAAGCTAGTCCATTAATTAGATCAATAGACTCATTCGACAAAATCCGATGAAATTTCTTCAAAAAATTACTGCTAACAGTCCAAAGTAAGCCCTAAAGTTCCTCCACCGAATTGTGGGACAGAATCATCAGATAAAATTAACGAGTCAATACTAGAAAAAAAAAGGCTTTCTACTATATAATTTTGAATCAGAGATTTTGATCTTTGTTTATCCTTCATAGTAATAATATCTCAGGGTTTGGAACGATAACTTGGAAAAGCTCTTAAAATCACGAAAAAAATATATTCTAAGATTTTCTGTTTGCCAAACAAAAAAACTTTTTTGAATTTCCCATAGAAACTGACTTTGTAGTAAGCGTTGATGACAAATAAATTGTTAGAGTTACCATTTCTATCTAGTACTAATAAGATAGGTCTTAAAAAACCTCTTGCGGGTCCACATTCCCGAAGGCATCCCTCTCTTTCAAGAGGATTCGCGGCATGCCAAGCCTTGGTAAGGTTCTTCAGGGGATTTTAGTAAATAACCAAATATAACACTTGGGCTAAGTGTCAAATTGGTAATTTACATATTTGTAGAAATAGAGATTTTAGGTGCAATAGAAAGGAATGTTGTCACCCATAACTCATCCACTGATTCTTCAACATCAGTCGGTTTGGATCTCCTCTTAGTTTCACCCAAGCTTCAACCTAACCTCCTCCCTTTTCCTTTAAGAGGTTCAGGATGAATTTACAATTTAAATTCAAATCAAATAATTCAACCTTTTCCACATTAATAGGAGTCGATTTATGTTTATGCTTCATGATAACTCCCAGAACTTCTTCATAGTGGCTCTATTCCATGCATGTATTTAATTTATTCGGAGTTATTAAAGCGGGATCCACTTTTTGGAGAATATGAGTCAAAGCAATAACAAGAATATTTCTAGTTGAACATCTTTCACATTCCGTGGATAGATAGTTCTCTAATAGACCGAGGGACAAAGGGTTTTTAAAAGAAGAATCTACTTCAACCGATTTGCCCTTAGGCACGGCCATGCATAACATAGAAATCACACTTGGAAAGGGTGAACATTTAATTAGATAAACGAATACCCATCTTCTCGACTTCTCCCACATTTGTATTTGTATGTGTATTTAAAATTTCCGATTATCATCCTAGTGTAGTTGGGAATGCCTTAGCTACAACGAAATTTTGAAAGATTGGGGGAATTCCACTAAGAAAGAATACAGGTGCAGCTTATAAGCTAATAGCTAATATAGAAAAATTTGGTCAAATTTTAAGTGTTCATGTTGATTCTTTAGTTATAAGATTAGCTAAGCCATATTTGGCCCATGCTACGAGTTGTTTCATGCCATAAATAAACACAGACACTTAAAAAATCTGTTGGACATGCATATTCACATCTTTTACAGCTAGGGTGGCCCCGTTTTTCTTTACCAACCCCAGGGAAACTCCGAATATAGGCCGTCATCGTTTGTACAGACAGTCTTCTTGGGTGCTAAGATCCAAAATCGAGAGGGAAACAGCCTAGATCGTACGTTAAGGTAAAAAAAATCTGCAATTCCTAACGAAATAGGTAACAAAGCTACTTTGCCACCTACTGCCACTAACTCACTACCCCACCCCCCTCAAGTTAAGCTGGTACTTGTTGTTGCACCGGGAGCTGTTACGTCAGCTGCTAAAGCGTGGGTGTTTTGTATCCATTCGTTTTAGAAGTATTTTTCCTTTCCAATATTTTTCTATG
Source organism: Allium sativum (assembly GCA_030737875.1). Taxonomy (NCBI): domain Eukaryota; kingdom Viridiplantae; phylum Streptophyta; class Magnoliopsida; order Asparagales; family Amaryllidaceae; genus Allium; species Allium sativum. Next base: position 17,687,090 of record JASFAX010000029.1, read on the forward strand.
AGGATCCTTTCGACTGGATAGAATCTGTTATTAGAACGCAAATATATCTTGTGGAATCATATTGAATATTTGACAATACATTCCGTACCCTGCTAAAAAAACTAGGGTTCGAATCCCGCTCTTTCCATTTTTGTACCCAGAGAAATAGGTAAAAGAAATTTCCATCCAAAATTTAAAAGTTTGTCCATTCTCAGTCTAGGTATCTAAAATCTTATTGTATAAAAGTTTCTAGTGGGCCACTCCCCGAAAGTGCCTCATTTAAATTTTTGATCGACTTAATTCTTATATTTTCGACCCGAATCTAAATCTAAGAAGACGAATAAAACAAAAAAGATGGCTTGAACTACATTATTCGATCTTCCGCAGCCAGGTAGATGCGGGAGGGATCATGTAACACCCTGTAATTTTATAACATTAAAATTCACAAATTAAAGTATACTTAATTTTTAGAAGAAGAATTAAGTGAAATGGGTTGCGCTATTATGTTCATCTCAAAATTTTGGGTCAAGATAGACATTTGGTTTGCATAAAATGGATAACTTATGAAGAAGTTATTAAACCTTGAAGTTTGTATGCACATGTTATATATATATAATATTCAAAAAAAAAGTTCAAAACGGCTAATCGGGAGGGGGAATAGCCGAACCGCACCATTTTTGGAGTCAACCCGAGCCTTGCTGGGTCGACTAGGGGTCGATCCAGGGTGTTTGGCTGTCAACCCGTGGCCCGATTCGCCCTAAGGGATGATGTGGCATCTGAGTGGTCCTGATGGTTCTGGTTATCCCTAGGTTAACCCGACGACTCTTATTAAATTAAACTTCTATAAAAACACTCCTAAACCCCTAAGCCTAATCACATTAATTCATAACAAGAGCCGCCATGCTGTCAATGGAGAACCTAGAGTAGCCGCCATACACTTTCAACCCTAAAGCAAGATAGAAACTTGAATCAAAATCAAATCAAATCTAAATAACGATTAGTCTACATCAAAGGCGAGCAATTCAGTTTCAGAATAAAAATCCCAGAAAGACAAGACTATTCTTTTTAATTGTGAGTATGATAGCTTTCACAAAATAATTAATTAATTTAATTATGATAAGATATAATTGGGATTATGATAATATGATTTTGAATCATGTGATGTAATTTATATATATGTTTGTGGTGTTGAATCATATGTTAGTCTTATGCAAGTTGGGTCATATGTTAGTTCGTATGTGAATCTTATGCAAGTTGAATCATATATCTTATGCAAGTTGAATCATATATCTTATGCAAGTTGAATCATATATCTTATGCAAGTTTGTGATGATTGGATCATATATTCATGTATGAATCTTATGCAAGTTTGGGTTGTTAAAATATATGTGAGACATGTATATGCATATGCTAGTTTATGTGACATTAACCTTTATGTCTAGATCCATATGCAAGTTTACATCTTTATGTTTAGATCCATATGCAAGTTTACATCTTTATGTTTTAATCTATATGCAAGTTTACATCTTTATGTTTAGATCCATATGCAAGTTCACACCTTTATGTTTGGATCTATAGCAGTACATAAGTTATGTAAGTTTATGCCCATTACCTATGCTAGTTTTGTATCATATGCTAGTTTGAATGAAATTCATATGCAAGTTATTGGCTATGTAATCTTATGTCATGATCCTTAGATCTATTTTACGTGTTTTGTGATGTTGTTTTTCTTTTTATAAGTTAGATTATTTGCAAGTCTAACATATGTCATATGAAAACGTACGAATAGTGTGGGGATGATGGGATAATATTGAATATACATCAATTGTGAATTGGCATAAAATAGCCTTAAAAGGCATATAATTAATTTGAGACATCAATTGGCATAATTGATATTTATGGACATAATTTTAAGAGACAATTATGTACATAAATAAATTTGGAATTTATTGACAAATTTGAATAGGGATATTAACCCAATTTGGGGTTAAATAAAGATGTGTAATAATTAACCGCCTAAGACACGAGGTTAGACTCTTTTGTGGTGTAAGACTGCCCGGACACGCCCGGCAAATCCAGCAGCCACAGATGACAATCTAATGTGAGAGGTCAAAGGCACAAATTAAATGTGTAACAATTGTAAAGACACGAGGTTAGGCTCGTTTGCGGTATAAGACTGCCCGGACCCGCCCGGCAAATCTAGCAACCACAAATGAAAGCCTAATGTATGAGGTCTTTACAAGGTTACGGTTCTAATGAATTAAGTAACACTTAACCAGATAAACATGTGGTGGGACATGGGGGGTTAAGTGGGTGCCTTGGGTGGCATGTGAAATTAAGTGGGTGCCTTGGGTGGCATGTGAAATAGATTAGATGCACTTAACCAAGATTGAAACATGTAAGAAGACATGAATAAGAATGGGGTTAAGTGGGGAAACCTTAGTGGGGACCAAGCATAGGTGGAAGGCTTGTGTCAAGCATGGGGGCCTTTTCAAACTAGTAATCCATTAAGTATCTTTGTGAGCTTGACCCAAGTCGAGGACGGGACACGCTTACTGGATTTGATTGTAAGAGGTCAAAACGGGTTAGCGGTGGCAACGCAAGTCCAACGGGTTCATGTGCGTGCGTGGGCCTGGGCTGGTAGGTAAGACGTTGTTGCATTGTGTAGATATAAGTCGTGCTTCTTTGGTGGTATCGGGTTGCCACTTTGGGGAGTGATACACCCCACTGTGGGACCAGCAAGGTATCTACGAGTTAGGGAGACGATCGAATGGGGGTAGTTGGTACAACTAGTGGAGATAGGGGCAAACGGCACCTATGAAGGCAGCTAGGGGTACACGAAACTACCATTATCATTATTAAGTTCGGTAGGCGGGATCAACTTTTAGGGTGACTAGTGGTGGTTAAGTATAGTAATTATCCTATAGTGATTAGGAACGAGATTAACGTCGTAATATTCCTCTTATTTGCTTTGCCATGCCCACTTGTTTCATGGTCATATCTTATCTTACCAGTTTATGTCTTATCCTAGTTACTTTAATAATTATATTGTTAAAGTTATTATACTCGCCAGACTTTATGTCTGACCCCCTTGTTTTCGCCTCTTTTCTTCCTTTCCTCCCCCCCCCCCCCACACCCCAGGTTCTCAGGGTGGGACTAGTACTAGTGGAGCTTGATCTCGGATCTCTTTCTCTCTCTTTTGGAAGTGCTTGGATTGCTGAAAGTAAAGTTCAGCTCATCTCTTTTATGGCTACTTGTGTTGGGGTTTATGCTTTTTATTTTATGTACTCTGAAACAATTTATCAAGATGGATATTAAGTGTACTTGGTTTATGAAGTTGTTGTAATCATACTATTTCTCCACTACAATAAAAGTTGTTTTAAAATTTTCAAGTACCATTACTTATATTTGTCTTGTTATATTCTGTTATATACACTAAATATGCTCCGTGTAAGTTAATGGATTCCCTTTGTGAGTGACATTAATGGACGTGGGGTGTTACACGTGGTATCAGAGCTGACGGTTACCAGACCAGATAGGAATTTTGAAAAACTGTTTTTCGAAAAGCATTTTACAAAGAAATACGTTCAAAAGTATGTTTTAAGGAAAATATTTTCAAGAGAAAAGTTTGTTTTAAAAACATAACCCCCAAGAGCCATATATCTTTCTTTCGAATTCTCCGTTTTGAATCTCTTCATTTTCTTTTCGGCTTGTTTGGAATTTCCGAGATACCCAAGGGGATACCGATACCAGGACAGTTTAGAAGGTATCTGAATGCTAGGGCCGATGTCGCAGGCCCAGCAAATGCTCCTCCTCCTCCTCCTCCCCCTCCTCCTCCTCCTCCCCGTGTTGATACTTTTGCAAAGATATGCAAAGATTTTAGAGCAATAGGCGGAAACCTTTTCACGGATCAGAGACGTTTGTTGAAGCTCGAAATTGGCTTAAGGAGGTGGAAGATCTATTCGGTATTTTCAAAGTAGAAGAAGGAAGGAAGTTCCAATTGGCTGCTTGGTTAATGAAAGACGAAGCCTCGTTTTGGTGGGAGTTCACGAACGGAGAGCGTCCGGTGGAGACATGGATGGATTTCAAGCGTAGGTTCGAAATGAAGTTTCTCTCACGAGCAGAAGAGAACTTATATATGGAAAGATTCTTGGCGTTGAAGCAAGGGGATTTATCAGTAAAGGAGTACGTCAACAAGTTCAATCAGTTGGCGAGATTTGGCTTGGAATTGGTAAACACACCTGAGAAGAAGACATTGATGTTCGTTAAAGGTTTAAATGAGCCGCCACATAGGTTGGCAATGATCTACATTCCGATGGGGGGCTACCTTTGAGAAACTGGTTGACAGGGCGCTTATGCATGAGGAAGAGAAAGGTGCGAATGCTAATAAGGCACTAGAGAAGAAAGGAGACCAGAAGAAGCCACAACAGCAAAACAAGAAAGGAGGCAAGAACAATAATGGCAAAGGAAAGAAGAAGTGCTTTAATTGTGGGACACCAGGCCATCTGAGCAAAGACTGTAGGAAAAAGAAGAAGACTGGCTATTTCCACTATGGAGAGGCAAGTCATCTAGTTAAGGACTGCCCAAGGAAATAAGGGCAAGGGCAAAGAACTTCTGGAGGGCAGCTTCAGGCTCTCATGGCACCAGGGCAGGCGAGAGGGAAGATTTAGGCTCTCATGGCACCAGGACAGGAGAGAGGTAGAAACATTTCCGTTAAAAGTTTAGTTTTCTGTTTGATCATCCTGTTCGTACTTTGTTTGACTCTGGCGCTTCACACTCATTTGTATCTGCTTCGTTAGTTGAAACACTGCACCTAAATACTAGTCTAGTTACGGATCCCATAGTAGTCTCAAATCCTATTGGTGGTTCAGCTCATCTTTCTATGATTTGTAGGGATTTGAGAGTGTCTATCTTGGGCATTGGGTTTGAATGCAATGCCTTTGTTCTTGGCTTCATGGGCTATGGCTTGATTCTAGGTATGGATTAGCTAACTAGATATGGTGCCATCCTAGATTGTGAAAGAAGGGTAGTCAGATTGTTGACTCGTTGTGGAAAGACCCTTGATATTTCTTGTGACCCTAGAGGTCCGGTAATGCTTAGCTACCTAGAATCCCTAGATGCATTCAATGATGATTTGAAATCTGTTCATGTGGTCCGTGAATATAGTGACTCTTCAATGAAGTTAGAGGTTTACCCCCGAGGCGCGGGATAGACTTTCGAATATATCTAGTAGATAATGCAAAGCCAGTTGCATTACCAGTGCGCCATATGGCTTCGAGAGAAAGAAGAGAACACAGTAAGCAAGTGAAAGAATTGCTTGAGAAGGGGTTCATAAGAAGAAGTATTTCGGAGTGGGGTGCTCCAGTCATTTTTGCTACAAAAGCTGATGATTCACTTAGATTGTGCGTGGACTATAGAGAGCTGAATAAGCTAACAAAGAAGAACAGGCACCCATTGCCGAGGATAGATGATTTATTTGATCAGTTGTTGGGTGCTTAATTTTTTTCGCAACTGGATTTAGCTACAGGGTTTCATCAGCTAAGGGTGGCTGATGATAGCATCGATAATACTGCCTTTAGAACTCCTGACGGTTTCTTTGAGTGGCTCGTCATGCCTTTTGGTTTGACGAAGCACCCACATACTTTGTTGACTTAATGAGTAGGGTGTTTAGGGAGTTTCTAAACAAGTTTTTGGTAGTCTTTGTAGAGATATTATGGTTTTCTCTAAAAATGAAGAAGAGCATGCCCTACATCTTAGGGAAGTCTTAGAGGCCCTACGAGCGCATCAGCTAAAAGCTAAGATCTCCAAGTGCCATTTTTGGAGAAAAGAAGTGAGGTTCTTAAGACACGTGGTCTCTAATGAAGGGATAGTTGTGGATCCCGCCAAGGGGGTGGCAATCCAAGATTGGAAAACTCCTAAGAACGCAACAAAAGTAAGAAGCTTTTTAGGGCTGGCTGGCTATTATAGGAAGTTCATTAAGGACTTCGCGAAGATATCAGCCCCTCTCACTCGATTAACGAAGAAGAATTTGACTTTTACCTGGGACATTGACTGTGACGATGCTTTCCAACGTCTGAAGAGGGCTTTGATGATAGCTCCAGTTTTAGTTTTACCAGACGGGAGTAAGACATTCACTGTATATACCGATGCTTGCGGGACATGGCTTGGCACAGTTTTAATGCAAGAGGGAAGGGTGATATGCTATGGTGGAAGACAGTTGAAATCCCACGAGAAAAATTACCCTACCCATGACTTAGAGTTGGCGGCCATAGTTTTTGCGCTTAATTCATGGCGTTATTATTTGCTCGGCGAGAGGTTTGAGTTGTATACAGACCATAAGTCGCTAAAGTACTTATTCACTCAGAAGGACCTAAACTTGAGGCAATAGAGATGGATGGAGTTTTTGGCATCCTACGATTTTGAGATCGCATATACCCCTGGCAAGGGTAACGTTGTAGCCAATGCCTTAAGTAGAAAGAAGTTAACTTTAAGTCCTTTGTTCGTAGAGTGGCAGAGTTTGGAGTATATATCTTCCTTTGACTTCATACCCTCTGTCGATTATGTACCCGGATTATTGGCATCGTTAGTGGTGCCGCCTACACTTTTGGGTTGAGTTGGAGAGGCACAGCGAAATGACCCACAGTTGGTTGAGATAGTAGGCAAGCTTATAGGAGGGGAGTCCTCGAGTCATCTTGATAGATATGTTATAGATAAGAGAGGTTTGCTACGTAAAGATGGAAGACTTTGCGTACCACAAGACAAGAGTTTGAAGAAGGTAATTCTTGAAGACTCAAAACGCTCTAAGATGACCATACATCCCAGTGGTGATAAGATGTATAGGGATATGAAGCGAGTTTTCTTTTGGGCCGGAATGAAGAAGGACATGGTCGAGTTCGTTGCTAGATGCTTAGTGTGCCAATAAGTCAAGGCGGAGCAAAAGAATCCTGGAGGTTTGCTCCATCCCTTAGAGATTCCGCTTTGGAAATGGGAAAGCATTTCCATGGATTTTGTAGATGGGTTACCAAGACCAAGGAAGGGTAATACGGGAATTTGGGTAATTGTAGACAGACTTACCAAAAGTGCCCATTTTATTCCCGTTAAAAGTAGAAGGACCGCCGCGTGGTTAGCATCTGTTTACCTTCGAGAGATAGTTCGTTTGCACGGCATACCCTCTAGCATTGTGAGCGATAGAGATCCCATTTTCACAAGCGAATTTTGGAAAAGCTTACAAGAGGCGGTTGGAACGCAATTATGCTTAAGTACCGCTTATCACCCACAGATGGACGGTCAGACCGAGAGAGTAAATCGGGTTCTAGAAGACCTTCTGAGACTATGCATCCTAGACTTTGGAGGAACATGGAAAGAACACCTTCCACTAGTGGAGTTCGCCTATAATAATAGTTTTCAGGCTAGCATTGGCTTGGCACCTTTTGAGGCTCTTTATGGAAGACCGTGCCGATCACCTACATGTTGGTGGGAATCCACTGATAAGGTTTCGCTTGGACCCGACATGATTAGGAAGACTTCGGAGAAGATAGACCTGGTTCGACGGCGAATGAAGACGGCGCAGGACCGACAGAAGTCATATTCTTATAGGAGATGAACCGATCTTGAATTCAATATTGGGGACATGGTTTTTTGTTAAGGTATCACCGTTAAGAAACGTAGTCTGTTTTGGATCAGTAGGGAAGTTGACACCGAGATTCGTAGGACCCTTTCCAATTACGGAGAGGGTTGGACAGATGGTGTATAGAGTAAAGTTACCAGAGAAGCTCAATGGAGTTCATGACGTATTTCACATTTCGCATTTGCATAAGTGTTTACACGATACGGCGGAAGTGGTAGAGCCGAGCACGCTCGAAGAAGTGGAAGTAGAGTGCAATGCCACGATCAGACGAGCTCCTACACGCATTCTCGGATAGAAGGTCAAGAAGCTTCGCAACAAAGAGGTCAAGTTGGTCAAAGTGCAATGGGGAGATGATCAAAGAGGCGCGACTAATTGGGAGACGGAAGACCAAATGCGTACGTTGTACCCTTTCCTTTTTGAGGGTATGTTTTAATTTCTCCTTTTTCTACCGCTTTGTTGACACTTGTCCTATCTTTTAGTATTATCTTTGCGATGACATCTTCGATCTTTAGTTAGGAAGAACCCTATGGTTGCAAACATGTGTTTGAGACATGTTATGTTTGGTGGATGCAAATGGATGTAAGTGGTTGCTAGTGGTTTCTCGTGGATGCATGTACACACACGTTAGGCACTGGATCGACTCAATCACCATCACGTTGCATATAAAGGCGTGTGCATATCTAAATTAATGGATGTATAATGGTTGTGTTATCGTATGGATGCTGCATTTTGATGAATGGTTATGCACACATGTAGAAATAATATGTATTGATAGGATTCTTTCGATCGCATACATAATGGACGCATGGCACTATCATGATTTGCATTAAGGAGGTCAACTGAATCAATGGACCGCCTGATCTTTGCATTAGATAAGGAACATATACACACATTTTTGCATAAGTTCATATAGCATTAGAAATTTCTTTAAGGACAATGGACGCTTGTGGATGATGGTTGAGTGGATGGATGATTGGTTGGTAGGATACATTCTTCTTAACTTAGATATTTCGGGGACGAAATCCTTTAAGGAGGGGAGAATGTAACACCCAGTAATTTTATAATATTAAAATTCACAAATCAAAGTATACTTAATTTTTAGAAGAAGAATTAAGTGAAATGGGTTGCGCTATTATGTTCGTCTCAAAATTTTGGGTCAAGATAGACATTTGGTTTGCATAAAACGGATAACGTATGAAGAAGTTATTAAGCCTTGAAGTTTGTATGCATATGAGAGAAATATATATATATAATTCAAAAAAAGTTCAAAATAGCGAATCGGGAGGGCGAATAGCCGAACCGCACCATTTTTGAAGTCGACCCAAGCTCTGCTGGGTCGACTAGGGGTCGATCCAGGGTATTTGGCTGTCAACCCGTGGCCCGATTCGCCCTAAGGGCTGATGTGGCATCTGAGTGGTCCTGATGGTTCTGGTTGTCCCTAGGTTAATCCGACGGCTATTATTAAATTAAACTTCTATAAAAACAATCCTAAACCCCTAACCCTAATCACATTAATTCATAACAAGAGCCGCCATGCCGTCAATGGAGAATCTAGAGTAGCCGCCATACACTTTCAACCCTAAAGCAAGATAGAAGCTTGAATCAAAATCAAATCAAATCTAAATAATGATTAGTCTACATCAAAGGCGAGCAATTCAGTTTTAGAATACATATCCCAGAAAGACAAGACTATTCTTTTAATTGTGAGTATGATAGCTTTCACAAATTAATTAATTAATTTAATTATGATAAGATATAATTGGGATTATGAGAATATGATTTTGAATCATGTGATGTAAATTATATGTATGTTTGTGGTGTTGAATCATATGTTAGTCTTATGCAAGTTGGATCATATGTTAGTTCTTATGTGAATCTTATGCAAGTTGAATCATATATCTTATGCAAGTTTGTGATGATTGGATCATATATTCATGTATGAATCTTATGCAAGTTTGGGTTGTTAAAATATATGTGAGACATGTATATGCATATGCTAGTTTATGTGACATTAACCTTTATGTCTAGATCCATATGCAAGTTTACATCTTTATGTTTAGATCTAAATGCAAGTTTACATCTTTATGTTTAGATCCATATACAAGTTCACACCTTTATGTTTGGATCTATAGCAGTATATAAGTTATGCAAGTTTATGCGCATTACCTATGCTAGTTTTGTATCATATGCTAGTTTGAATGAAATTCATATGCAAGTTATTGGCTATGTAATCTTATGTCATGATCCTTAGATCTATTTTATGTGTTATTTGATGTTGTTTTTCTTTTTATAAGTTAGACTATTTGCGAGTCTAACATATGCCATATGAAAACGTACGAATAGCGTGGGGATGATGGGATAATATTGAATATACATAAATTGTGAAGGCCTTAAAAGGCATATAATTAATTTGAGACATTAATTGGCATAATTGGTGTTTATGGACATAATTTTAAGAGATAATTATGGACATAAATAGATTTGGACTTTATTGACAAATTTGAATAGGGATATTAATCTAACTTGGGGTTAAATAAAGATGTGTAATAATTAACCGCCTAAGACACGAGGTTAGACTCTTTTGTGGGATAAGACTGCCGGGACCCGCCCGACAAATCCAGCAGCCACAAATGCCAGTCTAATGTGAGAGGTCAAAGGCATGAATTTGCGGTATAAGACTGCTCGAACCCCCCCCCCCCCTCCGGCAAATCCAGCAACCGCAAATGCCAGCCTAATGTAGGAGGTCTTTACAAGGTTGCGGTTCTAATGAATTAAGTAGCACTTTACCAGATAAACATGTGGTGGGACATGGGGGGTTAAGTTGGTGCCTTGGGTGGCACGTGAAATTAAGTGGGTGCCTTGGGTGGCATGTGAAATACGATTAGATGCACTTAACCAAGATTGAAACATGTAAGAAGACATGAATAAGAATGGGGTTAAGTGGGGAAACCTTAGTGGGGACCAAGCATAGGTGGAAGGCTTGTGTCAAGCATGGGGGCCCTTTTCAAACCAGTAAGCCATTAAGTATCTTTGTGAGCTCGACCCAAGTCGAGGACGGGACACGCTTACTGGATTTGATTGTAAGAGGTCAAAACGGGTTAGTGGTGGCAACGCAAGTCCAACGGGGTCATGTGCGTGCGTGGGCCCGGGCTGGTAGGTAAGACGTTGTTGCGTCGTGTAGATACAAGCCGTGCATCTTTTGTGGTATCGGGTTTCCACTTTGGGGAGTGATACACCCCACTGAGGGACCAACACGGGTATCTACGAGTTAGGGAGCCGGTCGAATGGGGGTAGTGGGTACAACTAGTGGAGATAAGGGTAGACGGCACCTATGAAGGCAGCTAGGGGTACACGAAACTGCCATTACCATTATTAAGTTCTATAGGCGGGATCAATTTTTAGGGTGACTAGTGGTGGTGCGGTATAGTAATTATCCTCTTATTTGCTTTGTCATGCCCACTTGTTTCATGGTCATATCTTATCTTACCAGTTTATGCCTTATCCTAGTTACTTTAATAATTATATTGTTAAAGTTATTATACTCGCCAGACTTTATGTCTGACCCCCTTGTTTTCGCCTCTTTTCTTCCTCCCCCCCCCCCCACCCCAGGTACTCAGGGTGGGACTAGTACTAGTGGAGCTTGATCTCGGATCTCTTTCTCTCTCTTTTGGAAGTGCTTGGATTGCTGAAAGTAAATTTTAGCTCATCTCTTTTATAGCTACTTGTGTTGGGGTTTATGCTTTTATTTTATGTACTCTGAAACAATTTATCAAGATGGATATTAAGTGTACTTGGTTTATGAAGTTGTTGTAATCAAACTATTTCTCCGCTGCAATAAAAGTTGTTTTAAAATTTTCAAGTACCATTATTTATATCTGTCTCATTATATTCTGTTCTATACACTAAATACGCTCCATGGAAGTTAATGCATTCCCTTTGTGAGTGACATTAATGGACGTGGGGTGTCACAGATCATAATCCATGGTTTTCACAACGAAGAAAGAAGAATATCACTCTGGCCGGAACTACTATTCATTTTATGCCTCCATTCCCGCCACGGGTGATCGCACTTTCAAGTGATTCAATAGACTCTAATAATTTGTTTTCAATCTGAAATCACAATTCATTTTCAACTGCTTCTAAGGGACCAGGAGATTGGATCTAGCCATAAGAAGAATGCTTGGTATAAATAACTCACTTTTTGGTCTTCAGCCCCCTAACTATAGATCAGATCCACCGGAAGAAAAACTCAATTCCGCACTGCTGCTGAGTCGTCGGACTTATCCACCTCAGGGAATCGTGGAATTTCCGTTTTTGAATTGCGTTGGGAGAAATCTACCAAAGTTAGGCACATAGATAGACTCCTTTCCTGCTGCTAAGGGAGAGAAAGAAATGAAATCAAATGATTTGATTGTTTTTGGCGGTTAGCTCTCTTGCTTCAGTTAAGAAACGAATTCCTCTCGAGCTTGTGTTTGGTTCTTTCACCTAGTCTGAATCCAACTTTGAACAATCTCGACAAGCTTTGTATCATGCTTCTGGATCTCGCCAATCCTTTCGACGAGAGTAGGTGTTATCGATAAGCTTGCCAACATTTCAGGTTCCAACTCACACTGTGGTCTGAAATCAAATCCTGCCAAGTATTCGAGGTGTTTCCATTCTGAAAACATCACTCCTAAATTTGTGTGTCTTCGATTAAATGCATCCCATATGAACACTTGATTCTTATTTTGGGAATTATTGTCAGCGTTTGAAATTCATGCGGACCAAAATCATACGATGCCAGAAACTCTAACCATAGTTGCTGCCGAAGATTCAAATCCTTTCGGGAGAAAATACATTTCAACGACTTGTGATTCGTAAACAACTCGAATCGAGCTTCCAATAGATAATGTCTCCACATCTTAAGGGCAAACACGATTGCTACCAACTCTGAATCATGAGTTGGATAATTCCTTTCATGTGGCTTTAACTTTCGATTCGTGTAGGCCACAACTTTATCCTTCTGTATCAGCACTGCTCCAAGTCCAGTACCACATGCATCAGTGTATACCACTATTTCTTCTTCCTACTTGGAATCGTCAAAACAAGAGCACTCGTCAGTCTCTCTTTCATGATTCCAAAAGTTTTCTCACACTTTGCATCCCATATGAACACTTGATTCTTCTTTGTCAATTCTATTAATGGTGCAGTGATCTTGGAGAAATCCTTGATAAATCGGCGACAATATCTGGCCAACCCAAAGAAACTCCTAAATCCATCACATTCTTAGGCCTATCCTAATCCTGTATTGCTGCTATCTTAGCTGGGTCAACCACTATTCCATTTCCAGAAACAATGTGGCCTAAGAATCTCACTTCACTCTTCCAGAAGTGACACTTTGAAAACTTAGCTTTCAGTCGATGCTTTCACAAGATTTCAAAACAACTCACAAGTGCGTCTTACGCTCTTCCTCGTTCTTAGAGTAAACCAAAATATCATCCATGAACACAAGCATGAACTTATTCAACTGATCCTTGAATACCCTATTCATAAGATCCATGAAATATGCTGGCACGTTTGTCAACCCGAATGGCATCACTAACCATTCGAAGAAACTAGAAGGTGTCCTAAAAGCAATCTTTGGCACACTATCCTTTGCCACCCTCAAACTGGTGGAATCCGATTGCCAAATCCATCTAAGAAAACACTTTGGCCTCGTGAAGCTAATCGAACAAATCATCTATCCTTGGCAACGGATACTTGTTCTTCTTAGTCACCTTATTCAGTTGATGATAGTCCACACATAATCTCAAAGATCCATCAGGCTTGGTTGTAAACACAACTGGTGCATCCCATTTGGATACACTTCTCCAAATAAACCCTTTTCCCAATAGGTCATGTACTTGCACCTCTAATTCTCATTGTTCCTTAGGCGTCGTCCGCCTAAGAGGCATGACGATAGGTCTATCACCCTTGACCAAATCGATTCTGAACTCAATCTCGTGATGCGGCGGCAACCCCTTGACCTCGTCAAAGACATCATCGAACCCACTGGCAATCGACATAGATGACAAATCTTCCCGTGGAATAACCAGAGAATTTAAATTGCTCACGAAGACACCATCTTCGGGCTTACAATGAATCACAACCATTCGCTCTTCCACATTCCTGACCGTCACCTCGAGCTTCTCGCAATCCACCATTATCGCATATGTCTTGAGACGGTCTATACCCAAAATAATCACAAACCCAACGAAGTTCAAAACAAAGCAATCACACATAAAGGAGCAACCATGACCAAATAAACTATATAACATCAAAGCATACACAGAGTAAATGAACTCCCATTCGGATTAGTCATAATCAAAGGTCCACTGCAATCTCAGATTCTTAACCCAATTGACATACTAGCTTATTACAGGTAAAATAAGGCGATGTCCTAGTATCAAAAAGACCCAAACCGAACACTTTTGGTAGAAGACATACGAAAAACAACATATTCTCCTAATTCTCATTAGGAATACAATAGGAATCGGGATAGCTTCCAGAACAAATCCTTCCACCAGCTGCTTATTCTTTAGAAAACCTAGACAGTCCTTCTTCTTATGCCCAGGCTCGCCATAGTTATAACACTTCTTCTTGACTTTTGGATTCTTACAATCCTTGGAAATATGGCCTTTCAGTTGGCAATTATAGGAAATGACATCCTTCTTTGGATTCTTATTTTGGCCATCATTCCCTTTCTGATGTCTTTTCTTTCTCTTATTCGTCTTCTTCATAGCATTTGAGTTAGTAAAAGTTACTTCAAGAGATTCATTCCTGCTTCTAAAATCCTTGTCCAAAGCAGCATTGATCCTTTCTTCTCGCTCCTCAACTCGATGTCGGAGTTACTCCAAAGATATACTTCTTAACACATCTTCTTCATCCGTAAGAGAATAATCCATTTGTCGCTTAACGGGATCAACCCTAGAAAATGGCACAGGAATCCTACATTCTACTGCCGTTTTTGGGATGGGCATCCTCTGTGTGATCGCAACCATCATGGCCCCGTACATAATCAGGTATAGCCGCTGAAGCCCCCAGCTGACTACCATCGCCTTTCCTTTCAGTCGTAGGCTCATCCCTAGTACCGCTTCCCATAGTTCAACGTCTCATTCTAAATCTAAAAATAGAATGATTAGTCCACATATGAGTTAAACTGCAAATGGAGTTCAAACGCTACTATACTATACACTAATATATAGTATACATCCATCAGAAATCTACAAATACGCCTCTTATATGTAATTACGTCTTCGAACTTTGGCTAAAATCGATAACCAGAGCTCTAATACCAAATGTGATGACCACCCACAACTCCTGCACTGAACAATAGAAATAATGCACTGAAAAACGAGCTAGGCACTTGCTACCTGTCACCTGTTACTAGTCTACCCATCCACAACTGGATGAACAACCCAAGGTAATAAGAGGAAACATAAAACCTTGAGTCAGAAAATAGTCCTAATAAGCGATAAAACAGCTGTATGACATCATCAATAAAGTGTATGAAAATAGGCAAATTAATCAACTAATCTGCCAACATCAATAAAGAAGAACCCAAACCCGTCTTCCCCGCATCTGACAATGATTGTGACAACGCACCCCGCACCAACCGACATTTACTCCACAAGTGCGATGTACACATCTCCAGTTAGCATGGGAAGGTCGTCAGAAAAGGAAAGAAAGAAGACGAAGAATCAACAAGGAACCTGTAGAATGTCTCACAGCGCATAGAACAAAATATAATAACACCATACTTGACATAAACAGGTGAGACAGTGCACAAGCTGAAAACAAACTATCATAGCAGCGGAAAATCCAAAGTACAGGTTATGATCCAAAGTCAACATTATTACAACTTTTAAAAACTGTCTCAAAAAGCTAACAAGAAAGGTACACTACTACTGCCCAAAGTAGTGACCAGCAACGACACAGGGAGAATATCTATATATATCATTCGTGGAAGCCTCCTGGTCGCCTCCGAATCCGCTACTCGCGCATCACCAGCGAACCTGTCTCTAGTCTGCTCGTGTGAGCACCCAGAGTAATAAGAAGAGACATAAAACTCTAAGTCAGACAAAAAGTCTGGTATGAGCGATAAGCAGCTAAACAGAACAATAACAGGTATACTAAACCATACTTGAACCTGGACCTGCAACCAAAGAGTTAGCACTACATACTGTACAACACTCTGAGGTGCCACTAAATAAATAGTGTAAAGATAACGGGGGTGGGGGTGTGCATGTCATAGTGATGGCAAAGAATCAAACATAGCAACCATCCTCACATCTCTCGCTCAGTGCGTAAAGCATACGATATCCACCACTTCGATCATCTAATACTTTGCTATGATCACTCTGCCCCATGAAGTCATAACAACTTCACTGCATTGATCCATAGCCACTAATCCTTCGCTATGTCCACTTTGCCCCATGGAGTCACAATGGCCCCACTGCACTGGCTCATAGCCTTACTAATCCTTTACTATGTCCACTCTGCCCCATGGAGTCACAATGGCTCCACTGCACTGGCTCATAGTCTTGCTACGATCACTTTGCCCCTCGAGTCACGATGACTCTACTGCACTGATACGTAGCCCATCATTCCTTTTCCGTGGTGAATCGAAGTTATGAATGTCGACAACTCCTTCGCACACGCCCCACAGCAAAGCCCAACCATGAAGTGAACTCATTGGTTCCCAACTGGATCCTGAGCTCTAACTTCCATTTGGACTACCTTTGCATCTCGGGTTATTGGTCATCACCGGGTCGGTTCGGATCTCCTCCTAATCATCAGTTCGGTTCAGATCGGAATCCTCCAAGTGCTTCGGTTCGGGTCGGGGGTCTCCAAGTCCCTTAGCAGTACGTCGGTTCGCTTCGGGTCCTCCATGTCACCTCGGGTCGGTTCGGGTCCACCATGTCACATCGGGTCGGTTCGCCAACCGCCTTCCTTCCGTCCCTTGCTTGATCTTCTGGTCCGATCCGATCCCCATTCCTATTCCTATCCGCTCTGATCTAATCCCCCTTTCTCTAGCTCGATCCGATCCTAGTTCAACCATTGTAGCCTTCCATTTTGCCACACTTCCTCTTGTGCCAAGCCTCGGTTCGGTTCGGTGATCCCTTGCCCAGTCGTCTATTCGGTCCGATCCCATTCCTCCAATCCGATCCGAAAACCTGCACTGTTTTTCTGCAACTTTTCCGGCGAGCATTTTACACCATTCGACGACGTTTTTGACCATTCTATCTATTCTAATCAATCACAAAGCATACCATACAGTCATAGTAATAAGTAAAAGTGACCTCAAACACCAAAACATCAATATGATAGGTTAAAATGGATCAAACATAGCCAAACCCCATATTTTCCCTTAAACATGTTCATGCATAATTAATGATAGGATTAGCAAAACTTAACCAAATCAAACCAAATTCATATCAGAGGTCTAAAACATCATTTAAAAATTTATAAGTATTTTTCTCGAATTTTATCATGTTTAAATTCGCTAATTAACATTAATTACCCTTATTTAACTATCATTAGTGAGGAACTATGCAAATCATTCACCTTAGCCACAAATAATCCTTAGATCTGAAATAAATCTCTATTTGGGCGCGAATAACAATGCAAATCTGTAGCTCTAATCTTGATCTGGTGAAGATCTCCTTGATTTGATGTTGCTAAGCTTAATCCTTGATTAGAAAGTGATTTGGGGTGATTTAGAGGTTGGAGGCCATTTTTAGGGTTTATAAGAGGTAAGTGGAGGCTAGAAAACTGAAATAGAATGAATCTCTAACTCTTTTCAGCCTCCCCATAACCCTAATCCCGAAATGGGTTATGGGCCCATTCACTAATTACCCTATTTGGCCCGGTTAAGCAGTTTTTCATCTTCCAAACCTTATTTCAGCCATATCTCCCAAACGTTAATCTCGTTTAGCTATTATGACCACTCTACGAAAAGGTAAACCATCAAACGAATCTAATGGAAGTGGTTTCAGTTCAAAATTCTTTTCCAGTCAAAAGTTATGGCCAAAACAGTACCAGTTAGGGGGAAAACGGTCATTTAAAATTTGGTAAAAATCATGAGCGTGGGAAATGACCCCAATGGTTGTTTCCCAAAGCCACATGACCATACGACTTCATATAAGAAAGAAATAAATATTCTACGATCCTCCGACGCGTAGAATGCGGGTTGTTACATCCCCCCCCCCCCCCCCACAAAGAAATTTCGTCCCCGAAATTCCCTAACTAAAACACACAAAGGGTCCCGCATGCCTATCAGCCATAAAACAACAGTCAAACATGCAAAACAAGCCTATCCTAGCATGCGGAATAACTAAATTGCAAAGTAAATCTTACCAGGCAAAGAGTTCTGGATACGTTTTCCTAATGCTCTCTTCTATCTCCCAAGTACAGTCATTCTCGTTCCCGCCCCATTGAACCTTGACTAGCTTCACCACCTTCCTTCGAAGTCGCTTCGTATCGTGCTCGACAATACGAATTGGCTTGCGGTTCCCAACCACCTTGGGTTCCACTTCGAAGTCCTCTAATTGATCAGGTGAAATAGTCAAATCTGGGTCATGCACGAATTTCCTGAGCTGGGAAACATGAAATATTTTATGAACTCCCGCCATCTTTTCAGGTAAGTTAACTCTATACGCCAAATTCCCAACTTGCTCGAGAACTGGGAATGGGCCAACAAATCTTGGTACCAACTTGCGTCTCCTACCAAATCGTATCACGCTCTTCAACGGAGAAACCTTGACAAATACCAAGTCACCAACGGAGAATTTTAAGTCTCTTCTCCTCTTGTCAGCATAACTTTTCTGCCTATCCTGGGCAGCCTTCATCCGTTGTTAAATGATCTTAATCTTATCTGAAGTTTCCCTCACCACATCTGGTCTAAGCATAAACTTCTCGCCAGTCTCTATCCAACATAATGGTGAGTTGCACGGTCTTCCGTACAAAGCTTCATATGGAGCCATACCGATACTAGATTGGTAGCTATTATTATACGCAAACTCTACTAGATGCAAATGGTCATCCCATGATCCACCAAAATCCAATATACAAGCTCTCAAGAGATCTTCCAATATACGACTCACCCTCTCTGTCTGACCATCAGTTTGAGGATGGTACGCGGTACTGAGATATAGTTCCGATCCTAGAGCCTCTTGGAAGCTATTCCAAAACCCACTAGTGAACAACGGGTCTCGGTCACTCACAATGCTTTTAGGTACTCCATGAAATCTCACTACCTACTTCATATACAATTCTGCTAACTTAGCTGCTGTTCTGGTCGATTTGACTGGTATGAACCTTGCACTCTTAGTCAATCGATCCACAATTACCCAAATGCTATCATGTGCCGATCTAGTCCTTGGTAAACCATCAATGAAATCCATCGAGACTTGCTCCCATTTCCATTCAGGAATTTCTAACGGTTGCAACAAACCACTAGGCTTCTTTTGCTCGGCTTTAACTAGCTGGTAATCCATGCACTTGGATATAAACTTCCCAACGTCTCTTTTCATCCCTTCCCAGTAGTAAGTCTGCTTCATGTCTCGGTACATCTTATCACCACCGGGGTGTATAGTAAGTTTTGAGTGATGACATTCCCTAAGCACTTCATCTCTCAAACCATTCACATTGGGTACAACTAGTCTTCCATTCTTTCGAAGCCATCCTTCTCGATCAAGCCCATACAAACTCATCTCCTCACCGTCGATATTCATCTCTAACTTAGGGATGATTTCCAATAGATTAGGATCGTCCCTCTGACTGGAACCAATCCGCTCAATCAAGGTGGGTCTGATCGTCAAACTAGCTAACATCACTGGATCCAATTCGCACTTTGGTCTGAAATCATACCCTGCGATATACTCCAGTTGCTTCCATTCAAGAAACATAGCCCCTAAACTGGCATGTCTCCTACTCAAGGCATTGACTACCGCATTGCCTTTCCTAGGTGTATATGCGATATCAAAATCATACAAAGCCAAGAACTCTAACCATCTCTGCTGTCGGAGATTCAGATCCTTCTGAGAGAAGAGATACTTTAACGATTTATGATCGGTAAACAACTCAAATCTCTCTCCCAAGAGATAATGTCTCCACATCTTCAACGCGAACACGATCGCTGCCATTTCCAAATCATGGGTAGGATACTTTTTCTCATGCGGCTTTAATTGCCGACTAGCATAAGCTACAAGCCTACCTCATTGCATCAATACAGCACCTAGTCCGGTACCACAAGCATCCGTGTATACCGTCATCTCTTCATTCCCTTTAGGAATGACTAATACTGGCGCACGCATCAACTTTTCTTTTAGACTCTTGAATGCATTCTCACACACTCCGTCCCAAACGAAGGCTTGATTCTTCTTAGTCAACTGAGTCAACGTTGTTGCTATCTTGGAGAAGTCCTGGATAAACTTACGATAATATCCAGCTAACCGCAAGAAGCTTCTCACATCTGTTGCATTCTTGGGCGTAGGCCAATCCTGTACCATAGCCACCTTCGTAGGGTCCACGACAATACCATTCTCTGAAACAACTTGGCCCAAGAATCTCGCTTCCCTCTTCCAGAAGTGACACTTAGAAAATTTTGCTTTCAATTGGTGTTTTCTCAACACCTCCGCCACTATCCTCAGATGTCCCTTGTGTTCTTCCTCTATCCTTGAGTAAAAAAGGATGTCGTCTACGAACACAAGAACGAACTTATTCAACTGATCTTTGAATACTCGATTCATAAGATCCACGAAATACGTTGGTGCATTGGTCAACCCAAATGGCATGACCAACCACTCATAGAATCCAGACGGCGTCCTAAATGCCGTTTTCGGAACACTCTCAGCTGCTACTCGAAGCTGATGAAATCCTGTCGCGAGGTCCAACTGGGAGAACACTCTTGCTCCTTCCAGTTGATCAAACAAATCATCTATTCGTGGTAGAGGATACTTATTCTTCCTCGTCACCTTATTCAACTCGCGATAGTCCACACACAAACGAAGGGAACCATCTGCCTTAGTGGCAAACACAACTGGTGCTCCCCACTCAGAGACACTTCTTCTAATAAACCCCTTCTTCAAAAGATCGCTTACTTGCACCCCGAGCTCTCGCTACTCACTTGGTGCTATACGACGAAGTGGCATCACTATAGGTCTGGCATCTTTCACTAAATCAATATGGAACTCAATCTCTCGGTGTGGTGGAAGCCCGGTCACCTCCTCGAAGACGTCCGGATACTGGCCAACCACGGGCACATCTGACAACTCATCATGCGGGATGTCGAGGGAATTTATAAGACTAGCCATTACCCCATCACTAGGTAGCCTACCAAACACTACCCTCCGCCCATCATCCGCCCTAACTGTCACCAAAAAGCCCTCACAGTCTACCACCACTCCGTATCTTTGGAGCCAATCGACTCCCAATATAATGCCATACCCAGTAAAGCCCAAAACAAAGCAATCACAAACAAACATACATCCATGACTCGATAAGCCCAAATTTCGGCAAATCATACCAAGGTTAGTCGAACCACCAATCGGGTTCGTCACGGCCAACGGTCTATCGACTATCTCGGGTTCCAATCCCAGCCTATCTACCAGGTCACTAGATATGAAGGAACGGGAAGCCCCAGTGTCAAACAAAACTCGAACAGGTACATCATGAATAGAAAGCATACCTTGAATGACGACATTCTTTCCTTTCTCCGCCGCAGTTGGGGCATTTGACGAAGAAGGAACAGCATTAATAGCATATACTTTCACAATCTGCTTCTCTTTAAGAGGTTGTGGACATTTATCCTTATGATGTCCCACTTGGCCACAGTTGTAGCACTTCCTATCCGCTGGCTTAGCCCGACATTCTTTAGCATAATGGCCCTTCTTACCACAGCTGAAGCACTCAACATCTTTCTTGCTCTTTTTCTGGAGATCCTTAGCTTGGTTCTGCTTCCTCTTGTTCTGAGTGTTATTCTTGCCTCCACCGCCTGCTTGCGGCTTCAGCCCTTCTGTAGATGCAACCTCAGTCTTTGACTTGGGGTAAAGACTCTTTGTTCTCAAAGCTTTCCCCACAATCGATTCAAAAGTCTCATCGATGTGGTTGATAAGCCTTTCTCCCAAGTATCCATCCAAACCAGTAATGAATTTCTCATTCTTCTTCTCAGGAGTATCGATAAGGGATAATCCATACTTCGACAAAGTGTCGAACTCGGCAATATAGTCCAAGACTGCTCTACCATTCTGTTTAAGCTCCAAGAACTTCCTAAACAATTCCGACTTCTAAGCAGCTGGGATAAACTTGTCGCTAAAGCGAGCCTTAAACTAATCCCAAGTAACCTAATCCTCTGGAGTGGCTGTCTTAATAGCATTCCACCAATTCATCGCTCGCCCTTGCAGCTGACGAGACGCTAGCCTTCTCTTCATCGCATCCTCGATACCTAAGTCGTCAAAGATACAATCACAGCTATCCAACCAATCTTAAACATCCGTGGCCGATTCCGTTCCGTAGAACGGCTTCCCACCAAGGTGAGTGTAATCCTTGCACAGCTTGGCGAAATCGGCCCTAGGCGCCTGCACTATTGGACCACCACTATTACCGGGATTGGGAACTTCCCCCTGCACATCCCTAAGCATTTCTCTCATGAGGTTAGTAAACATCGCCCTCATGTCAGCAGCATTCCCGTTATTGGCCCCTCTACCAGCACCTCTTGTGTATCGGCTCATCGTTCAATCTGTAAAGAGAAAATGATTAACCATCTCCATAGTGGTGCTAGTGCAGTGCAACTTCATCCTTAGCTATACTAATAGTATATATATATATATAGTTTTTGAAAACCAAAGTAATCACAAATATGCTCTCTCATATATGTACTATCTCTCCCTAGTATCCTTCCCTAGGTTAACTACGCAACCTAGAGCTCTGACACCAAATGTGACAACTCGCCCCACACCAACCGACATTTACTCCACAAATGCGCTGTACACATCTCCAGTTAGCATGGGAAGGTCGTCAGAAAAGGAAAGAAAGAAGACGAAGAATCAACAAGGAACCTGTAGAATGTCTCACAGCGCATAGAACAAAATATAATAACACCATACTTGACATAAACAGGTGAGACAGTGCATAAGCTGAAAACAAACTATCATAGCAGCGGAAAATCCAAAGTACAGCTTATGATCCAAAGTCAACATTATTACAACTTTTAAAAACTGTCTCAAAAAGCTAACAAGAAAGGTATACTACTACTGCCCAAAGTAGTGACCAGCAACGACACAGGGAGAATATCTATATATATCATACGTGGAAGCCTCCTGCTCGCCTCCGAATTCGCTACTCGCGCATCACCAGCTAACCTGTCTCTAGTCTGCTCGTGTGAGCACCCAGAGTAATAAGAAGAGACATAAAACTCTGGGTCAAACAAAAAGTCTGGTATGAGCAATAAGCAGCTAAACAGAACAATAACAGGTATACTAAACCATACCTGAACCTGCAACCAAAGATTTAGCACTACATACTGTACAACACTCTGAGGTGCCACTATACAAATAGTGTAAAGATAACGGGGGTGGGGGTGTGCATGTCATAGTGATGGCAAACAATCAAACATATCAACCATCCTCACATCTCTCATTCAGTGCGTAAAGCATACGATATCCACCACTTCGATCATCCAATACTTTGCCATGATCACTCTGCCCCATGAAGTCATAACGACTTCACTGCAATGATACATAGCCACTAATCCTTCGCTATGTCCACTTTGCCCCATGGAGTCACAATGGCCCCACTGCATTGGCTCATAGCCTTACTAATCCTTTACTATGTCCACTCTGCCCCATGGAGTCACAATGGCTCCACTGCACTGGCTCATAGTCTTGCTACGATCACTTTGCCCTTTGAGTCACGATGACTCTACTGCACTGATACGTAGCCCATCATTCCTTTTCCGTGGTGAATCGAAGTTATGAATGTCGACAACTCCTTAGCACATGTCCCACAGCAAAGCCCAACCATGAAGTGAACTCATTGGTTCCCAACTGGATCCTGAGCTTTAACTTCCATTTGAACTACCTTTGCGTCTCAGGTTATTGGTAATCACCGTGTCGGTTCGGATCTCCTCCTAATCATCAGTTCGGTTTGGATCGGAATCCTCCAAGTGCTTCGGTTCGGGTCCGTCCCTTAGCAGTACATCGGTTCGGTTCGGGTCCTCCATGTCACCTCGGGTCGGTTCGGGTCCTCCATGTCACCTCGGGTCGGTTCGCCAACTGCCTTCCTTCCATCCCCTGCTTGATCTTCTGGTCCGATCTGATCCCCATTCCTATTCCTATCCACTCCGATCTGATCCCCCTTTCTCTAGCTCGATCCGATCGCAGTTCAACTAGTGTGGCCTTCCTTTTTGCCACACTTCCCCTTGTGCCAAGCCTCGGTTCGGTTCGGTGATCCCTTGCCCAGTCCTCTATTTGGTCCGAGCCCATTCCTCCGATCCGATCCGAAAACCTGCACTGTTTTTCTGCAACTTTTCCGGCGAGCATTTTACACCATTCGACGACGTTTTCGACCATTCTATCTAGTCTAATCAATCACAAAGCATACCATACAGTCATAGAAACAAGTAAAAGTGACCTCAAACACCAAAACATCAATATGATAGGTTAAAATGGATCAAACATAGCCAAAACCCCATAATTTCCCTTAAACATGTTCACGCATAATTAATGATAGGATTAGCAAAACTTAACCAAATCAAACCAAATTCATATCAAAGGTCTAAAACATCATTTAAGAATTTATAAGTATTTTTCCAGAATTTTATCATGTTTAAATTCGCTAATTAACACTAATTACCCTTAATTAACCATCATTAGTGAGGAACTATGCAAATCACTCACCTTAGCCACAAAAAAAACTTAGATCTGAAATAAATCTATGTTTGGGCACGAATAACAATGCAAATCAGCAGCTCTAATCTTGATTTGGTGAAGATCTCCCTTGATTTGATGTTGCTAAGCTTAATCCTTGATTAGAAAGTGATTTGGGGTGATTTAGAGGTTGGAGGCCATTTTTAGGGTTTTTAAGAGGTAAGTGGAGGCTAGAAAACTGAAATGGAATGAATCTCTAGCTCTTTTCAGCCTCCCCATAACCCTAATCCCGAAATGGGTTATGGGCCCATTTACTAGTTACCCTATTTGGCCCGGTTAAGTAGTTTTTCACCTTCCAAACTGTTAGATCCAAAATTGGGTCTAACACCCAAGTTGTTCTGATCTACGAAGAATTATAATTCAAATACGAAGAAAAAGCTGAAAAACACACGAAATTTATAGTGGTTCGGCGTTAACGAGCCTACGTCCACTTTATATGTAGTTGATTATATGCTGAATGCAAGTACAATCAATAGTTTCACTTAATCTCCCTCTTACAATTATGATTCTCTCAATAATTTCAGGATAACTCTAAGTACAAGCAACAGAGATATGATCATGGTGGAGTCAGATCTCTCAATTGCCAAAAGATCCTTAAAAATTCCAAGTTCTGGGCTATTTATAGCTGATTTCTTCAGACGGATCGCGGTCATACGTGGCACACATCCCGAGGATCTCGTACTGGTTCGTATCTTGATGAAGAAATAGTCAAATTAGCCATTGTGGACAGGTGTCGCGAGATCCATACATTTTGGATCGTGGTTGAACAGGTCGTGGTCTTCATCTTCTGGCTTCTGGAATTCGATTGGGTCGAGCTAGTGTTGGACGGATCGGATCGTGAGACATGGGGCGATCGTGGTGAGGTAGGGCGATCCGATCGGGTCTTCGACGGCTAGAGGAGTGAAGTTCCACATTTTCTTCGTGTGTGTAGACCTTGGTGGCTTGGTCAGAAAGCTAGCCAACATTTTGCCCCCTCAAAGTATGTTTCATCAAGGATGGAACATGCTTCGAAATTACCGCACTATCTTTTCATGAAGCGATGCGGATCAGAGGTTGTGTTCGTCTGTAACATCGTATAACTTCGAGAATTCGTGTCCCTCGACTAGTATAAAAATCCAGTCGATCTTCAATCATCTCCTTATCCACTTGATAGTTCTCATCACTGGATTTTTCGAAGACTTTATTACAAATTGCCAGGTAATTTTGTGAGTCTTTAAATGTTTGTGAATCTTCAATCTCAACAATTTGTTTATCGAGTTGGATCGCCAAAACGCCCCATGGTTCGCGAGACGAGGCACTCGTTTTGGGTTGGTGACCATTCGTGCTTCCCTCACAAAACATGATGGGCTTGGTTCCGCGACCCATTTAGGCCCACGGTCTGTATGGACAAAAAATGGAATATTAATGGTCGCGGGTTTTGGCTATATAAATCGGACCCCCCTTTCTTTCCCTTTCTTCTTCTTCTTGCTGGTTGCCGCTCTCTTCACGCTCCAACTTCGAAACCCTAATTTAGGTTTCCAAACAATCAAGTATTTCCTATAGCAAAAAAGGTAACGACATTAAACTTATGTTGCATCCCTTTCGACTTCTCTCTCGCTCCCCTTTATTTTCGTTTAGTTTTCATCTACACGGCTATGATAAAGACGAGGGCATCGGATTTCGCGGAGGTAACGATGGGTAATGGGTTCAGCTATTCGAGTTCACGGATGAGGAGAAAGAGAAGAGAGGAAGGAGGAGTTGGCCAAATTGGGTCGTAAATGCGATTCGAGTCGCAAAAATGGTGAAAGCAAAGAGAGGAGTAGAAGAGTAGTCTTGGGTCGGATCGAGGTAGTAGGAGCGGGTCGTACCGGGTCGTGGGAAAGATGGGGCATCGATCCGTGGAGAGTGGGGAGTATGGTGGATCGCTAGGAGGTTATTGCGATCTGTTTGGGTAAAGAAGGATGTGTCGTAAATTGGAGCACTCCACGAACCGAGGCTCTTCTGTTTTCCTACGATCCAGGTCCTGCATCATGAACCGCCAGCGCGACGCGATCCAGATCCTGTAACACTCCACCTCCGCTAGGGTCACTCACAAAGGGAATGCACTAGCTTTGGTGGAGCATTATCTAGGTAAACACACACAGAAATATTACAAGACAAAACATATTAAACAGCGGAAGAAAAACCAAATTTCATTTCTTTAAAATCTAGAAAGGTCTAAAGCCTTTTACATCAAAATGCCATTAAATCCATTACATCGAAATCTGTCTTGCAATAGTAAAGAAGCATAAAACCATAGTCATAAATCATTCCCCAAGTAAAACAGTGAAGCAAGCCATAGCCAAGAGAAATCCAAGCCGTTCGTGAAAGAGCCTTGGAGCTTGGTAAGATCCGAACTAATCTGTATTCCCACCCTGCGATCCTGGGGGGGGGGGGGGAGAACGGAAGAAAAAGAGGCGAAACAAAATGGGTCAGTCATAAAGACTGAGTAAGTCCTAGTGACTTTCAGCATAGAAACAAGTAAAGATAACATGACATGTATAAACTGAAAGTAAACATAAGGATGATGACAAGATAGGCAAGTTAAACTAAGATGACAAGATAAACTATACTAACCAGATAAACTACGGTAACAAGATAAACTATGCAAACCAGATAAACTACGTATAGCATCGCATGTTTAACATTCTCTACACCAACTGTACTAGTACCCCAACCTGTATCATCCTTTCCATGTATATGTACAGTCCCATGTCGTATATTGTATGGGTTTCATCACGTATTTCTATACTACTTCAACATAGTGCCACCATTCTTGAAATCGTTTGTACTGCCACCCTTGTTCTGACTAGGTTTCCTTATCATGAACTATCGCGTGTTCAACTAGGATTTATGCCACCTAGGACCACTAGAGATTATGCTACCTATTGAACGTTTTCTAGATTCGATTAGGGTTTATGCCACCTAGGACCACTAGGGATTATGCTACCTAACGAACAACACCCTTTTTCTCACGTAACGATCTATTAATCGATCGGCTCCCTACAAGTCCTAGCTCGTTCACGTGTCTGTGTCATACGACCTAATCATGAAATGTAGTCACCTGTGCTAGGTCCACCATAGGGTGTATCAAGCCCTAGGGTGCCAACCACCGACACGAATCAAGCACGCACAGCGTAAACCTACCGGTGCCCAATGCCTGCTTTTTCAACTCCGGACTACATGCATGACCATAGTCCTCCTGAACCTACAATGGCGCACCAACTCAGCCGTCGTTCTGGTCGCTTACAATCAGCCCAGTAATCGTGCCCCACCCTGCCTAATTCCAAGGTACCGTGATACATCTAGTGGGCTACTGCTGAAAAGGACCGTGTAACTAGGGTTTCCGTACAGTAGGTTAAGTGTTGTCATTTAAATTCGAGACTTAACCCCATCAGTCTAGCATGTCAAGTTGGTTAAGTGTTGTCATTCAAGTTCGTGACTTAACCCGCCTACATGTCATGTCAAATTGGCTAAGTGTTGTCGTTCAAGTTCATGACTTAGCCCTATGAATCATGTGTCAAGTTGGTAAAGTGTATTCAAGCGGTTCATCACTTAACCCTATCAAATCATCGTGTCAAATTGGTTAAGTATATTCAAGTGGTTCATGACTTAACCCTATCAAATCATCGTGTCAAATTGGTTAAGTATATTCAAGTGGTTCATGACTTAACCCTATCAAATCATCGTGTCAAATTGGTTAAGTATATTCAAGCGGTTCATGACTTAACCCTATCAAATCATCGTGTCAAATTGATTAAGTATATTCAAGCGGTTCATGACTTAACCCTATCAAATCATCGTGTCAAATTGAATAAGTATATTCAAGCGGTTCATGACTTAACTCTATCATGTGGCATTAATCCATTAATGCACCCAACATCTCACATCAGACCTGTTTTGTGGTCACTGGATATGCCAGGCGGTTCCGGGCAGAATTACACCACAACTCAGTCTGACCTCGGGTTTTCAAGTGCGATATGACCAACTACCCACATTGGATCCTATTGTTTGCAGTAACTGGATTTGTCGGGCGGTTCCGGGCAGAATTACACTACAAACTCAACCCAACCTCGAGTTGGCCATTTTCAAGTTTATTCTAAGTGTCATGTCCATGTTCAATTTTCATGTCAAGTTCGTGTCAAGTTTCTAAGCGAGTTTCATGTCAAGTTCTCATATCAAGTTTTCGGGTTTCCACTTATGCCTATTATCAAGTTCATGATTCATATTCATAACCAATTCATGTTTGCCTAACCTACCCAATTCGTATCCCCATCGCATGTAAACGTAAATCGATCTGAATTACAAGTAGATCCAGGTCCAAAATAAAAGGGAATAACATCCCAACTATGATAGGCAAAATAACGAGCACAAGGTGATAAATCTGACATGATATAGCTTGGGATAATTAGTTACAACATCACTGGCATATAGAGAATAACAGGCTTTCAAATCTGGCATAATAAGGTGATAGTCATGATAAAAATTGACATAAAAGAATAGGCATGCAAAAGCAAGCCAAATACTAGGATAATGGATCAATGGTCTTCGTGTACAACATGGTTCTCAACTATAGTGTTATGAACAATCAACTGCAATAGTCAATTGGCCACAATAGTTATAGTCGTAGTAAATCATAAGCAATTAATCACAATAGTCATGAATTATCCAAAATAGTTATAGACAACTACCCTAAATAGTCATAGGCAATTAACTATAATAGTTTCAAGGTCATGGTCATAGACAATAGTCTTCTGTTCATAATCATAGGCAGTAATTCATAGTCACGAGTCATAGTTGATTATCCATAAATGTCTTTGTCATAGTCATAGGCAATAGTCTTATGTTCTCAGTTATAGGCATAGGCATAGTCTTTGGCCACTAAAAATAGTTTCGATGCCATAGGCATGATAATATTTGATTTACAACATGAATAGGCCCAAGTTAATTTTCATAGAAGTATTCCAAAAGTAAAGGTCCAAGAATAGGTATAAATCAATTATCATACATGGGTCCAATTCCAATTGATAACATGAATAAGTCCAAACTGTTTTCATAGCAATGTTCCCAAGTTCAAGATTCAAGAGAGGATAGGGTGAAAACTGAATTAACAAGTCATATCATCAAGTCGAGATCCAAGAATTCATTTTACAATCTAGCGTTTGAATAATAAACTAGGTCCAACATCATGAATGGGCATGATTCCATCGATAAGAAATAACCCAAAATCATAGATTCAAGAAGAGACAAGAACAGATCCAAATAGATAATCAAGCTTAGGTCCAATTTCATTTTATTCCATGTCCATATTAAATTAAACAAGTTTCAATCTCAAAGTAACTAGAACTTACAGAGCGTTGATCGAGAATTAGAGTGCAGAGATTTGATTCTGGAAACGGTTATTGCAGTTGTTGAATCTCTATTTGTTTAGTCTTGTTCTAGTTGAAAACCCCCAATTTGCAATTCCTAGATGTTGTCTTGACGAAGAAGAAGTAGTCTCTTTTAATTTAAATATTATCATTTTGATTTTCACAGAGGTAGCATAAGGACAGAATGAAATGGTGTGGAGAGATTGAGGCTAGGGGTGAGTTTATATACGATTAGAGTCACGAATTTGGTCCAGAAATCGGTCTAGATACGCAGAAATGAACTCAGCCTTGGATCTAGAAATTCGGGGCAGGTCAACCCCCAGGTCGACTACCCAGTCGACCTGGTCAGGGGGAGGTCGACTACCCAGTCGACCTGGGTCCTGAGCGGGAAATTTCCCACCCAGCCTGCTTTTGGGTTTGAATTCGAATTTCGAATTCGAATTTCGAGCTGTTTTGGTTTCTGAAAATTCCTGAAACTTTGGAGGGTCATATCCCCCTCATACGGAATCCATTTTTCGAAAACTCGGACTCGTTTCCACGCAGAATTTCGAGACAAATGCAATGGCACAACCCGTTTCCCTTGATTCTTATTTAAAATTTCATTCTGCCTTGATTTATGGTCATAACATGTTATTAAAATACGGGTTGTTACATTCTCCCCTCCTTAAAGAATTTCGTCCCTGAAATCTTTAAGTTAGGAAGAATGTATCCTACCATCCATCTACTCAAAACATCATCCACAAGCAATCATTGTCCTTAAAAGATTACTAATGTTGTATGTATATATGCAGAAAGTGTGTGTATATGTACTTATCTAATGCAAAAGATCAGGCGGTTACTGATTTAGTAAACCTCCTTAATGCAAAGTATGATAGTGCGATGAGTCCAACATGTATGCAAATTCCAGTTACATTTCACAATTTCTACATGAGTGCTCAAACATTCATTCATACGCGACATCCAAATGATAGCATATCAAGTTTCCATCCATGTACGAGTATAAACATCCATGCATATGCAATATGAAAATGTGACTGAGCCGATCTAGTGCCTAATGTGTGTTATGCAACCACGAGCAACCACTTACAACCACTTGCAACCATTTGCAAACATCAACCATAACGTGTCTCAAACACATGTTTACACCCAATTGTTCCTACCTAAAGATATAGTCGAACGATAGAAGCAAGTAAAAATTTTGTGCCCATTAGGCAATGTCAAAACGGGAAATCTATGTCACATATATACTGATTAGGAGAAGAACTCCCTAGTTACCAGCCCGAAGACCGAAATCAACATCAGGCTGACACCCAAAGAATTACTCAACCCAGCGAACACCCTCAAGCCCCAACATGCATTACTAACAGTTGATCCCTATCTGGTTTTGCAACAGAAATAGGATTGAGAATAGGACCGAGAGGTTATACTTAAAAGATAGCATGCAAATAAGCTCTACAGGAAAAGAGGGATCAAGGATATACTCTTAAAAAGAGATATGATGCGCGTGTCTAGTCTTCAATCTTCTAAGTCGCATTTCCTTGAGCTTAACTCCATTGTGCTTTGATCGTATTTAACTTCACATTTCATAGCTTCTTAATTCCTCTTTCCAAAATATGAGTTGGAACTCATTTCACTATCGCCTCTCGTTCCACTTTCACTTATTCTTTTTCTAGTATACTCGGCTCAAACATATCTGCGTACTCATGGTTTCATGCAAGCTCTACAAAAATTCACTAGTGAATCCTGGATCTCGTCTACTCACTATAAGGTATTCCACGCAGAAGAACTATTTCTTGAAAATAGACAGATGTCAGCCATGTTGCCAAATTTACTTACTAAGGTGATTTCCTATAACTCATGCATAAGCGAAATGAACTATCTGCCTTAGTGGCGAACACTACTCGAGCGGATCAACAAATGTATCAAGAGATTCTAGGTCACTAAGCATGACAAAACCCTAAGGGTTACACTAGACTTCGAGGGCATTACCAAGGCAAGTCAAGAGTTTAACTACCATGGAACTAGTACAAACAAGTCATGAATATACACTTAGCATAGACATTCTCAACTCCAAACAAGTCATGAATAAATGAGCCGATTCCCCAACAGGATTCGAGACAAAAAAAATGGGGATCCTTTACTACGCTAGTACTAAGGTGCAGAGATTCAACTATCGAAGCGGAGTTAAAAGGATGCGATGAACAAAAACAAAGTTCTAACGGGATGAAACTAAACCTTCAACTGAAACATTACCACCTTTCTTAGGTATGCTAGCATACAATTGCCCTCTCGACGATCTTGTTCTTTGCCCTTGCCCTTGTCCTATGACACTTAACTACATGTCCCTTTTTACCATACTAACGATACTCTTTCTTGTCATGGGTTTTATTATTCTTCACTTTGGCCATTTCCTTTTCACCTTTTCCTCCTTCGTGGATTAAGCCATATCAACAAGTTTCTTATCCTTAGGCTTGTGTTCTTTTATCCTCGTTCTTACTATCCTTGTATAGCTTGTTGACAAGTTTCTCAAAATCTACTTCCATCGCATGGCAACCCTACAAAGCTTGAAATAAGATTAGTCGCAGATGGAACTACCGCGGCTACTGATGGAGGTTGGGCACTCCTTTGCCCTCCGACAAGTGTCTTATGCCTACAAACTATGATGAAAAAGAAAGAGAGAAGAGACTCAAGGAGAGAATCAAAAGATAGTGCATATGGCTTTGGGGAATACGCCTTTCGTAAAACAAAACTTTTCTTAGAAAAATGATTCTTTGTAAAAGTTTTGAAAATAATTTCAGAAGGTTTTTAAAAGCTTTTGCCCAGTCTGGTAACCTTCTGCTCTGATACCAAATGTAACACCCCACCTCCGTTAGGGTCACTCACAAAGGGAATGCACTAGCTTTGGTGAAGCATTATCTAGGTAAACATACACAGAAATATTACAAGACAGAACATATAAAACAGCGGAAGAAAAACCAAATTTCATTTCTTTAAAATCTAGAAAGGTCTAAAGCCTTTTACATCAAAATGCCATTAAATCCAGTACATCGAAATCTGTCTTGCAATAGTAAAGAAGCATAAAACCATAGTCATAAATCATTCCCCAAGTAAAACAGTGAAGCAAGCCATAGCCAAGAGAAATCCAAGCCATTCGTGAAAGAGCATTGGAGCTTGGTAAGATCCGAACTAATCTGTATTCCCACCCTGCGAACCTGGGGGGGAGAACGGAAGAAAAAGAGGCGAAACAAAACGGGTCAGTCATAAAGACTGAGTAAGTCCTAGTGACTTTCAACATAGAAACAAGTAAAGATAACATGACATGTATAAACTGAAAGTAAACATAAGGATGATGACAAGATAGGCAAGTTAAACTAAGATGACAAGATAAACTATACTAACCAGATAAACTACGGTAACAAGATAAACTATGCAAACCAGATAAACTACGTATAGCATCGCATGTTTAACATTCTCTGCACCAACTGTACTAGTACTCCAACCCGTATCATCCTTTCCATGTATATGTACAGTCCCTTGCCGTATATCGTACGGGTTTCATCACGTATTTCTATACTACTTCAACGTAGTGCCACCATTCTTGAAATCGTTTGGACTGCCACCCTTATTCTGGCTAGGTTTCCTTATCATGAACTGTCGCGTGTTCAACTAGGATTTATGCCACCTAGGACCACTAGGGATTATGCTACCTATTGAACATTTTCTAGATTCGATTAGGCTTTATGCCACCTAGGACCACTAGTGATTATGCTACCTAACGAACAACACCCTTTTTCCTACGTAACGATCTATTAATCGATTGGCTCCCTACAAGTCCTGGCTCGTTCATGTGTCTGTGTCATACGGCCCAATCATGAAATGTAGTCACCTGTGCTAGGTCCACCATAGGGTGTATCAAGCCCTAGGGTGCCAACCACCGACACGAATCAAGCACGCAAAGTGTAAACCTACCGGTGCCCAATGCCTGCTTTTTCAACTCTGGACTACGTGCACGACCATAGTCCGCCTGAACCTACAATGGCACACCAACTCAGCCGTCGTTCTGGTCGCTTACAATCAGCCCAGTAATTGTGCCCTACCCTGCCAAGTTCCAGGGTACCGTGATACATCTAGTGGGTTACTGCTGAAAAGGACCGCGTAACTAGGGTTTCCATCCAGTAGGTTAAGTGTTGTCATTTAAATTCGAGACTTAATCCCATCATTCTAGCATGTCAAGTTGGTTAAGTGTTGTCATTCAAGTTCGTGACTTAACCCGCCTACGTGTCATGTCAAATTGGCTAAGTGTTGTCGTTCAAGTTCATGACTTAGCCCTACGAATCATATGTCAAGTTGGTTAAGTATATTCAAGCGGTTCATGACTTAACCCTATCAAATCATCGTGTCAAATTGGTTGAGTATATTCAAGCGGTTCATGACTTAACCCTATCAAATCATCGTGTCAAATTGGTTAAGTATATTCAAGCGGTTCAGGACTTAACCCTATCAAATCACTGTGTCAAATTGGTTAAGGATATTCAAGCGGTTCATGACTTAACCCTATCAAATCATTGTGTCAAATTGATTAAGTATATTCAAGCGGTTCATGACTTAACCCTATCAAATCATCATGTCAAATTTATTAAGAATATTCAAGCGGTTCATGACTTAACCCTATCATGTGGCATTAATTCATTAATGCACCCAACATCTCACATCAGACCTGTTGTTGTGGTCACTGGATATGCCGGGCGGTTCCGGGCAGAATTACACCACAACTCAGTCTGACCTCGGGTTTTCAAGTGCGATATGACCAACTACCCACATTGGATCCTATTGTTTGCAGTAACTGGATTTGTCGGGCGGTTCTGGGCAGAATTACACTGCAAACTCAACCCAACCTCGAGTTGGCCATTTTCAAGTTCATTCTAAGTATCATGTCCATGTTCAATTTTCATGTAAAGTTCGTGTCAAGTTTCTAAGCGAGTTTCATGTCAAGTTCTCATATCAAGTTTTCGGGTTTCCACTTATGCCTATTATCAAGTTCATGATTCATATTCATAACCAATTCATGTTTGCCTAACCTACCCAATTTGTATCCCCATCGCATGTAAACGTAAATCGATCTGAATTACAAGTAGATCCAGGTCCAAAATAAAAGGGAATAACATCCCAACTATGATAGGCAAAATAACGAGCACAAGGTGATAAATCTGGCATGATATAGCTTGGGATAATTGGTTACAACATCACTGGCATATAGAGAATAACAGGCTTTCAAATCTGGCATAATAAGGTGATAGTCATGATAAAAATTGACATAAAAGAATAGGCATGCAAAAGCAATCCAAATACTAGGATAATGGATCAATGGTCTTGGTGTACAACAAGGTTCTCAACTATAGTGTCATGAACAATCAACTGTAATAGTCAATTGGCCATAATAGTCATAGTCGTAGTGAATCATAAGCGATTAATCACAATAGTCATGAATTATCCAAAATAGTTCTAGACAACTACCCTAAATAGTCATAGGCAATTAAATAATAGTTTCAAGGTCATGGTCATAGACAAAAGTCTTCTGTTCATAATCATAGGCAGTAATTCATAGTCACGAGTCATAGGTGATTAGCCACAATTGTCTTTGTCATAGTCATAGGCAATAGTCTTATGTTCTCAGTTATAGGCATAGGCATAGTCATTGGCCACTAAAAATAGTTTCAATGCCATAGGCGTGATAATATTTGATTTACAACATGAATAGGCCCAAGTTAATTTTCATAGCAGTATTCCAAAAGTCAAGGTCCAAGAATAGGTATAAATCAATTATCATACATGGGTCCAATTCCAATTGATAACATGAATAAGTCCAAACTGTTTTCATAGCAATGTTCCCAAGTTCAAGATTCAAGAGAGGATAGGGTGAAAACTGAATTTACAAGTCTTGTCATCAAGTCAAGATCCAAGAATTCATTTTACAATCTAGCGTTTGAATAATAAACTAGGTCCAACATCATGAATGGGCATGATTCCATTGATAAGAAATAACCCAAAATCATAGATTCAAGAAGAGACAAGAACAGATCCAAATAGATAATCAAGCTTAGGTCCAATTTCATTTTATTCCATGTCCATATTAAATTTAATAAGTTTAAATCTCAAAGTAACTAGAACTTACCGAGCGTGGATCGAGAATTAGAGTGCAGAGATTTGATTCTGGAAACGGTTATTGCAGTTGTTGAATCTCTATTTGCTTAGTCTTGTTCTAGTTGAAAACCCCCAATTTGCAATTCCTAGATGTTGTCTTGACGAAGAAGAAGTAGTCTCTTTTAATTTAAATATTATCATTTTGATTTTCACAGAGGTAGCATAAGGACAGAATGAAATGGTGTGGAGAGAATGAGGTTAGGGGTGAGTTTATATAGGATTAGAGTCACGAATTTGGTCCAGAAATCGGTCTAGATACGCAGAAATGAACTCAGCCTTGGATCTGGAAATTCGGGGCAGGTCGACCCCCAGGTCGACTACCCAGTCGACCTGGTTAGGGGGAGGTCGACTACCCAGTAGACCTGCGTCCTGGGCGGCAAATTTCCCGCCCAGCCTGCTTCTGGGTTTGAATTTGAATTTCGAATTCGAATTTCGAGCTGTTTTGATTTCTGAAAATTCCTGAAACTTTGGAGGGTCATATCCCCCTCATACGGAATCATTTTTTCGAAAACTCGGACTCGTTTCCACGCAGAATTTCGAGAAGAACGCAATGATACAACCCGTTTTCCTTGATTATTATTTTAAAATTTAATTCTGCCTTGATTTATGGTTAAAACATGTTATTAAAATACGGGTTGTTACAGATACTGCTTCACGATCCCAACCGATAAACGATCCGATGTAACCATTGACCAAACAATACGAT
Source organism: Allium sativum (assembly GCA_030737875.1). Taxonomy (NCBI): domain Eukaryota; kingdom Viridiplantae; phylum Streptophyta; class Magnoliopsida; order Asparagales; family Amaryllidaceae; genus Allium; species Allium sativum. The sequence goes on from JASFAX010000029.1 coordinate 17,723,936, forward strand.
GTAACTCTGATGCACCAATGTACAGTTAGGTTAGAGCCCTTAAGACGATCCCTCTGGACTGAATAACAGCGCAACTTGATAGCACATTACGACCAATATCTTGCTTATTTAGCTAATCTTTATGCTTTTCTTCCATGTATGCACAGGCACACACTTGCACTTGCACACATGGGGGATGGGTAATTATATTCTAATTTCTCTTGTTTACTCGCCTAAACAGTAATGTCGGATAATCATTCCCCTTCAAGATCTGAAACAGAGATGGATCCCGAGACGTCTGAGCACCATAACCCTGAGGTTCTTCCAATTAACCCAGAGGGTGAGGATTCTAAATCCGAATATGAGGGCAGAAACAGAATCAGATTCATCTGAGAGTACCTCGCTCGATGAGGAGTCCGAAGTAGATGACCGAGCTCCCGATGAGATTCCTGGTGCACTAGAAATAGAGAAATTCACTGACTCTTTAGCTTCCAAACTAAATGACATAAAACTTAAGAAAATCTGCTGGAAACACAGAATCCCCTGGGATGATGTGAGAACACCTGGAAGCGAAGATAGACCTCATCTGGCTCCGGAAGGGTATATGACAGTCAGCCGACTCATGTGCTGGGTAGGCGCTATTCCTCCGTTTCCTCCAGTCATCATTGAAACCTTAAAACGATTGGGTATTGCACCGATGCAGCTTCATCCCAATGCCTACGCAGCCCTATACACTTTATACATCGCGTATGCGGAAATCCTGCGAACTGAGCTCACGTTTAAAGACTTGAAGTTCTATTACCTTTTCAAGCATCGTTCTACAGCAACCCCAAATTTTTCTTTCTTCGAGTCGGTAGTCAATAGGAAGGTCTTGTCTGATGGTTACAGCAACATAGGTGATCCCAAGGCCGATTGGTTCTATATAAAGCGACAGGCTGGGTGTGCGAGAAGATGGCTTAAATCAAGTAAATTTTAAACCTTTGAATGAATAACCTGTTTAAGAAATCGAAGCGCTAACATGCTTCTTTTTTCTATGCAGACCACACCTTTCAAAAGACGGAAGGCTCGGTGTATAGTAATTGACTATCCCTTCTTCTCAAAAGCAAATCTGACTTCCTAAGGATCAAGAAATGTATTACTGATGAGAATCTTCACCGACACCGCTTTCTGGATATAAGATTTGGGCTTGGCGCGGGTGGCAAACCTTACAAATATGTGCCCCCAGCCGAGGGAGAAGGAACGTCACAGGAAGCAGAGACAACTAAACTTCATAAGAGTCCTTCACCGATGATTAACCTGGACGATGAAGATTTAAATGTATATAGAGGAGATGAGGCCCGTGCTGACGAGCTTAAGGAAATCCCAGCCTCTCCGAGGGATCCCCCCTCAAGGGCCTCTCTACTGGTTGAGCCTGTCGCTTCCGATGATTTAACAGAGTAGCAGTTATTCAAGGAATTGAACAAGATTCCTATACCCGACGATGTATATACACAGGAAGATTTCGAAAAGGAGCCATTTTTTCCTATCTCTGAGGAAACAAATGCTCCAGTTGAAGAACGAGAAACTACCCAGACGAGCCTAACTTCGGGCCCTGGTCTGTTAGGGGGGAATTATATGGGATGCACAAATCACATGCACTATCTGACCCCACACTTTTATACCAACAATATTCAAGGTTTTAATGTGTACTTGTTTCTTTTGTAGGTAAGATGACTTACAAACGATCTTATTCTCATCGCTCCCTTCGTGAAGGCACACCTAGTCTTCATTCAAATCCAAATCCCGCTCGCAGTGATAGTCGGGGAAGGGATAGTTATCGGCCTCACGACCCTCCTCAAACCTATTCTACACGATCCCGATCTCCTTCCAGGCATGGTTCCGGGAAACCTCACAGTCGTCCACTGCCACCAGTTGAGGGTAAGCAGCTTCCTAGGGACTTAACCCCTCCAAAAAGTACGCCTTCTCACGTCCAATCTTCCAAAAAACAGCGCGAGTCAGGGAACAGAAATAAAGACGAGAGCAAGATCATGAAGAAAGGAAAAGAAGCCCTGGCCCCCCTGATAATCACGACTCCGACAGTCTCGTTGCACGAGATGCTATCCATTGCCCTGAAAATCAGGCTAGATTGGCGCGCTTGCGCAAGGAATTCCTCGATATTTTCTCTGAGAGGATGATGTTTGTACCGGATCTTGAGCCGGTTCCCAGGGACTGGGATACTGAGGTGATAAGATATGTGTGCCATGTAGCCAAACAGTACGAGGTAATGAAAAAGAACATCGTTAACCTCTCAGATGCCATCCGTCGCCTAGAAACGGACGCGGCCAGATCCAAGGTGACAATTGAGAATAATGACAGGGCCAGGAGCAAAATGGAGAAAGACTTGGAAGATGCACAGGCTCGTCCGGCTTTAGCTCAGCGAGACGCAGAGAACTACAAGACAGATTTAGAGGAAGCTAGGAAGCGTTTTCGTAGCGAGCTAGATTCTAACAGCCAAGAACGATTATCTTTGAAAAAGGAAATAGAGGATCTTAGAATGGCCAATGTTGATTTGAGGACAGCGCAGAGTCATTTTGATGTGGAGAAGGCTGCTTGGGAGAAGGAGAGAGCGGACTTGAAAAACAGTCTTGCGGCCGCCGAGAAAGAAAAGGAGGCCTTGAGTGACCAACTTGTTCAGGCAGAGGGGCGAGAGGTTCTTGCTGAGACTAATGCTAACAGCATTCTTGAATCGGCTTCCACCACTGCCGACAAGCTTGCCGAGGCTGAAAAAGAAATAGAAGGTTTTGGGGAATTGATATTCGACTTCTTTGGCCAAGTCGTCAAAACTCGGGACATTTCTTGGATCCCAGATTATCATGTTACTCTTGCCAACATATGGGATGCAATTGTCGAGGATGAGAAGCAGTGATTTAAGGTCAATGAGATTGATGAAGGCCAGCTAATGCAGAGACTCCTCAAAGGAAAAGAACCCGAGGATTTGGAGGAGGGGAGACGCCTAATCCAAGAAGAGGTGGAAAGTGAGAAGACTGAGGCCAAAGGCAAAAACAAACTTGACGAAGGCTCGAGCTCAGTGGCGGAACCCAAAGCCTCTGAAGTAGAGGAGTATAGTCCTGATGATCCGTTGATTCCTTTGCTCCCAACTCCTCCAGCTGTCGGAGCTCCTGCTGTAAGCTTGGATGAAAAGTCAGCTGAAGGTATTTCCATATTTTCCCCGCAATTTGTCAAAGCAGTTATGACTTTTCGCCGTTCTACGGAGCAGCCCGTTGAGTTACTAACATGTGCCTCTCATAATACAGGTGACATATTGACCGAGAAAAGGGGAGAAAAGAAGGCGAAGGCAGAAAAAGTTGACATCCCCTCACGCACTGATGCTGAAATTTCTGAGATTTCAAAGCAAACTGAGGGTGGTGAAAAGGTAACCATGGCATCTGTGGTACCCAGCACTGATGTTCCTGCAGATGCCGAGGTTATTGCTGCTTTGAAGGACATGGATGGCGGTCACGGGGATGAAGAGGATGACGTTGTTATTACGGATGAAATCAAGGGTGGTGGTGATGAAACCTTGGCTGATCAACAGGCTGAGGAGGAGAGGCAGTTGCTTCTTATGAAAGGGGAAGAGGACCCAGTATACGTGCCTCCTATCTCTGAAATCGATCCCAAAACTGGGTTGGTCATAAGATTCTCCTCCCGATCAATAACTTCACAACTAGCCTCTCAATCTTCTAGTTCTTCGCCAGAGCCTCTTGTTGATAAGAGGAAGAGGAAAAAAGGTGATCGTTCGAATGCTGACAAGGAGGAGTCGGGGAAGCAGAAGAAGAGCAAGAAGACAAAATAGCCCCCCCAAGCATGAGTAGGATGCAGATATTAGTTCATATTTCGTTCTTAAGATTTTTAGACTTTCCACTGGCCAGAAAATGTAATTGTGAGAACGGCCCTCACTTTTGTTTAGCTATCATATCTTGTATCCCTACATCTTAGTAAATAAAAATTGATATTTATTGCCTTTAATTTAATATGCAATGCAGTGATTCCAAGTTCCTTGCATCTCTGTGCAACTTCCTGAGTAGCCAACATAACGACATGAGGGGATGATTCGTCTTGGTCGACTTTGACTTTCATCCTTGTCGTGATATGAACAGGAGTTTCCCTTCAAGACAGATCAGTCACATAAGAAAGGGGAACTAAAACTACGAACCTGCAATTTTAATTTATCGCATTAACCACAAGTATTTAAACCATAATTAATCGAAAATTAAATCATGTATCGTATTAGCAAAATTTTAAAATTTTTGTGCAGAGATGTGATGTATGTGTATATGCCCTCAATCAATCATTTAATATGATGCCTGGCCAGGGCTTATTAATGATTGATTAGAGTCGTGTGCTGCCCCCTATCATGAAAGGTGGGGGAAAGGATTCTTTTAGCGCTAAATTTCTAACAATTTATACTCTCCCGATCCTTCAGCGGGTTAGAGTTCGTGCTCATTTCAGGTCTGCTCTCCGATCCTTCAGCAGGGCAGAAATTCTGGGGGCGCTAAATCTCTGGCGCCTTTATACTCTCCCGATCCTTCAGCGGGTTAGAGTGGTGGCAAGGCGGTTTTATCATGGTGCAACTTCACGCCTTGTGGACATCATCTTCGCGTCCTTTATACTCTCTCCTGATTCTGGGGAGTTAGAGTTTGATCGTGGGGTGATTTACTTTGCCGCACATTGTGGTCCTCGATTATGGTTCCTCTTTCACCTTGTGGCACAATGCATTGGGTGTTCCAATATTGTTGCATAATCTGTGACAAACTCAAAAAACAACAATAATTCATATTAATCGAGATAAAGTAAATAGGTAATGGTGTAGTAAAGGTAAATGACACACAATATTTTTATAGTGGTTCGGTCGAATCATGACCTACGTCCACTTTATAATATTTTGTTCAAGTAACCAGACTAATCTGGGAAAGTCGTGCTTTTTTACATGGTCCTAAAAACAAAGAAATTAGACTAACAATTTCACGTCAGGTAAGGCCGCAAATGCTGGGCGTTCCACACTCTGGGGATTTCGTCTCCATCTATGGTTGCTAGCTTGAAGGTTACATTATCAAGTCTTCGAAGGATGGAATATGGTCCTTCCCATTTCGGACCCATATGCTCTGAGTATGGGAAGACACGTTTTAGAACCAAGTCTCCGGGTTCAAAAGTTCGTGCTCGGACTTTCTTATTGTAATATTGAGCTATCTGCTGCATATGTCTTAAGGCACGTAAATCGGCTTCATCCCTCTTCTCTTCGATCATGTCTAAGGATTCAAGGAGCAACTCATTGTTGGTCATCGGGTCGTAATAGGTGACTCGTTGAGAAGGTACTTCTAACTCGACCGGGATGACTGCTTCAGTTCCAAAGGTGAGAGAAATTGGTGTATGGCCCGTTGCCGATTTATAAGTCGTTCTGTAGGCCCATAGTGCCAAGGGCAATTCATCGACCCACATGGCCTTGGCCCGCTTCAATCTCTTCTTTAGGATGAATTTAATCGCTTTATTTGCTGCCTCCACTTGGTCGTTCACTTGCGGATGTGCCACAGAGGTGTACCTTTTCTCGATGTGGTATTTCCGGCAGAAATCTCTGAACTTTGTGCTATCAAACTGAGTTCCATTATCAATTATGATGATTCTTGGGATCCCAAATTGGCATATGATGTTTCTAACAACGAAGCTGATTACTCACTTGGTTGTTATTGTGGTTAATGGCTCTGCTTATACCCATTTGGTAAAAAAATCCACGGCTACAATAGCGATTTTTTCTCCACCCTTTGCTATGGGGAGGCCTCCAATGATATTAATTCCCTACATAGCAAAGGGACACAGACTCGTCACCATCTTCAGCTGGCTTGATGGGGCCCTAAAATCTCTGGCAGGCATCACAACGTCGTGCGTATTTGGCCGCATCCTTATTTACGGTCGGCCAGAAATAACCATATCGTATTATTTTCTTTGCCAATGTTTGGCCTCCCGTGTGATCTCCACATTCGCCTTCATGTACTTCTTGCAATACGCGCTGAATATCGTTGTGGGAAATACACCGGAGGAGGGGCATTGAAAATCCTTGTCTATACAGGACTCCCACTTGCAACACATACCGAGAGGCCTTCCGAATTATTGCACGCCTCTCACTTTTTTTCGCATGGAGCGTTCTATACATTAGGAAATTCTTCAAAGGAGTCATCCACGACTCCCTTTCAGGTTCAACATCTAGTACCGGATCAACTTCCATCTGATCTATACTAGGTGACTGTAAGACTTCCATCGGGACCAGTTTTGTATTTTCAGGATGTAACACCCCACCTCTGTTAAGGACACTCACAAAGGAATGCCTTAACTTTGGTGGAGCGTTTTAGTAGACAGAACAGAAATTTACAAGACAGATAAACAATACTTGAGAAATTAGAATTTTATTACAATGGAAAACAGAAATCAGTTTGGTTGCATCTTTCCCAAAAACTCAAGTACATGAATTTCAGTCCTGTTCAGAAAATCATCAGAGTACAAAACTTTAAAATCATAATCCCCACAGAAGCTGCAATAAAGAGTCAAGCCATACTTTAAGCACTCTGAGTACTTCAAGCAAAAGAAATCCGGATCAAGCTAAAGTATTCCCTCCTTGGAAAACCTGGGGGGAAACGGAAGAAAAAGAGGCAAAAACAAGCAAGGTCAGACATAAAGTCTGGCAAGTCCAGTGACATTCTGCATATGAACAGATAATAATAATCATGGCATGCAAATAAAACTGGATGAGAGATAACAATAACAGGAGCAGCAGATGTACTTACGTTAAACAGAGAAACAAAATAATATTACTTTTCATCTCTCTGCACTAATACTAGTATAACAGGATTAGGTGTCACCCTAATGTCTAAACTGAAGCAGAAACGGGAACAGAATAATTCCATAGAAACAGAACGCTAATAATGGGCCTTTACCACCCGAACAGAAACAGACGGAAACAGAATGCTAATAATGGGCCTTTACCACCCGAACAGAAACAGACAGAAACAGAAACAAATTAATCCCTACGGAAACAGAATGTAGAATTAGGTGTACACTAGTAAATAGGCCTTTACCACCCGAACATATGGTACCACGCAGAAACAGACAGGTGTTGCCACCCAACAGAAACAGACGGTACCAACAGAAACAGACAGAACTAAGTGTACCCTAAAACCCCACCCCAAGAGATCGGCTCCCTAATACATAAATACCCTGTGTCGGCTCCACAATAGGGTGTATAACTCCCTAAAGTGACAACCAATTGGCACGGGCCTATTTACAGATGTCACGGCGTCTTACATCCTCAGAGGCAAACTGGGATCCATGCACGCACATGACCCGGTTGGAACGCACCATCAACACCACTTGCCATTATCAGAATGAACCACTTATAACTAGTTCAGTAAGCGTGCCCGGACCCTACCTACCGTTGGGTCAAAGTTTGATACCAGAAAGGGTTACTGACTAATGTGGGTCCCAAACAACAGATGACACAAGTAATTTCCCTCCTAACCTTGTGTCCCCAGACTAACAGATTTCAGATTAACTTGTTTACAAGTTCAGACAAACAGAGTTCAGATCAACTAGTTCACAGATCAGACAAGTTTTCAGACTATCGGATCAGATATACGGATTTAACAGATTTACAGATTTGTCTAACTTTGTAATTGGGCCTACAGATTCATGAAACGGGTTTGTTTAATTCATTAGTCCAATTGGTTTAACCCTATCCACCCAACACGTTTTAGACATCATATTTATCACAGATTTGCAATAATATTAATACACAGACATCTCACATTAGTTTTTGACCGCTGGATATGTCGGGCGGTTCCGGGCAGACTTCTGCCATAAGCCAGACCTAACCTCGTGTCGAAGCATATTTTTAGTTATGCCTACGACCTCTCACATTAGACTGACAGTTTGCAGTCGCTGGTTAAGCCGGTTGGTTTCGGGCAGGCTTCTACCGCAAACAGAGTCTAACCTCGTGTCATAGCCAATTCATTCCAATACAGTTTTTCTTCAGAGATCAGGAAAATTCTGTTTATTTAACAGACTAAGCTTCTGTACAAGTTACAGCAGATTATTCGAGGTTCTATTAACAAGTTTTGCTCAATTTTAAGTTGAGCCTACAGATTCACATACTTCAAATTTCAGCATTTCAGTTCCAACAGATTACGTCATTCAACAGATTAAACAAATAACAGATCTTGCAGATTAGGCTATTTAGCAGATTTAGCAGATAAGGCAATTTAACATAATTAGCAGATTAGGCAATTCAATCTAATTAGCAGTTTAGGCAATATAACAGAACTAGCAGATTAGGCAATATAACAAATTTAGCAGATAACAGATTTAGCAGATTATATATATCTAAAACTCTATTTACATATCTTGCCCCATCGTAAATTTAGCCTAAACTTACATGCCTAAATTAAGGTCATAATTCATAATACAATATATGCCCCAAATTTTAGCCTTAATATTCCCATTTACAGTTCATGTCAAAACTAGATTTAATATTCTAGTTCACCATTTATGTCCAAGACTAATACACATGTAAAACATTCTCTATTATAGCCAACTCAGAATATGCCAACATATTTGCTATGCCAGATTTACTTAATTAAGCTAGCCCAATCCCCGTATAACATGTTTCCACAAGTTCTCTAAATACTCATGAAATGGCCCTATAGGCTCGATGTACATAACAGTGAATGGGAATAAACTAGCAAAGTTACATACTAAATATGAGATCTAACATCATTAAGGGAATAGGCATAAGAAACTAACTACAATAGTTATAGGCAACTAACCACAATAGTCATGGGAAACTAATTACAATAATTTCTTATTCAATGTCAGAGGCAATAGTCTCATAGTCGTGAATCATAGTCATAGGCAATAGTCTCATAGGCGTGAATCATAGTCATAGGCAATAGTCTCATAGGCGTGAATCATAGTCATAGGCAATAGTCTCATAGGCGTCAGTTTCATGTCCAATTATGCATTATTATTTGTCCAAAAATTTAGCGTTCGTGCGTTAATCTCTTATGAGATGTGGCGCAGGCTCGTAGTAGCCTGGCTATAGAACAGAAAGAAGAAAGAGGTATAGAATAGTCACAGAAAAACAGATCTGACAGATAAGAATATACATAACCTCAGATTCAGATTTATAATCATGTCACAATTATAATTACAGTTTATTGCGGAAAATAGCTGTACTTGCCTTTCGTGGTTTTAAGAAAGGATAATAAACGGTCGTTGATGCAGAAATGTTGAATTACTCCTCTTTAATTGTTGTTGTAGCTCTAAACTTTGATTTGAGATTTGATTTAGCTTTTAATTCTATTCAGGTTGGAAGAAGATGCATCAGTCCAAGTTTTAATTCCAGCAGGGTAGCGACACCATTTTTATTTTTAATTAGAACAGAGGCAGAATATAGACAGAATGAAATTATGTAGAGAAAATGAGGCTAGGGGGTTGTTTATATAGGATTAGGTGGACGAATCTAGACTGAAAACGAGTCTAAATACATTAGAATGCATCAGGTTCAGAAAGAGGGCTCGGGAGGCAGGTCGACCCCCAGGTCGACACTATGGTCGACCTGGTCCCCCCAGGTCGACACTATGGTCGACCTGGCCCCTGGGAGGTCTACACTATGGTCGACCCCCAGGTCGACCTCGTCCATGGGCAGGAATTTTCCCGCCCAGCCTGTTCTGGGATTTTGAATTCGAATTTGAATTCGAATTTTCGAGTTGTTTTCAATTCTGAAATTCTCTGAAACTTCGGAGGGCCATATCTCCCCCATACAGACTCCGTTTCTCGAAAACTCGAACTCATTTCCAAGCAGAATTTCGATACGAACGCAATGGCGCAACCCGTTTCCCTTGATTCTTATTTTAAAAATTAATTATTCTCTGATTTGTTACTTATACGTTCACAGAAAATACGGGGTGTTACATTCTCCCCTCCTTAAAGGATTTCGTCCCCGAAATCTTCAAGTTAAGAAGAATCTGTCCTACTATACAGTCATCCATCTACTCAACCATTATCCACAAGCATCCATTGTCCTTAGAAAACTTCTAATGTTGTATGAACATATGCAAAAGTGTGTGTGTATGTTCCTTATCTAATGCAAAGATCAGGCAGTCCACTGATTCAGTTGACCTCCTTAATGCGAACTATGTCAGTGTCATGAGTCCAACATGTATGAAATTTTCCTATTTGATACATATCATTCTTATATGAGTGACAACCATTCATTCATATGCAACATCCACATGATGAGTCAATCATTTTGCATCCATAGAAATTGAAAATGCTCACACATCCATATGCAGTATAAGAGTGTTTTCGAGCCGATCTAGTGCATAATGTGTGTATATGCATCCACGAGCAACCACTAGCAACCACTTGCATCCACTTGCAACCATCAAACATAACATGTCTCAAACACATGTTTACACCCATTAGTTTCTACCTAAAGTTAAAAGATTCGATCGATAGGATATAGTCGAATGATGGAAGCGAGTACGGATAAAACAAAAACTTGGTTTCGTTAAACCTTGGTTGAGAGACAAACTCCCCTAAGTATCAACCCCGAAGACCGAAATCAACATCAGATTGACACCCAGAGGATTACCCTCTTTAGACAATGTCAAAACTGGAAATCCCAACCTTATCAGAAATATTCAGATATTTATAGATTACCAGTACAGATCAGATTACTAAATGATTCTAAGGAAACTAAGCATGATGAAAACCCAGAATGTATGCGTCATAGTCAACTTATCGCTCAACATAGATACCCAACTTAGCACAATTGGATGAGTCATAACCATTATGGGTCTGGGTCTACAGCAGAATCAGAAACAATACTAGTATTCAAGTGCAGAGTATCGATTACAGAATCGAAATGCCAGAATCAGAAAAGAGTATTAACCTAAAAATCAGATAAAGAAATTAAACCTCCTACATAAAGTTTTCCTATTTCTATCCTATCCACTAGCCTCGAGAGTGTTCGCCTGCCTTCCAGAGATTGGTCCTGCCCTCTGCCCTTGCCCTCGTTTCTTCGGACAGTCCCTAGTGAAGTGCCCCATCTCACCACAGTTAAAGCAAGTGCCCTTTCTTTTTCTGCAATCCTTGTTCAGATGAGTCGAGCTTCTACAAGTAAAGAACTTTTTCTCCTTCTTATCTTCAGACTTTTCACCCTTCCTTTGTGTTTCCTTTTTGGGCCATGCTTTCTTGTTCTGTGGTTCTTCCTTCTTTGCCTCTTCTTTCTTGTCGTTGTCTTCCTCGTGCAGTAGTGCCATATCCACCAATCTCCCGTAAGTCGCTCCCATGGGTACATGGGTCATGGTTAGACTGTGCAGTGGCTCGTTCAATCCTTTAACAAAGCGGAGAGCCTTTTTATGCTGGGTGTTGACTAAATCTAGCCCGAACCTGGCCAGTTGGTTGAACTGGTTGACGTATTCCTTGATCGTCATACTTCCTTGCTTAAGAGATAAGAACTTTTCTAGTTGTAGACTTCGTTTAGCTTGCGAGAGAATTTCGTCTCAAACCTTGTTCTGAAATCCATCCATGTTTCAACTGGTCTCTCGGCGTTAGTGACCTTCCACCAATAGGAAGCCTCGTCCTTGAGCAACCATACCGCCAATTGTACCTTCTGCCTATCGTTCACCTCGAAGATAACGAACAGATCCTCAGTTTCTTTGAGCCAGTTCTTTGCTTCTACGAATGATTCAGTTCCCTTGAAATCCTTTCCACCCATGGCCCTAAAATCTTTATAGATATTTGAAAAAGCAATTGCATGAGGAGGGGGCGGAGGAGGAGGAATCGCTGCAGCTGGAGGAGGAATATCTGTTGGGCCTGCATCGTTGGCCCTAGCCTCTAAGTACCTCCTGAACCAGCCAGGTATTGGCACACCCTCTGGAAAGTTAAGATTCCCAGACATGCTGGAATGAAAGAAAAAGATTTAAAATGGAGAACGGAAAAGATAGATATATGGCTTTTTGGGGATTTTATTTTTCAAAATAAACTCTATTTTTGAAAATACTTCCTTTTAAATCCTTTTTGAAAATAGTTTTCAATTTTTTTTTATCTAATCTGGTAACCTTCAGCTCTGATACCAAGTGTAACACCCCACCTCCGTTAAGGACACTCACAAAGGGAATGCCTTAACTTTGGTGGAGCGTTTTAGTAGACAGAACAGAAATTTACAAGACAGATAAACAATACTTGAGAAATTATAACTTTATTACAGCGGAAAACAGAAATCAGTTTGGTTACATCTTTCCCAAAAACTCAAGTACATAAATTTCAGTCTTGTTCAGAAAATCATCAGAGTACAAAACTTTAAAATCATAATCCCCACAGAAGCTGCCATAAAGAGTCAAGCCATACTTTAAGCACTTTGAGTACTTCAAGCAGAAGAAATCCGGATCAAGCTAAAGTATTCCCTCCTTGGAAAACCTGGGGGGAATAGAAGAAAAAGGGGCGAAAACAAGCAAGGTCAGACATAAAGTCTGGCAAGTCCAGTGACTTTCAGCATATGAACATATAATAATAATCATGGCATGCAAATAAAACTGGATGAGAGATAACAGTAATAGGAGCAGCAGATGTACTTAGGTTAAACAGAGAAACAGAATAATATTACTTTTCATCTCTCTGCACTAATACTAGTATAACAGGATTAGGTGTCACCCTAATGTCTAAACTGAAGCAGAAACGAGGATAGAATAATTTCCACAGAAACAGAACGCTAATAATGGGCCTTTACCACCTGAACAGAAACAGGCGGAAACAGAATGCTAATAATGGGCCTTTACCACCCGAACAGAAACAGACAGAAACAGAAACAGATTAATCCCCATAGAAACAGAATGTAGAATTAGGTGTACACTAGTAAATGGGCCTTTACCACCCGAACAGACGGTACCACGCAGAAACAGACAGGTGTTTCCACCGAACAGAAACAGACGGTACCAACAGAAACAGACAGAACAAAGTGTACCCTAAAACCCTACCCCAAGCGATCGGCTCCCTAATACATAAATACCCTGTGTCGGCTCCACAATAGGGTGTATCACTCCCTAAAGTGACAACCAATTGGCACAGGCCTATTTACATATGTCATGGTGTCTTATATCCTCAGAGGCAGACCGGGATCCATGCACGCACATGACCCGGTTGGAACGCACCATCAACACCCCTCGCCATTATCAGAATGAACCACTTATAATTAGTTCAGTAAGCGTGCCCAGACCCTACCTACTGTTGGGTCAAAGTTTGATACCAGAAAGGGTTACTGACTAATATGGGTCCCAAACAACAGATGATACAAGTAATTTCCCTCCTAACCTTGTGTCCCCAGACTAACAGATTTCAGATTAACTTGTTTACAAGTTCAGACAAACAGAGTTCAGATCAACTAGTTCACAGATCAGACAAGTTTACAGACTATCGGATCAGATATACGGATTTAACAGATTTACAGATTTGTCTAACTTTGTAATTGGGCCTACAGATTCATGAAACGGGTTTGTTTAATTCATTAGTCCAATTGGTTTAACTCTATCCACCCAACACGTTTTAGACATCATATTTATCCCAGATTTGCATTAATATTAATGCACAGACCTCTCACATTAGGTCGGTAGCTTGTGGCCGCTGGATATGCCGGGCGGTTCCGGGAAGACTTCTGCCACAAGCCAGACCTAACCTCGTGTCGAAGCATATTTTTAGTTATGCCTACGACCTCTCACATTAGACTGACAGTTTGCGGTCGCTGGTTAAGCCGGTTGGTTCCGGGCAGGCTTCTACCGCAAACAGAGTCTAACCTCGTGTCATAGTCAATTCATTCCAATACAGATTTTCTTCAGAGATCAGACTAATTCTGTTTATTTAACAGATTAAACTTCTGTACAAGTTACAGCAGATTATTCGAGGTTCCATTAACAAGTTTTGCTCAATTTTAAGTCGAGCCTACAGATTCACATACTTCAAATTTCAGCATTTCAGTTCCAACAGATTACGTCATTCAACAGATTAAACAGATAACAGATCTTGCTGATTAGGCTATTTAGCAGATTTAGCAGATAAGGCAATTTAACATAATAAGCAGATTAGGAAATTCAATCTAATTAGCCGTTTAGGCAATATAACAGAACTAGCAGATTAGGCAATATAACAGATTTAGCAGATAACAGATTTAGCAGATTATATATATCTAAAACTCTATTTACATATCTTGCCCCATCGTAAATTTAGCCTAAACTTACATGCCTAAATTAAGGTCATAATTCATAATACAATATATGCCCCAAATTTTAGCCTTAATATTCCCATTTACAGTTCATGCCAAAACTAGATTTAATATTCTAGTTCACCATTTATGTCCAAGACTAATACACATGTAAATCATTCTCTATTATAGCCAACTCAGAATATGCCAACATATTTGCTATGCCAGATTTACTTAATTAAGCTATGCCCAATCCCCGTATAACATGTTTCCACAGGTTCTTTAAATACTCATGAAATGGCCCTATAGGCTTGGTGTACATAACAGTAAATGGGAATAAACTAGCAAAGTTACATACTAAATATGAGAACTAACATCATTAAGGGAATAGGCATAAGAAACTAACTACAATAGTTATAGGCAACTAACCACAATAGTCATGGGCGACTAATTACAATAGTTTCTTATTCAATGTCAGAGGCAATAGTCTCATAGTCATGAATCATAGTCATAGGCAATAGTCTCATAGGCGTGAATCATAGTCATAGGCAATAGTCTCATAGGCGTGAATCATAGTCATAGGCAATAGTCTCATAGGCGTGAATCATAGTCATAGGCAATAGTCTCATAGGCGTCAGTTTCATGTCCAATTATGCATTATTATTTGTCCCAAAATTTAGCATTCGTGCATTAATCTCTTATGAGATGTGGCGCAGGCTCGTAGTAGCCTGGCTATAGAATAGAAAGAAGAAAGAGGTACAGAATAGTCACAGAAAAATAGATCTGACATATAAGAATATACATAACCTCATATTCAGATTTATAATCATGTCATAATTATAATTACAGTTTATAGTGGAAAATAACTGTACTTGCCTTTCGTGGTTTTAAGAAAGGATAATAACGGTCGTTGATGCAGAAATGTTGAATTACTCCTCTTTAATTGTTGTTGTAGCTCTAAACTTTGATTTGATATTTGATTTAGCTTTTAATTCTATTCAGGTTGGAAGAAGATGCATCAGTCCAAGTTTTGATTCCAGCAGGGTAGCGACGCCATTTTTATTTTTAATTAGAACAGAGGCAGAATATAGACAGATTGAAATTGTGTAGAGAAAATGAGGCTAGGGGGTTGTTTATATAGGATTAGGCGGACGAATCTAGACAGAAAACGAGTCTAAATACATCAGAATGCATCAGGTTCAAAAAGAGGGTTCGGGGGCAGGTCAACCCCCAGGTCGACACTATGGTCGACCTGGCCCCTGGGAGGTCGACACTATGGTCGACCCCCAGGTCGACCTGGTCCATGGGCGGGAATTTTCCCGCCCAGCCTGTTCTAGGATTTTGAATTCGAATTTGAATTTGAATTTTCGAGCTGTTTTCGATTCTGAAATTCTCTGAAACTTCGGAGGGCCATATCTCCCTCATACGGACTCCGTTTCTCAGAAACTCAGACTCGTTTCCAAGCAGAATTTCAAGACGAACGCAATGGCGTAACCTGTTTCCCTTGATTCTTATTTTAAAAATTAATTATTCTCTGATTTGTTACTTATACGTTCACAAAAAATACGGGGTGTTACACAGGACTATCAGAACTGGCCATTTTCGCCAATTTATCTGCTTTTTGGTTCTTTGCTCGAGGAATGTGGGATATGGTGTAATGGTCAAAACCATCCAGCAACTTTTTCACTTTTTCTAAATATGATATCAGCCTAGGACTTTTGGCCTGGAATTTTCCTATGACCTGATTCACAACTATTTTGGAGTCGCAAAAGATGTCTAACCTCGCAATCTTCAACTCCTTTGCTAGTTTCAAATCAGCAATTAGGGCTTCGTATTCTGAGTCGTTGTTAGTGGCGCGGAACTCCAATCTGAGAGCATAGTATATCATCCGTTTTTCTGGAGTTTCGAGCACCAACTCCGGCACTAGATCGTCTATTGTTCTTTGCTCCGTCAGTGAACAACTTCCAGGCACTGGGATCGAGGAGTAGCCTTGGCGGATCGACTTCTTCGCTTATTGTGTCATCTTCTAGGATGGTAAACTCTGCTATGAAGTCTGCCAGCACTTGCCCCCTTATTGATCGTCGGGGTTGAAAATTCAAATCAAACTGACTTAGTTCAATGTTCCACTTAAGTAATCTTCCCGAAGCCTCTGGCCTTTGAAGAACTTGTTTTAGCAGGCGATCGGTGTATATAGTAATCAGGTAAGCTTGAAAATAGTGGCGAAGCTTCCTTGATGCAATCAACAAACTGTACACAAGCTTTTCTATCCTTGGATAATTTCGTTCAGCTGCCTCTAGCTTCTTACTCACATAATATACTAGTCTTCGCACCTTATCTTCTCCTCTAACCAAAGCTGAACTGATCGCATTGGATGACACCGCTAAATACAAAAATAATTCTTCATGATCTACGTGTTTAGACAAAATTGGGGGTTTTTCCAATGATTCAAGAGATTCTGGAATGCTTCGACACAATCAGGGGTCCATTCGAAGTTGCGCTTTCCTCGCTTTATTAATTCGAAGAACGGGATACATTTATCTGTAGCTTTGGAGATAAACCTACTCAATGCCGCTATTTTCCTTGCGAGGCTTTGCACATCTTTAATCTATCTAGGTTTCTGAATATTCCGGATTGCTGCGATCTGGTCTGGATTAATCTCGATCCCACGCGAATTGACGAAAAATCCTAAAAAATTTCTCGATGCTACCCCAAATGAACATTTCAAAGGGTTCAATTTCATTCCATACTTTCGGAGAATTTCAAACATTTCTGCTAAATCGACAGTATGGTCGGATGATTGTTTAAACTTCACTAACATTTCATCGACATACACCTCCATTTTCTTCCCAATCTGGTTGTAAAACATCCTATTGACCAATCGCTGATATGTAGCACTGGCATTCTTCAAGCCAAAAGGCATCACTACATAGCAATACAATCCCAAATCTGTAATGAAGCTTATGTGCTCTTGGTCTGGGACGTGCATAGGGATCTGATTGTACCCCGAATAAGCATCCATGAAAGAGAGGAGTTCGTGGCCAGCTGTCGAATCCACCAGCTGGTCAATTCTTGGCAATGGAAAACTGTCCTTCGGGCAAGCCTTATTCAGGTCCGAGAAGTCAATACAGGTGCGCCACTTTCCATTGGTCTTTTTAACCAAGACCGGGTTGGAAATCCAATCTGGATATGTTGAGTCTCTAATGAACCCATTACTTCTCAATTTCTCAACTTCCTCTTTCAAAGCAGCTGACCTCTCCGGGCCAAGCATTCGCCTTTACTGTTTGACAGGAGGATGCTTTGGGTTGATTCTTAGCGAATGACTCACGATTGAAGGAGATATCCCACACATATCCGAGTGGGTCCAAGCGAATACATCTAAATTGGCTTTCAAGAAATCCATTAGGTCTCCGGCTCCAATAGGGTCTAACTGGGATCCAATCTTCAGGACCTTCTCTGGGTCTCCATCATCGATTGGAATATCCATAGTTGTTTCATTGGGAGTCGCCATTCTTCCCCCAGGCACTTCGTCCTCTCTGGGATCTATGTCCTCCGGCAGTTCTCTAGGCGACTCTCCCATAGTTATTTTCTTTAGTTGCTATAACGTTTCCTCCCTTGCCGGGGAGGAAGCGCCTTGGGTCTCTACATCTTTTCCTTTGCGGAGCATCTTCAACTCTGCAATGTAGCATGCTCCGGCCATGACTTGATATCCTCTTATTATACCTATACCCGCTTCAGTCGGGAACTTCATTAATAAACAACAAGGGGCTATACAAGCTCTGAACTTCGCTAGGGCCGGTCGGCCTAAAAATGCGTTGTATGGGGATTCGACGTGCAGAACCACAAAAGGAAGGATTCTTACTCTCTGGCGCTCCCCTTCCCCAAGGGTTACCGACAACTCTACATATCCCATTGGAGCAGTTGAAGCTCCATTGAACCCACGTATCCACCCTTCGCATGGTTTTAAATCCTTCGGCTCAAGTTTCATTTGGTCAAACGTTTTCTTGAACAAAATGTTGACCGAGCTTCCGTTATCTACCAGAACTTTATGGACTATGGCCGGGCCGATTGCGGCTGTGATTACTAATGGATCTTCGGTTGTGGAGTGAACGCCAACGCTATCTCTATCATGAAATATGATGTCATCGGTCATTGTCTTCTGTTGTTTGACTGGAGCAATGTCCTCAGGGTTAATGCTTTCTCCTGCCATGAGGGGTTGTTTAGTTGCGTTGACATACTGGTCCATTGCCCTAAAGCTATGCCCGGCCAGATGAAGCCCTCCTACTATGGTGTTAAAGACGATGTTCTTCCCTTTTTGCTGAGCAGTCAGCCGGGGAGTAGGCTGGCTCTGATTCTGATTCTGGTTTTGATTTTGATTTGGGGCAGATGCGGCTTGTCCCCTGTCTCTGGGTGTGACCCTGTACTCATCGAGTTTTCCTTCTCGGAGTAGCCTCTCGACCAAGTCTCTCAGATGACGGCATTCATTTGTGGAATGACCATGGATTTGGTGAAATAGACAGAACTTTCCGGTTTCGCGCTCTTTGTCTGTCGACTCTCTCGGGGGAGGCCTTTTGTATAGAAGGACATTATAGGTATCCAAGAAGATATTCTCCCATGTATCATTTAACGGTGTGAAATTCTCAAATGGCCTGGGTCGAGATCTCCTCTGAGAATCATTTCCTCGGTTTCTCTTCCGATTATTGCTATTATTGTTTCCTGGTTGGCGACCATTTCCTTGATTTTTATTCCCAACATTGACTTCAACCTTCCCTGAGCTATCTCTTGTCTTCTTGATGGCCACATTGCTCTGGATATCTTCCTTGTCAGTAGCCTTCCTCTTTCGATTAGCATATATCTCTTCCTGTCGTAAACGGACATTAGCTTTTTCATAAAATATTTCTCTGGTCGGAGGTGGTTTGCTGGCCAGATTTCTTCCAAACTCGGTATCCTTGTCGACACCGTCAATTAAGGCCATCATCACAGTTTGCTCATGCGGATCTTTAACTTCTGTGACTGCTAAATTAAAACGATCCAAGTACGACCTTAAGCTTTCGTCCGGTCGCTGCTTAATAAGAGACAGCTCAATCACATTCTTAGATCTCTGAGCGTGAAGGCGGAATTGGTTCACGAACTTCTCACTCAATTCCCTGAAACTGGATATCGACCGGGTTGGCAAGCGGGTAAACCACACTAATGCCATATCTTCCAGAAATATAGGGAACGCCTTACACTTTATCTCGTCTGTAGCTGCGGCGACATTCATGAACCAGGAATATCGCATCAGATGCTGGATTAGGTCAAATTTGCCTGCATAACGATTCATTGTCGGCATATTAAAACGTCTCGGGAATGTGACCTCCAATATATCATCGGTAAAAAGCGTATGACTGCAATCTATGCCCCCAATCTTCATCCCTGTACCCTCGTCTAGCTATCATGTTTTCCCTGATCATTGCTTCAACATCTGCCCGGGTCAAGGTGGACTCAGGATCGACACTTCTTGCCCGATAGGCTTCTTTAGCATTTCTTTGACGTGCAGCTACAAAGTCTGGGATTTGGGCGGAGCTTCCTTGCCCCCTGTTGCCGAGGTCAACTAAGCGATGAGCGGGGGGATTGGGTCGATTCTGAGCAGGGTCAACCACGTTTCCATTCCTCAGCGGTAAAGCAGGTTCATTCAAGTTACGATTGCTAGTTTCCTGGTTAAGCACTTCTTCTTCCCGAGATCGAAGTTGCTCTATGTTCTCAGCTCTTTCTAGCGGAGGCCAACGTCGGTTTCTCCGGGGCTCCTCAGACGAGGATGTGTGTTCCGGGGAAGGAAGATGGGTTGGTGAGGAAACCCTCTGCCTTATGAGGTCGTTAATTCGCCTGTCCATAGCAGTCAGATTCTGCCGCAATACTGAACTCTCTTGCCGCTGAGCAGCTAACTCGTCAAATAATCTCTCCCACATGTCAATAATGCGAGAGAGATCCCCTTTAGTAGCCGGGGCAGAAGGGTCAAATTGGTCGCCAACATTCTCTCTTATACGTAAAGAGCTTGTGCCAGGTCGAGCAGATGTGCCAGCATGGGAGGATCGAGCCATAACCTCCTTTTCGGGTCGGGTCGTAGTCTGCTTGTCTTTTTGGATCGCAGGATCCTTACCTCGATGGCTCGGAGCGCCCCCCTGGGGTCGGATCGCAAAAGTGTTATGGGGACAGTTCGCGATGAGGTCATGGGAACGTGTGGCAACTCCTTCAGCTAGTTGGATCGCGATCCCCTCAACGGATCGGTTCGCCCCCTCCTCTCGGCGATCCGTGACCTCCTCCTCGGGCTGCTCGTGCACACTTTCTTCACTTGCTTAATTTTCAGCTTCGTTCGCCTGCAAAGCTCGTACTTCCTTAGACTTCTTTCTAGCCATGATATCTGAATATCGCTGGAATCTTCAAAAATTGAGACAGTGGAGTTTTGGACTGTTTTCTTCGGACTTGAGTATACAAACAACGGAACAACAATCCAGTGTACTAAAAATTCCGTTCTCAGTGAGAGCACCAAAATGTTAGATCCAAAATTGGGTCTAACACCCAAATTGTTTTAATCTATGAAGAATTATAATTCAAATATGAAGAAAAAGCAGAAAAACACATGAAATTTATAGTGGTTCAGCGTTAACGAGCCTACGTCCACTTTATATGTAGTTGATTATATGTTGAATGCAAGTACAATCAATAGTTTCACTTAATCTCCCTCTTACAATTATGATTCCCTCAATAATTTCAGGATAACTCTAAGTAGAAGCAATGGATATATGATAATGGTGGAGTCAGATCTCTCAATTGCCAAAAGATCCTTAAAAATGCCAAGTTCTGGGCTATTTATAGCTGATTTCTTCAGACGGATCGCGGTCATACGTGGCACACATCCCGAGGATCTCGTACTGGTTCGTATCTTGATGAAGAAATTGTCAAATTAGTCGTTGTTGACAGGTGTCGCGAGATCCATACATTTCGGATCGTGGTTGAACAGGTCGTGGTCTTCATTTTCTGGCTTCTGGAATTCGATCGGGTCGAGCTAGTGTTGGACAGATCAGATCGTGAGACATGGGGCGATCGCGATCATGGTGAGGTAGGGGGAACCGATCGGGTCTTCGACGGCAAGAGGAGTGAAGTTCCACATTTTCTTCGTGTGTGTAGACCTTGGTGGCTTGGTCAGAAAGCTAGCCAACACAAACCTTATTTCAGCCATATCTCCCAAACGGTAAGCCCATTTAGCTATTATGACCACTCTACGGAAAGATAAACCATCAAACGAATCTAATGGAAGTGATTTCAAGTCAAAATTCCTTTCCAGTCAAAAGTTATGGCCAAAACAGTACCAGCTAGGGGCAAAACGGTCATTTAAAATTCGGTAAAAATCATGAACACGGGAAATGACACCAATGGTTGTTTCCCAAAGCCACATGACCATACGACTTCATATAAGGAAGAAATAAATATTCTATGATCCTCCGACGCGTAGAATGCTGGTTGTTACAATGATAGCCTTTACAATCAAGCAGAAACAAACAGTACATTCATGGCAATCAGTATCAAGCGTATACCATCCTAATTGATATCGACTTCTCCTAAGCACAATTCCCGAAGGCCTAAACCAACATCAGATAAGCACCCAAGAGATATCCCCTTCAACGTCGAATAATCTACACAAGATGATACAAGCAAAGAAATCATCATCCATGACTACAGCTATCACCGCCAATCTGGCTTTGAAACCATCGTTAATCTGTGACGGCTATGATATGCCTTTCTCAAGGGCTAATGGTAAACCCCGGTTCTAGCAAAACTCCACACACCATTCGTACTTGTATGTTTTCCTTACTCGACGAAGACAACTAGGCCCATTCGTACTGCCCTGGGTACTCGACCAACTAACATCTGTTGAGAACAAGATTTTGATCGATGCCAACGTATAAAGTTGCAGTGAAGATCATTTCATAGTGATAAGGTTTTATATATATATATATATATATGTATGTATGTATGTATGTATGTATGTATGTATGTATATGTATGTATGTATATATATATATATATATGTATATATATTCATACATTGAGTCGTGTTAGAAATATGTTAAAATCTATCCTCAAAGTATAACATGAATGCACAAAACAATTTATAAAGTTATATCATATCTTCATTGCTGAAATCTGTATATTTAAGGAATTGAAAAGTCATAAAAAAGCCCAAATCGTCCACGCTCTGACCGAGAAAAAGTGCAGAGTGATACAGACTGTGAACCGAGGTCCTCCAGTCCATAGCCATAAAACGGTCGACCGCCCAAAAAGAACCAGTCGACCGGTCTGTGTGTTTTTGCACATAACAGTTATTTTTCTGGAATTTTTAATTTTAATTAAATTTCAACCAATCGACCGATGATTTTCAACCAGTAGACCGTTTTTAAACAACAAGCTTTTTCTGAAAGGTTGCTTCTATTTGTGAAGAGGTTTCTATTCAATAATCAAAGGAAATGGACATAACTTTTTATAGAAATTCTTCATGAAGAATTACTACCTTTCTATTATTATGTAAACAACTTCAAACTTTTTTTACAATCACCGAATCATTCTATACTCTCTCTAATTTCTGAATTGCATTTTCATACTCTTTGCAAAACAAATACTCTCCAAATTTAAATACTTGTTGAATCCTTGAATCAATTTAATATCATTTGATTCAACAAGCATTCTACTTCCTTAAATCTACGCATTCAAAATATATACTCGAGGATCAGATTATAGGAAGATTGTACTCAAACTGTTGACTATCCATGTTGAATCAAGAACACAAAGCAGAAGTCAAAACCATTGTACTAGTTGAAGTTCTGTGTGTGATCAGGCAAGTGTTGAAGTCCTCAGTTTTGTAAGAGGCAAGTATTGAAGTCTTTTGTTGTTAGAGGCGTGAACTCCTGTTCGGCTGCTCGGGTGTTGTATACTTGTTCCTACGGGTGAAGTGAGGTGGTTGTTAGTGAAAATCCAGAAGGAAGTCTGGAACTGAACGTAGGACGGTGCTCCGAACCAGTATAAAAATCCCTGGTGTGATTTTTCCTTTTTTTATTGGATTTACTATTTTATATCTGTGATTACCTATTATTTCATTCTTGAATATTTTTCATCATATTACACGATCCTTGTGAGTGTATTATACTTGGCAAGTACACACGCACACTTTTTTCAATTGGTATTAGAGCCTGGTGTTCTAAAGATCGTAACAACATCCTAGAACAAATGGCAGTAAAGAAATCTAGTCAAGGTATTAGAAAGTGGAAGAATAACAAAGCTGAATCAGGAGAGAAAGGAAGCAAATGTCTCATGGCTAAAGTTAGATCACAATCGGTATGTATAGATTCATTATATAAAGATCTTTTGTAAGACGATGAAAAATTATTGAAAGACTTTAAAACTTTGAGTAAACTCAATACAGTCATTATAGCTAAATCAAAAAATTGTGAGCAAGAAAATTCAAAATTAAAAGAAGAAAACAATTTTTTAGTAAAATAAGCCAAATGTTTTGAAAATACCTTAGAAAAGCTTGTTTCTCAAAAAGATATCCTTCAAAAAGAAAATGAGCAACTAGAAGATAAAAACAATGTTCTTTTAAAGGAAATGGATCTTTTGCAAAATAGAAATATATCATTAGAAGATTCTTTAAATAATTCTAGTTCTTTAACTTCGTCTCTTAAAAAAGAGAATGCAGCTTTAACTGAAAAGAATATAGAATTATCTAAAGAATATGAGATTTTAAAGGTGAATAATAATATTTTGCAAAATGAAATTTTTGACACGAAAGAAAATTTTGAAAAATTACAATCTCCTTTTAATTCAGAATCTCATATTTTTTGTCTTAAAACTGAGAACGGAACTTTGAAAGGAAAAAAAATTGAATTAAATAAGGAAATTGGTAATAATAAAATTTCCTTTGAAAATGTCACTCGTGACTTTGGAATCGAATTTGAAAAATGTACAAATAAGTTCGCGAAATTTAATAAAGGTTAAAATGATTTAAATGATATTTTGTCCTGCTCCAGACCTTTACACGATAAAAGTTGTATAGGTTATAATAAAACCAATCATTGAAATAGTACTATATATGCTTTTATGTACTATAAGAATGTCACTACTAGTACTAATGCACATCCAAGACCCAATTATTATAGAAATTTGAATACTTCTATGACTAATAATAAATATAGAAGTACGAAAAGGAATATCACCAGAGATTACTTAAGTATTTGGATTCCTGTAAGTTGGAAAAACAGAGAAAAATATATCGATGATTATTTTGATTCAGTAGTTAATAATGAAAATTTTATCTTTAAAGGTTCCATTAAACCCTCTTGGGTATGGTTACCTTCCATCTAACCCATGGACCCAAACAAAGCAAGTGGGTACCAAAACAATATATGTCATATTTTTTGCAGGTACACCACAACAAAGAGAAGGTTATTTGGTATTTCTAAATATCTTTGAAAACCCAGCTTATCAAAAAAGAGAAGGTTATCAAAAATCACATGATCCAATATCTCCTAAAGGTGTTATAGTTATTTGTATTCTCTTCTACTCTCGATTATTGTGTTTATTATGGTATTTATTCTTTTTAATCGATGACAAAGGGAGAGAAATATTTTATCTTATGATGATACATATCATTCATGTTACATATTGTAACGACCCGGATTTCACCCGACCCGATCGATCGCAAGATCGACCAAAACCGTTCAAAACCCGAATACGTTAACTTTGGGAATACAACACATCATAACAAATAACAACAGACTTTTATAAACATTGTAATAATGTTACATCAGAGTACTGAATATATACCAGACTACAATGATAAATAATACAGCGGAAGATTTAATTACAATAAAACTAATACAATGCAGCGGAATAATTAAATTAACACAGCGGAAGACCACCAATGCTCTGGACACGGCTCTAAGCTTCAATCCAGAATCCTGCTCAATATATCTGCAAAATAAGCTACTCGTCTGCCCATGTGGAAAAGAGGGCACCCTAGTTTGCAAAGTGAAACAAACTACGGGTCAGTCATGGGACTAGTGTGAGAAATGTTCATTTAACTTAACTAACAAGGAGGCTAATCACAGGACCACGCCGCTATCGCGAAACCGGTTTACTCCATTGGATTGCCAGTGCATAAATAAAGTAAATCGTTAAAAACAACGCAATGCTTTTTAGAAAAATGAAACAATTATAAGACTCAGGTCCCATCACACAATGCAACGCAAGCCGGAGGATGGAGTTTTTCCTTATAATGGTCAAAAATGCTTGATACGATAAAAACGGATTTGATATTATTACTAGTGTATATATGTTTTAAAAACCTTTCAATCATAATGTATTAATCATAAACGGCATGGCTACCATATACTATGTCGCCATACTAGTTGTACAATCAAAACCGCATAGTGTCGTATTGAAAATTGGGTTTCCATCAAGTGTCAAGGCTAGGAATGATCTCCTGACCGATTCGAGATACTCTAGCAATGTCTCAGGATTCGGACGCTGGCGAACTCTTGGATCCTGCAGGGCTGGTCCCCCAATAGTGCAATGGGTTGGATTGGCAATTCCTGAACACACGCTTCTCGATCCTATTGGACCTATAAATTGGCCATTGTGGCCAATAAAAATCCGAGGCGCCTAAAAATCCATCGACCACATAAGTAAAATGTCGGGTCGTGTTAAACCCAAACACCACTTCTAGCTACAAAGAAACGTGTGCACTCCCTGCGTTCCCTTGCTTCGTTTTTGACTCATACCGGGGTGTGAGGCTCGTGAGGCAACAAAATACACAAAGCTATGTCTAAATAGGCTATGCTTTGATCATCATCCACAAGGCTCTGCTTTTCAACAAAGGACTTGATCAATTGCATCTTGGCATGCCACGTTGATAGTCCATACCATGTGATTGATGACTATCAACACACAACCTCTAAGGGTGTTAAGTAAGAGAATAAATTCTCGGCCACCAATGGTTGTATATTAATTGAAATCAATTTACAGAGAGGGAAATTCAACGTCAGACACACATCCATTTACAAGTCCGTTCTTGGTCTAAACGGAACCGGAGGCACCTTATACCTCGCATATCCAAACGATTAACAATACGTCCGGACAACTACCACTGGAACCTTTTAAAGGCAGCAACTCCAATCAAAGGCATCAGTAGTCCTCATCCATTCGATGTGAGGATCGCCGGTGTTCAATTGTCGTCTTCATCTTCGAATTTTAATTGTCATAGTAATTATTCAGAATGGGTTAAACCCGGTCATTTCGAATAACTCACGTATTTTTCAAACGCCTCTTTCCAACGCATCTTTCCAACTCGGAATATTCTTTAAATAAAATATTCATATTATTAGGGATAGGTTCCCATTAATTTTATCAAAGATAAAATCTATTAGATTTATTCTTAAATCTTATTAAAATTCCAATTCAGTTTTAATATCAAAAATCATTACTATACAATTATTCCAAATTTAAGAAATAAATCTTTTTTTCCGACTGGGTTAAAGAATCAATGTCATTTAAAAACATTGTTCATGATAAATTAAAAATCATTTTCCAATAAATTAATATAAATTGAAATACCAATAATCTTAGTTGAAAGATTTATTCTTTATTTTAAAAGAAATTCTTTGTTTTAAAAATATTCTTTATATAAAAGATACCTGAATCGGAAAGCGACTAAATCATTTACCATATAACTTTGGTTATATGGATTTCATACATCGTATGTAAATGATAATAATAGTAAATAATCATCAAATCATCCATTCAACATCCAAAGTGAAGTTCACAACCGTGTGAGCATTAAAATGAACTAATAACGCTCATCGTAGCCTGTCAATCTATCGATTGACATAAGAATAAATATTGGGACTAGTGTATATCAATAACATCCCAATACCCGTGTGGGGTTTTCAGCCAACAACAGTACATATAAATAAATATTTGGTTAATGAATTTAACCAATTTTGAATACTACCAACATGTTGATAATGATGGACAAAAAAATGGTATTTTATTCCTAATGTCGAAATAAAATATATATTTGACTCGCATAATTTCTTTTACATTTCTAATATATAATAGAATGTAATTTATGTATATGACATTAAAAGGGATAATTTTCATTATACTTAATTTATATGAAATTATTCTTAACGTAAAAGAAATAATCTCATTTGTATATATTTTAAGGTATATCTCAACACATAAAATGTTTATTTTAAATTGCATACAAATTCTAATGTATGCATTAACATATAAAGATGTCGTTTTATCTCACCTATACATTCTAATCTATGTTTAGACCAAAAATATGATTTTTATATTTGAATATAAATTCTAATGTGAGTTTGCAAATATAAATGATTTTTATATTTACAAATAAATTCTATTGTATGTTATGCAAATAAAAATGATTATTTTATTTGCATATAAATTCTATCTCAACAAAATGTAAATGAAGTTCCATTTTGCTAACAATTCTATTTTAATCAAAATGGATATTGCTATGGTAACACAACCCTATTTCACAAAAATTCTATTTGTGTTTAACTCTTTCAGTTGACAAAAATGTAAATTTTGTCTTAATTCAAATCTAATTAACAAAAGGTAATTTTTGTTTCAACTATTATATTTTTAACAAAAGTAAATATTTTTAACAGAAATGATTAATTTGGTTCAACTAAGCTATTTGTCCAAAATGGGTATTTTGATTCAACTTGTCTACTTTGACAAAAGTATATATATTGACAAAAATATATGGTTTGCTTAAACTAATCTATTTTGTCAAAAACGAATATTTTGACAAAATGTATATTTTGACTTAACTACTCTATTTCAACAAAACAGCAAAGATGACGACTTTGGTTTGTTGATAAATCTAATTCAACAAACAAATATAAGTGATGAGTTTGTTTTGTCGACAAAATGATGATGTTTTGTTTTAGCCATTACAGTTTGACAAAAGAGACAAAATGTATTTCAGCTACTGTAAATTGGTAATTGTGAATGTTTCTGCTTCATTCTTTTAAGCAACACAAAAATGGATAATTTGCCTCAATGCTCTAAAATGACAAAAATGAATACATTTGTATTAACCTTTTAAAATAACAAATTAAATAATTTTGTCTCATTCAATTTAAATGAAGAAAATTAATCTTTTTGTATTGCAACAAAAGGACAAATAAACCTTATTTATATATTACTCTTTTTATTTTAGCTAAGATGACACTAAAAATATAACTTTTTAATTCTAATCTTTTTGTTGTAATCTATGATGAAAATAAAAACATATTAAAACATATTAATTAATTTAACAAAATTACAACAAATATGAATTCATTTTATCATAATCTTTTTTATTTAGTTTAGAAAAAAAATGATATTTTTAATCCCATTCTTTTATTAGCATCTAATATGTAATAAAAGTGTAACTTCTTAAACTATGCTTTTTATTTGCATATAACATACAAATAAAAATGTAATATTTTAATTTATGATTTATTTGCATTAAAGAATGCAAATAAAGATACAACTTTTAATTTCATGTTTTATTTGTATCAAAGAAGGCAAATGAAAAATTCAACTTTTAAATACGATGTTTGTTTGCATCAAAGAATGCAAATAAAAATATAATCTTTTAACTCCGATATTTATTTGCATCTAAATATGCAAATAAGATAAAATCTTGTAATTTATGCCTTATGTTTTGTTTGCAACTAAATTTACAAACAAAAATGTAACTATTGAAATCATATTTTTATTTTTATCTAAAATACAAAATAAAATTTTCATATTCATTCTAGTGTTTTTGTTTGCATTTATAATTGCCAAAATGTGATTTTAACTCTAATGTTTGTTTACATCTAAAATTGCAAATAAAAATATAGTTTACTTCTGATGCTTTGCTTGCATCTACAATAGCAAAACAAAAATATAGTTTTCCTTATTTCAATGTATATTTACGTTAGAGAATGCAAATAAAAGAATATTTTATATTTTCATTACATATTTGCATAAAAGAATGCAAGCAAAAGAGCATTTTCTATTTCTATGTATATTTGCATAAAAGAATGCAAATAAAAGTACATTTTATATTTCTATGTATATTTGCATAAAAGAATGCAAATAAAAGAACCATCTTTATATTTCTGCGTAGTCTAAGGACTTATAAAGAGTATTTTATTTGTTTATACTTTCCTATGTGTTCTAATAACAAATAAAAGAGTATTTTGTATATATACAATTTCCTATATAATCTAATGACATATAAAGGAGTATTTTATAAGTATACACTTTCCTATATAATCTAATGACATTTAAAATAAATGACATTAAAATATTTTAATATGACTGACTAATTCATCTCAACATAAATGACAACCTCATTTTACAATAAATGAAAAATTCATTTTAACATAAGTGACAAATTTCATCTTAGCATAAATGACGTTTTCATTTCAAAATGTAATTTCTATTTTAATGGAACATTTCATTCAAAAAGGTGATTTCTATTTTAATGTATGTTTTCTGTTCAAATATGATATGTTAAAACAGAAATGATAATTTATTCTAATCTTTTTTATTTAAATCAAACATGAAAATAAAAATATTGTTTTTATTTTATACTTCAAATTTTGATACACATGAATAATTTACATGCTATATATACAACAAAAGTATAGTTTTTATTGTATATACTAAATCCTGTCAAACATGAATACACAATCCAATTCAATGGTCCATCGCAATCACACAACAAATCAACACTGCACCAATTATACATACAACATGAAATAAGTATACATTTCACATCGAAGTAAATAATTAGTTTTAAATTTTAAAATAGAAATCTCACATTGCTTTTTTCTGAATTTTCAACATGCTCTGTTTTGATTCTGATCAGCTTCATGTTGTAGATCTGATCAATACGAGTCCAACACTTTCAGTTTCGTTCGATTCTGATTCAGTTTGCACAAGTTATAGCCTTTCAAATATTAATTATATTAGTTAACAATTAAATATTATTTAATTAAAATAGATTAGAGCATAACCCTTTCTTCCTCCTCAGACAAATTAAGGCCGTTAGTTTTCACCTAAGCTTCAGAACTAGGTCTTGATTTTAACCGCAATCCGTTCAACTTCGTCTCGATCAGGATACGCAACGCCGAAGAGCTACGGGAGGCGCACAAAGAGGGCCCGCTTAGGTGTAGCTTGGTCGAGCCTAGAGAGAGAGCGGCGGAGGTCTTAGGCGTGGGTTCAGGGGTCTGAGTCTCGACGTACGGGCCACCAGGGATTGATCAAGTCGTATAGAAATGAAGAGTGAGGAAGCCTCTTCGGTATTTCCTAAAGGATTGGATCTAATTTGCTGTGGATTGAAAGAATTTGAGGAGGGAAGTCGGTGGGTTTCTGGCCATGGATTAGAAGGGGCGGCGGCAACAGTAAGTTGGATTAGGGTTAGAGGAAGATGATGTGTATTTTTATATTATTTTAATGTTAATTTTGCAATTAAATCCATAAGCTTTAAACCAAACCAATTTCAGTCCAACTGGAGTCTACCCCACCTAATAGCCCCCTTTCCGGATCCAACAGGCTAGGTCCCGTCAGCCCAAATGGGTGTCTACGGCCTGAATTATTTAATTTAAAATTTAAATCCTTTAATTAATTCAATCTTACATTTAAATTCACCGGGGCCACATACAACCTCTAAAAATTATAGAAAAAAATATATTTAGCTTTGTTTTGATGATATGGTTCTAATAAGACTAATTTCGTTGAATTCTGAGACCGTTTGAAAAATGGCCATTTTCTGGTCGATCAGATTTGACTGAAATTGACAAAACATGTTTTCTTTTGCCCACACTCACATATTAATTCGAAAAATTATGAAAATTGAAACCTAGCAATAATTTGACATTTCGGTTCCAACAAAAGTGGTTTCGTCGAAAACGGAGGTCATTTGAAAAATGACTATTTTTAATATTAATATATATATATATATATATATATAAATTCTATAGCGACTGTTCTGAATTTTAAACTGGGCATAACTTTTGATTCCCGCTATGAAATTTCGATTTTTCAAATTCGTTGGAAAGATATTTTTAAATGGATTCCAATATTTTTGGTTTCACTAAATTTTGAATCCGGTACATTCGGTCAAAGTTCAAGTTTGACTTTTCAAACTACCGCGCTATTTCTATCACCTTTTATAATTAAAATTAAAATTTTCGTTCTAACTTCGATTTAAATAAATTTTTAATTATTATTATTTAAAATAAATTTTTTTTACTATTAAAATTTCTAAAATTAATTTTTTAAATTGGTTCAGAATTTGCGGGTATTTACAATCTAAAATCTTTTCGTCCTCGAAAAGGAACGATGCTCAAAGTTATTTAATTAACCAAATTAACTTTTAATTTTTAATCAATTTTCAGTTTAGTTCAATATTAAATCTGATTTAGTTAAATTTGTCATTCTTTTATATATTGGTTGAATTAATTATCATTCTGATATTTTAATTAGTTAAACTAATTATCAAACATCACAACCGGCAATCTATTAGGTGATTAACTTTCCAAATATATATATATATATATATATATATATATAACTTTTATATATAGTCAAAAATCATATTTTTAGTTCAAATCACATCAATAGACCCTATCTAGTTTTGGTTCTCACACCAGTCAATGGAAATATAAAGATATACCACTTTCGAAACTCGAACATAAATTCTGATGATGTTTCGAACCACCATCAGAACATCTCCGGGCGACTAAAGTGTATTCTATATCTGTCTAGTATATTTGAGGTTTCGAATACACGCTAGCTAAGCGTATATGCAAAATCTTTATATACTCGATTGTCCAAAATAAAATAAAATAATATATTCAAATACATATAATAAGATTTTAAATTTTCAAAACTAAATTTATTTGCATTTTTAATTTAAAAATTAATACTCTTTACACTCGTTTTAGGATACCACTGATCTCATCTCTAACGAGTTATTCTTATTAGATATTACTAATCCAATCTCTGATGAGTCTTTTGATCAGTTCTAACGAGTTATACCCCAAAGACTTGAGCTAACCTGGTTCTAATACCAACTGTAACGATTCGGATTTCACCCGACCCGATCGATCGCAAGATCGACCAAGACCGTTCAAAACACGAATACGTTAACTTTGGGAATACAACATATCAGAACAAATAAAAATAGACTTTTATAAACATTGTAATAATGTTACATCAGATAAGACGACCTCAAACCCCGTACTGACGGCAGCAAGGGTAATCCTTGGAATATAACACAGAAACAGATAACAGCAGAACAGAATAAAATAAATACACCAGATAATGCACAATAGAATATACTGGATAAATGTAATCATCAGAGTTACACAGTATACAGGATCATACTTAGTACAAATACAGTTCAGCTATACATATATGTCTACAGCGGAAAAACAAACATAATGTACAATAGGAGCTGTGTAACACCCCGCCTCCGCCAGGGTGGCTCTTGCAAGCACTCTGACTTTGGAGGGGCGTTTGAATCAGGTAAACATGCATAATGATATATCAAGGCAGAACAAGAACATATGTATATATGTAAACAGAGTAAGTAATATGGATAAAACAGCGGAAGATTTTCAAACCATTTCAAATCAAGTCTAGTACATCATAATGTCAATTTTCCAAATAAATAAGTCTAATACATAAAACAACAACATCTGAAACTGAAAAGCAAAACATAAAGTAGCTATCCCCAAAGTGGAAAAACCATAGCGAGCTCAAGTCCAAAGCATACATGAGCTATCCAAGAAAGCAGGTAAGATCCAGCTAAGCTCCTATATTCCCTCCCTGAGAACCTGGGGGGGGGGGGACGGAAGAAAAGAGGCGAAAGAAAACAGGTCAGTCAAAAAGACTGAGTAAGCCCTACTACAATCAATGTAAACTGATAAAGTTAACTGACATGAGCAGCAGGTATGAACATAAGGATACTGGCATGATGATTAACTATCAAGGTAGATAAAGGTGTCATCGCATAATCAGGATTAAGGTTTTGCACCACGGGTGTACTAGCAAACTAACATGACTTGATTAAACAAGTATTGATCCCACGGCCCAAGCTTTGGCCCAATAACATGAAGTGACCCTAATACAAGGTCCAATAACATGAAGTGACCTTAATACAAGGTCCAATAACATGAAGTGACCTTAATACAAGGTCCAATAACATGAAGTGACCTTAATACAAGGTCCAATAACATGAGGTGACCTTAATACAAGGTCCAATAACATGAGGTGACCTTAATACAAGGTCCAATAACATGAGGTGACCTTAATACAAGGTCCAATAACATGAAGTGACCTTAATACAAGGTCCAATAACATGAGGTGACCCTCCCACGAGGTCCGACCCAACGGTCTAATCGATCGGCTCCCTAAGCCTAACTCGTCACGTGTTGG
Organism: Allium sativum; assembly: GCA_030737875.1. NCBI lineage: Eukaryota > Viridiplantae > Streptophyta > Magnoliopsida > Asparagales > Amaryllidaceae > Allium > Allium sativum. The sequence continues at coordinate 17,757,735 of JASFAX010000029.1, forward strand.
TGTCAATACGGCTCAAACAACATGATTGTAGTCAGACTGTGCCGGGTCTCCCGTCGGGTGTATCAAGCCCTAGGGTGGCAACCCCTGGACACCATAAACATGAGTGCACAGTCTCGATCTACCGGTACCCGTGCTTGTTTTCTCCGGCTACGGACTATGTGCACGACCAGAGTCCGCCCAGAACTACACCGGCGTACCACGGCCGTCGCTTTTTGGCCCTTACCTCCAATTCAGTAATCGTGCCCCCACCCTAGCCTAGTCCCTAGGGCCATGATGATACAAACTAGGGATTACTGAAGGAGTGGACCCCCATTGCTAGGATTTTTCTAGTGGGTTAAGTACGGTTTAACCCCTTTGCTAATCATGGATTAATTTGGTTAAGTGTAACGACTAGTTCACGACTTAACCCCGATTAATCTACCAAGCCCAAATTGGTTAAGTATTAAATGGTCCATGACTTAACCCTAATCATGAGGCATTAATTAATTAATGCGCCTCAACCTCTCACATTAGACTTTTTTGTGGTTACTAGTTAAGCCGGGCGGGTCCGGGTAGCTTTACACCACAACTTGGTCTAACCTCGGGTTCAAGGTACAACATGGCCAACTTCTCACATTGGGTCCTATTGTTTGTAGCAACTAGTTAGGCCGGTCGGTTCCGGGTAGGTTTACGCTACAAACTCAACCCAACCTCGAGTTGGTCACACTTATCTTTTCTAAGTGTCATGTCCATCATGTTTCCAAAACACGTTACAAATTTTCAAGCAATTGGGTAGACCTAACTTAATAGGTAAATTCCCAATGGGTAGACCTCACTTAATAGGTAAATTCCCAAGCTCATGTTTTTATGTCTTTTAAGTTTACCCAACCCCAAAAGCAATCCCATCGCTTACATATCGCAATAGCGCATAAATGATAGAAAGAGGGAACTTGGCATAATCATGACATAAAAGTGTTAGAGCCACAAGTTCAACATGGTGGCATATGAAAGGTTCATGTGTTCATACACTTGCATATTACATTTTTAGGCCCAAAAGCATGCATAACATGTTAACATGAACCACATGACCATCCCAAACTTGCATAAGCATACTTGCATATCATATGACACTTGCATATCATACTTGCATAAACAAACTTGCATAACTTATGGCAACTTGCATATCATACTTGCATAACAAACTCGCATAAACAAACTTGCACAACATATGACACTTCCATATCATACTTGCATAAACAAACTTGCATAACTTATGGCAACTTGCATATCATACTTGCATAACAAACTTGCATAAACATATGACAACTTGCATATCATACTTGCATAAACAAACTTGCATAACTTATGGCAACTTGCATATCATACTTGCATACAAAACTTGCATAAACATATGACAACTTGCATATCATACTTGCATAAACAAACTTGCATAACTTATGGCAACTTGCATATCATACTTGCATACAAAACTTGCATATTACAACATGATAAACTTGCATATCAACTTGCATAACATATGACAACTTGCATATCAAACTTGCATAAACAAACTTGCATAACTTATGGCAACTTGCATATCATACTTGCATACAAAACTTGCATAAACATATGACAACTTGCATATCATACTTGCATAAACAAACTTGCATAACTTATGGCAACTTGCATATCATACTTGCATACAAAACTTGCATATTACAACATGATAAACTTGCATATCAACTTGCATAACATATGACAACTTGCATATCAAACTTGCATACAAAACTTGCATAACATATGATAGAAAACTTGCATATCATACATTTAACTTTAAAGTTCAAGTATGAAAGGAATAGGGCTTACAATGCTTTTGCGGACTCAAATGAGTATAGCAAATGTAAGAAACCCCTTATGCAACAAATTAAAACCCCAAAAATGCAAGCAAACTTGATCAAGACTCCTCCTTTATGATGACAATAGAGAAACAAGACTTTAATGCAAGCTAAAGAGGATCATACAAGCCTAAATACACTTGTATGCATGGAAATCTCTTAGAAATTGATTTAGGAATTGTATGAAGAGAGTGGAGGCCATGAGAGGTTTGATTTTGACATAGTTTAGTTGCTAGAATGAATAATGAGTGATTTAGGGTAGGTTAGGGTCTTATTTATAGATTAGGCTAGTGATTTAGACCATAGGATTAAACCCTAGTTGAATTAGGTCCATCAGATTTCGGAATTCTCCAGAACCAAGCCACACAACCAAGCCCAGATCAGAAATGGTGCGCCAGGCAAAACTGCCCGGCCACCCCGTGTCGACAGGGCTGTCGACAGGGCAGTCGACACCCTTAGACCCCTGTCGACATGCCTGTCGACTTGGGGGTCTTGGCGGGAGTTTTCCCGCCTGACGCCAGTTGTTCCCTAACCCTTGTTTTTAACTTAAAATTTAAATCTGTTTTTAATATGGAAATTTCTGAAAACTTCAATGGGCCTTAACTGGGTCATACGGACTCCGATTTTCGAAAACTCGGACTCTATTTCGCGTATTTTTCCGAGACGAACGCAATGGCACAGCCCGTTTCCCTTGATTCAGATTTTTAAATTAAATTCTGCCTCAATTTATATCTTAACAAGTTATTAAAAATACAGGTTGTTACATTCTCCCCTCCTTAAAGGATTTCGTCCCCGAAATCTTCAAGTTAGGAAGAACGTATCCTACCATCCAACATCCATCTACTCAAAACATCATCCACCAGCAATCATTGTCCTTACAAGATTCTAAATGCTGGATGAACATATGCGAAGGTGTGTGTATATGTACTTATCTAATGCAAATATCATCAATGCGGATTATGTTAGTGAAATGAATCCATATGTATGCAATTCCTAACATAATGTATAACATCTATATGTGTGCACATAACATACACCCATATGCAACATCCATGTGATAACACACAATTTTCATCCATGAATAAGCATAAACACTCATGCATATGCAATATGAGGAGTGTGCGAGCCGATCTAGTGCCTAATCGTGTATAATGCATCCACGAGTAACCACTTGCAAACACTTGCAACCACTTGCAACCATCAAGCATAACATGTTTCAAACACATGTTTCATCCAAAGGGTTTCTACCTAAGGTTCTCATGACAAGATCAACATGATAAACTAGATAATCATGGATAGCAAAGATATGCTACAAAGAGATCGGGATGATAAGCAGGATATACTCCTTTCGGATTACAAGAAATCCCTTCCTAACCCAACCCAATCCTATAAAAGCCCAAAAGGTTTTAGTCAACCTAACGAACCCCTCCAAACCCTGACATTCCTCCCGACAGAAATAGGACCGAGAATGGAACCGAGAGGGTATTCGTAAAAAGATAACATGCGAGTAAGTTCCACAGGAAAACAAGGATCAAATAGATATGATGCGCGTATCTAGCTTTTAGTCTTCTAAGTCACGTTTCCTTGAGCTTAACTCCACTTGTGCTTTTGACCGTCTTTTACTTCATGATTTCTTAGCTTCTTAATTCTTATTTCCAAATATGAGTCGGAACCCATTTCATTCTCGCCTCTCGGATTCCTCTTTCACTTACTCTTTTATCATTCTTGGCTTAAACATAAATATGACCTTATGGTTTCATGCAAGCTCTCCAAAATTCACTAGTGAATCCTGGATCTCGTTTACCTACCATAAAGTATTCCATGCAGCAGAACTTTTCTCGAAAATAAACTGTCGCTAGCTATGATGCAGTCTTTTTGCTCTTTACCGGAGTGAATTGAGCGCTCTTCGTAAGTCTACCTACCACGACCCACATGCTCGTATTCTCTTGCCTTGGCCTAGGTAATCCATCCACGAAATCCTTCGTGATGCTTTTCCCTTCCATTGCGGGGACCTCCAATGGATATAACAGCCCACCGGGCTTCTATGACTCGGCCTTAATCGGTTGGCGCAACTTGCACCTTGGGACAAATTCGGCCACCTCCTCGGGTGATGTGCTTCTTCAAGAACCTTCTTTCTCTCATCGCGTCTTAGGCATCCCTTGTTATCTATAGCGAGGTGACTTACCATCTTGCCTCGAATCAACTTGTCCATGGTCTTGGCTAACTGCGGGTCTTCTTTCTGTGAAGTCCCTACTTGATCCAGGAGGGTAGGTCTAGCTCAAGGGACGCTAACTAGCTAACTAAACTGAGAGAACTTCGGTTGCATTTCCTTGGAGTCTTCTAATCCTGAACTGCAACTACCTTAGCGGGATCCACCGCTAAGCCTTGCTTAGAAACTATGTGTTCAAGGAATCTAACTTCCCTTCTCCAAAAGTGTCACTTGGAGAACTTAGCTTTCAACTGATGCGCTCTAAGCGTATCCATCACCTCCACGAGATGCCTTGCGTGCTCTTCCTCATCCTTAGAGAAGATCAGAATATCATCTACAAAGACCACGACAAACTTGTTCAAAAACTCCCTGAACACCCTACTCATCAAGTCTGCGAAATATGCGGGTGCATTCGTCAAGCCGAATGGCATGACAAGCCACTCAAAGAATCCGTCTGGAGTTCTGAACGCAGTCTTGTCTATACTATCCTCAGCTACCTTGAGCTGATGGAATCCAGTAGCAAGATCAAGCTGAGAGAAAACAGAAGCACCGACAAGATGGTCAAAGAGATCATCGATCCTCGGTAACGGGTGTCTGTTCTTCTTAGTCAGCTTACGATAATCATCACGCGGGCGAAGCGAACTGTCCACATTAGTAGCACATACTACTAAGAGCCCCTTCCTCGAAAATGCTTCATCGAATGGAGTTCTTCTCAGGCAACTCCCTCACTTGCTTACCTAGCTCCCGTCTCACGGGACCATGTGCCTTACCGGCCACGAAACTATCTTGGCATTATCAACCAGATAAATGCGGAAATCTACCTCTCGTTTAGGGGTAACCCCCCTTCACTTCCCCCAAGATATCAGGATATTCTCGGACCACCCTCACCGATTTCAAACTATCGGTAGACGAGTTTGAGGGATTCAAGATAACACAACATGACGGGACTCATAGGGTTACTAGAAATTTTTAGGGTATTACCGAGGCGAATCATGAGCCTCCCAACCCCATCCATGCCCAAAATCAACCCATTCCCCATGAAACCGAGAATATACATCACGCGAGAACTCTATACTAAGATAGAGGCTTTCAAATCCATATAGATAATAGACAAATGGGCGGAACCCCCAACTGGATTTGAAACACACACGGGATCACTAACTAGACTAGTACTTAGGTGCAAACTTTCAACTAGATCAGATGAAATAAACTATGCGATGCACCAAAATCAAACAAGGTATTAACTGAAAAATCAGAAATATATGCAAGGCTTTCAACAAAAATACTACCTCGATCGGGAACTGGAGCGGCATTTAGAACATGAACTTGCCCTCCTAAAGGCCCAGCACGCTGAGTCTGACCCCGGCCTTGCCCTCGCTTCTTCGGACAATCCCTAGTGAAGTGTCCCATTTCTCCACAGTTAAAGCAAGTGCCTTTCCTTTTCCGGCAATCCTTACTGAAATGTCCGGTCTCACCGCAGAAAAAGCATCCACCCAATTTCCTTCTCTTCTTCCTACAGTCCTTGGCTATGTGCCCAACAATCCCACAGAAGTTGCACTTTCTTGTCTCCTTTGCCTTGTTCTTGTTACCCTTGTCGTTCTTGTTCTTATTGCCTTGACTGCTCTGATTGCTTGGATTACCCTAATTTCCTTTCCACTGGGAATCTGTCTTCTTGGCTTGAATACCATTCATCTTGATCTCCTTCTTGTCACTCCTATTATCTTCATTGAGTAGGGCCATATTTACCAAGCTCTCGAAAGTTGCCCCCAAGGGTATATGAGTCATGGCTAAACCATGTAATGGCTCGTTTAATCCTAGAGCAAAGTATAGGGCCTTCTCCTGAGCTGTGTTAACCAAGTCTAAATCGACCCGAGCCAGTTGATTAAACTTATCTATGTATTCCCTAATAGTCATGTCCCCTTGCTTCAGTGATAGGAACCTTAGTCCAAACTTTCCCCGAAAGTCATCCCAAGTCTCAATTGGCCTAGTAACGGTGGTGACCACCCACCAACGTGCAGCTTCTTCCTTTAGCAACCACACTGCTAATAAAACCTTCCTTCGGTCATCTATATCAAAGAAGGTAAAAAGATCCTCGGTTTCTTTCAACCAATTCCTTGCCTCTACATGGGTCTCAGTTCCAAAGAAATTCTTGCAACCCATCGCCTTAAAGTCTTGACAAATCTTTGCGAAGTCAGTTTGAGGACGCTGAGGGGAAAGAGGAAGAGGAACCTCAGCAACAGGAGGAGGAGGAACATTGACTACTGAAGGAGGGACATTCGCGGGGCCGGCTTCGGTCGCCCTAGCCTCCAAAAGTCTCCTATACCAAACAGGTACGTGTACTCCCTCCGGAATGGCAAAGTTATCGGCCATACTGAAAACGAAGAAAAAGATAGATTCAGAATGGAGAAAAAAACGAAGGGATTTTGCTAATGGCTTCTTGGGGAATAGCCTTTTAAAATAAACTAGACTTTTCTTTGGAAAATACTTTATACTTGATTTTGAAAATAGTTTTCCAAAAGTTTTCTAAAAACCTTTTTGTTCCTTCTCGTAAACCATATGCTCTGATACCAAATTGTAACACCCCGCCTCCGCCAGGGTGGCTCTTGCAAGCACTCTGACTTTGGAGGGGCGTTTGAATCAGGTAAACATGCATAATGATATATCAAGGCAGAACAAGAACATATGTATATATGTAAATAGAGTAAGTAATATGGATAAAACAGCGGAAGATTTTCAAACCATTTCAAATCAAGTCTAATACATCAAAATGTCAATTTTCCAAATAAATAAGTCTAGTACATAAAACAACATCATCTGAAACTGAAAAGCAAAACATAAAGTAGCTATCCCCAAAGTGGAAAAACCATAGCGAGCTCAAGTCCAAAGCATACATGAGCTATCCAAGAAAGCAGGTAAGATCCAGCTAAGCTCCTGTATTCCCTCCCTGAGAACCTGGGGGGGAGGGAAACGGAAGAAAAGAGGCGAAAGAAAACAGGTCAGTCAAAAAGACTGAGTAAGCCCTACTACAATCAATATAAACTGATAAAGTTAACTGACATGAGCAGCAGGGATGAACATAAGGATACCTGCATGATGATTAACTATCAAGGTAGATAAAGGTGTCATCGCATAATCAGGATTAAGGTTTTGCACCACGGGTGTACTAGCAAACTAACATGACTTGATTAAACAAGTATTGATCCCACGGCCCAAGCTTTGGCCCAATAACATGAAGTGACCCTAATACAAGGTCCAATAACATGAAGTGACCTTAATACAAGGTCCAATAACATGAAGTGACCTTAATACAAGGTCCAATAACATGAAGTGACCTTAATACAAGGTCCAATAACATGAGGTGACCTTAATACAAGGTCCAATAACATGAGGTGACCTTAATACAAGGTCCAATAACATGAGGTGACCTTAATACAAGGTCCAATAACATGAAGTGACCTTAATACAAGGTCCAATAACATGAGGTGACCCTCCCACGAGGTCCGACCAAACGGTCTAATCGATCGGCTCCCTAAGCCTAACTCGTCACGTGTTGGTGTCAATACGGCTCAAACAACATGATTGTAGTCAGACTGTGCCGGGTCTCCCGTCGGGTGTATCAAGCCCTAGGGTGGCAACCCCTGGACACCATAAACATGAGTGCACAGTCTCGATCTACTGGTACCCGTGCTTGTTTTCTCCGGCTACGGACTATGTGCACGACCAGAGTCCGCCCAGAACTACACCGGCGTACCACGGCCGTCGCTTTTTGGCCCCTTACCTCCAGTTCAGTAATCGTGCCCCACCCTAGCCTAGTCCCTAGGGCCATGATGATACAAACTAGGGATTACTGAAGGAGTGGACCCCCATTGCTAGGATTTTTCTAGTGGGTTAAGTACGGTTTAACCCCTTTGCTAATCATGGATTAACTTGGTTAAGTGTAACGACTAGTTCACGACTTAACCCCGATTAATCTACCAAGCCCAAATTGGTTAAGTATTAAATGGTCCATGACTTAACCCTAATCATGAGGCATTAATTAATTAATGCGCCTTAACCTCTCACATTAGACTTTGTTGTGGTTACTAGTTAAGCCGGGCGGGTCCGGGTAGCTTTACACCACAACTTGGTCTAACCTCGGGTTCAAGGTACAACATGGCCAACTTCTCACATTGGGTCCTATTGTTTGTAGCAACTAGTTAGGCCGGTCGGTTCCGGGTAGGTTTACGCTACAAACTCAACCCAACCTCGAGTTGGTCACACTTATCTTTTCTAAGTGTCATGTCCATCATGTTTCCAAAACACGTTACAAATTTTCAAGCAATTGGGTAGACCTAACTTAATAGGTAAATTCCCAATGGGTAGACCTAACTTAATAGGTAAATTCCCAAGCTCATGTTTTTATGTCTTTTAAGTTTACCCAACCCCAAACGCAATCCCATCGCTTACATATCGCAATAGCGCATAAAGGATAGAAAGAGGGAACTTGGCATAATCATGACATAAAAATGTTAGAGCCACAAGTTCAACATGGTTGCATATGAAAGGTTCATGTGTTCATACACTTGCATATTACATTTTTAGGCCCAAAAGCATGCATAACATGTTAACATGAACCACATGACCATCCCAAACTTGCATATCATATGACACTTGCATATCATACTTGCATAAACAAACTTGCATAACTTATGGCAACTTGCATATCATACTTGCATAACAAACTCGCATAAACAAACTTGCACAACATATGACACTTGCATATCATACTTGCATAAACAAACTTGCATAACTTATGGCAACTTGCATATCATACTTGCATAACAAACTTGCATAAACATATGACAACTTGCATATCATACTTGCATAAACAAACTTGCATAACTTATGGCAACTTGCATATCATACTTGCATACAAAACTTGCATAAACATATGACAACTTGCATATCATACTTGCATAAACAAACTTGCATAACTTATGGCAACTTGCATATCATACTTGCATACAAAACTTGCATGTTGCAACATGATAAACTTGCATATCAACTTGCATAACATATGACAACTTGCATATCAAACTTGCATAAACAAACTTGCATAACTTATGGAAACTTGCATATCATACTTGCATACAAAACTTGCATAAACATATGACAACTTGCATATCATACTTGCATAAACAAACTTGCATAACTTATGGCAACTTGCATATCATACTTGCATACAAAACTTGCATATTACAACATGATAAACTTGCATATCAACTTGCATAACATATGACAACTTGCATATCAAACTTGCATACAAAACTTGCATAACATATGATAGAAAACTTGCATATCATACATTTAACTTTAAAGTTCAAGTATGAAAGGAATAGGGCTTACAATGCTTTTGCGGACTCAAATGAGTATAGCAAATGTAAGAAACCCCTTATGCAACAAATTAAAACCCCAAAAATGCAAGCAAACTTGATCAAGACTCCTCCTTTATGATGACAATAGAGAAACAAGACTTTAATGCAAGCTAAAGAGGATCATACAAGCCTAAATACACTTGTATGCATGGAAATCTCTTAGAAATTGATTTAGGAATTGTATGAAGAGAGTGGAGGCCATGAGAGGTTTGATTTTGACATAGTTTAGTTGCTAGAATGAATAATGAGTGATTTAGGGTAGGTTAGGGTCTTATTTATAGATTAGGCTAGTGATTTAGACCATAGGATTAAACCCTAGTTGAATTAGGTCCATCAGATTTCGGAATTCTCCAGAACCAAGCCACACAACCAAGCCCAGATCAGAAATGGTGCGCCAGGCAAAACTGCCCGGCCACCCCGTGTCGACAGGGCTGTCGATAGGGCAGTCGACACCCTTAGACCCCTGTCGACATGCCTGTCGACTTGGGGGTCTTGGCGGGAGTTTTCCCGCCTGACGCCAGTTGTGCCCTAACCCTTGTTTTTAACTTAAAATTTAAATCTGTTTTTAATATGGAAATTTCTGAAAACTTCAATGGGCCTTAACTGGGTCATACGGACTCCGATTTTCGAAAACTCGAACTCTATTTCGCGTATTTTTCCGAGACGAACGCAATGGCACAGCCCGTTTCCCTTGATTCAGATTTTTAAATTAAATTCTGCCTCAATTTATATCTTAACAGGTTATTAAAAATACAGGTTGTTACAAGCTGAACAGCATAAAAAGAGATAAATGATAGAATTCATCTTCAGCTCCAGCTATTCAAAGAAAGCCAGCTAAAACCTGAATACAAGGCTGCCCATGTAGAAAAAGGGGGCACCCGAGTTTGAAAGTGAAACAAACTACGAGTCAGTCATGGGACTGGTATGTGAAATCTACTCAACACATTTAAAATATGGCTAATCACAAGACCACGCCACTTTCGTGGAACGGGTTTACTCCATCGGATTGCCAGTGCTTTAAACAAATAATTCTTTTAAACATCGCAATGCTTTTTATAAAAATGAAGACATTATAAGACTTAGTTCCCATCACACAATGCAACGCAAACCGGAGGATAGAGTTTTACCTTATAATGGCCAAAATATGGTTGATACGAATAAAACAAAAGAAATTTATATTATTACTAGTGTTTACATGTTTCAAAAACAATTTCGAATCATAACTATCAATCATAGACGACATGGGTACCATATATCATGTCGCCATATATATATATACAATCAAAACCGCACGATGTCGTATTTGGAAATTGGATTTCCGTCATGAACCAAGGCAAAAGATAGTCCTTACCGACTTCGAGACAATCTAGCCCATGTCTCAGGCGAGCGCGCAGGCAAGCTTTTGGAGCGACATGGCCGGTCCACCGATGTGGATTAAAATTCCTGAACAATACGTTTCCCCACCCTATGGGGCGTAAATGAGCCAACGAATGACTCCATCGGTCCCGGATCGACCAATACAACCGAGGCGCCTCGCAATCCATTATCCACATAAGTAAAATGTCAGGCCATGTAAGAACACCGACACAACTCCTAGCTAGAAAGAAACGCATGCCCTCCCTGAGGTCCTTCTCCCGTTTCTGGTTCATACCGGGGTGTGAGGCTCGCGAATTCACGTTATACACAAAGCTACGCCACACAGGCGGTACTTTGATCATCAATCACAAGACTTTGCTTTACAACAGAATCCCTGATCACTGCATCTTAGCATGTCACACAGGCAATTCACAGCACGCAACTGATGGTTATCAATCGCACAGAATGAATTCCAATGTCAAACACACAGTCCATTTGCAAGTCCGTTCTGGGTCTGAATGAAACCGGAGGCACTAAATACCTCGCATATCCATCGATTCCCACGTACGTCTGGACAATCACCACTCGTTATCCATATTTCGGGATGCCTCCCAATCAGGACCTCAGTTACCATCCAAACGAGGTGAAGATCGGTCTTCAACCCCCGTCTTCATCTTTGACTTCTTATCATCGATTCAGTTATTCAGAATGGGATAAACCCGGTCTTTCTGATCAACTCGCGTATATAATAAACAAGTGCAACACTAACATACATACGCATCATTTCAATTCATTAGTCACTAACCGTCAATCAGTAAGAGAACGATTTCCCAAATATTAACCTCGAAGGCCGAAACCAACATCAGATCAACACCCAGGAAACCATTAGACTTAGCCAACCTTCAATTAGTTTCTAAATTTCACATCCATATCGTTTATAATATTTTATAACAATTTATCGCTATTTTTATTTATTTTAAAATAGCCAATTTATTCAAAACGACGCTTCGGGCCATAACGCGGCCATGGCGCTGTTTTTCTTCTGATTTGATTTACACATATCTGAAAATCTAACTGTTGGATCTTCATAAAATTTACATCATTAGAAAGATCTTTTCAAAACGAATCCAACGGTTCCAGTTTCGGGAAAATCCGACGGTCGGATCTCCCGGTATAATCGTTTGAAGTTTCAATTTCGAAATACGAACTGCAGCATCGTTATTCGATTCAATATAATTATTTTTATATATATATAAATATAATCGATTCTGGCGCTGTTTTTCTTCAGGTTTGAATTAAAAATTCTAGACAATCCAACCGTTGGATTTTTACAAAGTTGGTGCCGTTGGAAAGATATTTCCAAAGCGAACCCAACGGTTACGGTTTCGGGAAAATCTAATGGTCGGATCTCCCGGTATAATCATTTGAAATCACGGTTTCAAAATACGAACTGCAACTTCGTTATTCGATATATTTCAATTCTATTTATATATATATATATATATATATATATATATATCGATTCTTCGATTTCAAAACTATATGATTTTCATACTTTTGATAAAAATGATATTTTTATCTAACTGTTTTCTATTTCAACACTTCTCTATTTTTAACAATTCATGTATATAATAAAAATGTGATTTTTAATATAAAACAATTTATTTCAAAACTCGACTATTTTATATAGTTAATATAGGTGATAAAAGTAGGATTTTTATTATAAAACAATTTATTTCAAAACAAGAATATTTTATATAGTTCATATAGGTGATAAAAATAGGATTTTTATTATAAAACAATTTATTTCTAAATATGAATACCATTCAACACATGAATTTCAATTCAACGAATGAATTTCGATTCAACACATGACGGTTTTCTATAGTTTGTATATATAGATAAAGAGGTGATTTTTATATTTAAAAATACGAATACCATTCAACACATGAATTCTATTCAACGAATGAATTTCAATTCAACACATGAAGGTTTTCTATAGTTTGTATATATAGATAAAAAGGTGATTCTTATATTTAAAAACACGAATACCATTCAACACATGAATTCTATTCAACGAATGAATTTCAATTTAACACATGAAGGTTTTCTATAGTTTGTATATATAGATAAAAAGGTGATTTTTATATTTAAAAACATGAGTACCGTTCAACACATGAATTCTATTCAACGAATGAATTTCAATTCAACACATGAAGGTTTTCTATAGTTTGTATATATAGATAAAAAAGTGATTTTTATATATAAAAACACGAATACCATTCAACACATGAATTCTATTCAACGAATGAATTTCAATTCAACACATGAAGGTTTTCTATACAACGAATAAATATAGTTTCAACAAATGAAAATAATTCTAATACATGAATATTATTCAAAATTTCGGCAGCATAACGGCAGGGTAGATAAAACCGGGACCGTCCCTAGTACGGCTCCTCGCTCTACCTTAAAGCCTCGCAGCTTTTGACAATGGGGAATCATGCATCTAGTTCGCACACAGGCGGCATGTATATTTTTTTCATTTCCACAAACTAATCCTATGTGGTTTCAACCAAATATTTCTCAACCACAAACGGGTATTTTTCAACCACAATCAATCAATTTCAACCATAAACAATTCCAATCAACCATTCGTAATCAACCAATTTTCACACCAATCACAACCAATAAATATCGTCCATGGTTTGTGGACGAGGGGCGTATATATATATTTATATATAGCATTTCACTTCTATTTCAACACATATATAATTTTTTACAATGCATATATAACTTATACATCGAACGTACAACTTATACAACGCTTATACAAGAGGTGTACAACGTTTATATAACTCATACATCGACTATATAATTTATACATCGTCGTTTTCCATATCGTTTATAATTTAGAAATCTCACATTGGGTTCCACTCCACCAAAAATAGCAGAAGGCTCAGAAAAATATGCGGTCTCTTCTAGAAGGTAGAAGACGTCCACACGAGTCCACTATCTCTTGTTTCACTGAATTTCATCAACACATGAAAAAGATATGATTTTTCAAAGTTTGCAACGGTTTAAAGGTATTAAAACAGTTGAAAATAAACACAGCCGTACCTTCAGCAAATTGTTCAAAACTAGGTTTGCATTTATCTCGAAATCCACGTAGTTATTCGTCGATCGGCCTTCGCAGCGACGAAGAGGGAGGAGAGGCGCCTCCAGCTCTAGTGGTCCGATCCAGTTCGAGTTCACCAATCGGCGGTGGCGGCGATCCAAACCTCTAAACTTCACGGGCTCGAATCTCGATGAATACACAATGAAAAAATCCGATTCTGGTATGGATTTAAAGCCCTTGAAATGCTCTACAAAATCCCTTAAAGAACTGCTTGATTTCGATGAGTATGGAAGGAGGGATCGGGGCTAGAAGGTTGCGAGCTGTTCCGTCGTGCGTGAGGTGCTTACGGGGAGAGAGAAAAAGATTCCTAGCCAATGAATTTTTTTTATATTTATCAATTTTTAAAATCCAAAAATACCCCTCTTCACGTACTAACACCAATCCGAACGCAACGACTATCGTCTCTAGCGTTTTACCCCCATTCCGAACACAATGGGATATGTTTCGAAGGCCCATTCGACTATTTCAGTCAGTTTTCCTTCGAATTAAAATATAAGACATTCAATATTCGATTTGAACGTACATTTCAATTTGCCAGGGCCACAAACTGATTCGAAAAATTCCAGAAAAATAAATCTAGCTATGTTTTGATGATATGGTCCCAACAAAACTAGTTTCGTCGAATTCTGAGACCGTTTGCAAAAAAGCCCATTTCTGGTCGATCCAATTTAACTGTAATTGACCAAAACACGTTTTCCTTTGCCACACTCACGTACTAGCTTCAAAAATTATGAAATTTGAAACCTAGCGATAACTTCACATCCCTGATCCAACAAAAGTGGTTTCGTCGAATTCCGAGGTCGTTTGCAAAATGGCCTATCTCGCGGGCTATATAAATTCCATAGCAACCTTTCTGAAAATTCATTTGGCCATAACTTTTGCTTTCCGCTATGAAACTTCGATTTTTCGGATTTGTTAGAAAGATATTCACTAACAGATTTAAATATTTTTGGTTTCACTCAAATCCGTTTTGTTTTGCACCCGATACAGTCAGTCAAAGTTTGAATTCAAATTTTGAAACTACCGCGCCATTTCAGGCCTTGTTTATAATTAGAATTAATTATATTCGTTTTCAAACGTCGATTCAAGCTCACTTTTCATTGCTATTATTTAAAATATTTATTTTAAATATTTAAAATCCACTATTTTAGCCAATTAAAAATTTTAAATTGGTTCAGATTTTCCGGGTCGTTACAATCTCCCCCACTTAAAACTTTTCGTCCCCGAAAAAGGAACAAAGTCGAAAGTGGTTTGATTAATCAACTCTACGTTCAATCTGGCTTCCATTCTCCAACTTTTCAGTTTCTGAAAATTTTCAAATTCTTCAAAAATTTGGCTAACACCCGTAATTTTCGAAAAATTACGCCATAACCTCCTTTGTACGGGGAGAGGTTTGGAAATTTATTGGGCCGTATTAGGTACCCAATAAATCCTAATAAGCATAAACATATTTATAGTGATATATTCTAGTGTTTACAGGGGAGCGTGTATAGATAGTAACTCCAGAGAATAAATTCTCGTCACCCTGTCAAAGCCTGAGGGAGTGTGTATTTTTAATTGCTTCAAAGGATAAATCCTCGTCACCTCGTCCCGTGTGGGAAATAAATAGTCCATGTGCCGTATCTAATAACTAGAGAGACGTGATTATTGTCAACTCCAGACCCGTGTGGGGGTTTTTATTAATCTGGAAATCTTATCGTTACAATTTAAATAGTCCATATCAGTCATCAGTTCAACCTGTAAAATATAGTCATCGCCATACAAGCCTCTCGCTCGTATGGTAAATCTTCCACCTCGTCACACAGGCTCCAAATGCTTATGTGGTATATGATGAAGTATGCATATCTTCCGAAATATGCCATGTAATGTAGTTCAAAATTAATTGTTACTATCCTATGGCGATGTTTATTATTACACACAGAATAACCAGCACTCCGCATCCAATGGCATTCACAGGAGTTGATATAATAATATTTCACATCCAACTCATTAAGGTTTACCTATTTGTCGGGCACGCAAATAAAATCTTTACTCAACAGCTATCCATTTACCTGTTCAAACATATATAATGCACATGTATATATTTTTATCTATTTTCTAATCAGTTCAATGTGTGATTTAATCGAATAAATTCTAAATTCATTCTATTATTGATTAAATTAACTATCGTTTTAATAATTTAATTAATCAAATCTACTATCACACAACACAAACAATCAACCAAATTGTTTTTAACTTTTCAAACATTATTAATCAATTTCTATACTCTTTTAAAATCATTCAGACTATAGAACTAAAAGTGCACATCCATGGAAAGAAAATAACAACAGAGTAGAGAACTAATTGGTAATGCAAAGTGTGGTAAATGTACCTTGCACCGGAGTCAATCAGAGATGTCTACTTGACACTTAGGATAGGTATTCTGAATGCTCTCCTCAGTTTCCCAAGTACAATCTCGCAGATCCCCACTCCATTGCACTTTGACAAAGTGAACTTTCTTGTTCCTCGGCTCTTTGGTTTCTTTGCTGATGATCTTTAGCAGCTCTCTTCTCACAGCCAATTCTGGAGTAATTTCAATATCCTGTTGAGCTGCTTCTTCCACGATCAAGTCTGGATCATGAATGTGCTTTCGAGGTTGAGATATATGAAATACATCATGCACCCCAGGCAACCAATCAGGCAATTGAACCCTATAAGCGAGAGTTCCAATCCGTTCAAGAATAGGAAATGGACCAATGAATTTGGGCGCCAACTTCCCCGTTTTACTGAACCGGATAACTCCTCGCGTCGACGATACTTTCAAATATACATAGTCGCCAACTGCAAACGATATATCTCTTCTTCTCCTATCGGCATAGCTCTTTTGTCGGCTTTGAGCGGCGAGTAATCGTTTCTTAACGAAATCGACTTTGTCGGCAGCCTCTTGGATCATATCAGGCCCTAACACGAGTCTATTACCGGGTTCGACCCAACAAGCAGGGGATCGACACGGTCTACCATACAATGCTTCGAATGGCGACATTGTCAGGCTCGCCTGGTAGCTGTTGTTATATGAGAATTCAGCCAAATGTAGATGGTCTTCCCATGATCCACCGAAATCTAGAACACAAGCCCGCAATAGATCTTCTAAAATACGATTCACCCTCTCAGTCTGACCATCTGTCTGAGGATGATAAGCGGTGCTTAAGTTCAGCTTTGTTCCCAGCTCTACTTGAAATGCCTCCCAGAATTTGCTAGTGAATATTGGATCTCTATCACTAACTATACTGATCGGCACTCCGCGTAGTCTAACTATTTCCTTGAAGTATATATGTGCCAGACTCTGAGCAGTTCTGTTTGATCTGACAGGTATGAAATGGGCGGTCTTCGTGAAGCGATCTACGATCACCCAAATACTGTCATTTCCTTTTTTGGTTCTGGGCAAACCATCTATGAAGTCCATGGAAATATGTTCTCACTTCCAGCCTGGAACGTCCAGCGGTTGCAACAATCCAGCAAGTTTCTGTTAGTCGCTTTTGACTAGCTGGCAAGTAGGGCATCGACTAACATATAAAGAAATGTCCCTCTTCATCGACTTCCACCAGAAAGTGCGTTTGATGTCATTATACATTTTTCTTACTCCCGGATGGATACTAAGTTTTGACTTGTGGCATTCATCCAGTACTTCCTTTCGGAGCTCAGTAGTGTTAGGAACACAAATTCGACCTTTCAGCCTTAGAATCCCCTCATTATCAACTTGAAAACTCGAGGGCTCGCCTTTCTGAATTATCTCTCTGATCTTCTGAATGAAGTGATCATCCTTCTGAAGAGCAGATATTTTATCTATCAGTGAAGTCGTGATAATAAAACTGGCGATCATTTCATTCTTTCGGCTTAACGCATCGGCCACGACATTGGCTTTCCCTGGAGTGTATATAATCTCAAAATCGTATGCTGCAAGGAACTCTAACCAACGTTGCTGCCTCAAATTCAGGTCTTTCTGGGTGAACAGATACTTCAACGACTGGTGATCTGTAAACAGTTCGAATCTCTCGCCCAGAAGATAATGTCTCCAGATTTTCAAAGTGAATACTATAGCCAATAACTCAAGATCATGAGTTACGTAGTTCTTTTCATGCGGCTTCAGCTGACGGCTAGCATAAGCAATCACTTGACCTCTTTGCATTAACACTACGCCAAGGCCTTCTCTAGAAGCATCTGTCCAGACTTTCAAATCCTAATTGCCATCGATGATGGTTAACACTGGAGTTGTCGTTAATCTTAACTTTAGCTCTTCAAAAGCCTCTTCACATTCTGGAGTCCATTTGAATTTTGATGCTTCTTTGTAAGCTTCGTTAAGTGACCAGATATCTTCGAAAAATTTTAACGAACTTCTGGTAATAACTAGCCAATCCGAGGAAACTGCAGACTTCGGTAGGAGTACTGGGCTGTTTCCAATTTTGAATAGTTGTGATTTTACTTGGATCCACAGCAATTCCTTCTTTCGATACGACGTGGCCCAGGAATTTCACTTTATCTTGCCAGAATATACATTTGGACAGTTTGGCTTTCAATACATTCCTTCTTAGAATTTCTAGAACTTGTTCCAAATGCTTTTCATGTTCGGCCTTTGATTTAGAGAAGATCAGAATATCGTCAATAAAAACCAGAACAAATTTATTCAAAACCCCTCTGAACATTCTATTCATCAGATCGACGAAGTAAGCTGGAGCGTTACATAAGCCGAACGACATTACTAACCACTCGTAGAATAAGTCTGGACCTCTGAATGCTGTCATAGGAACACACTCTTCGGCAATTCGAAGCTGATGGAAGCCTGTAGCTAGGTCCATCCTTGAAAACACTTGTGCTCCATTCAGACGATCCAATAAATCCTCGATTCGCGGCAATGGATATTTATTCTTTATGGTCTGCTTGTTCAAATCACGATAATCCACACATAGTCGCAGAGTACCGTCAGATTTTGGGACAAACACCACTGCTGCTCCCCAATCAGAGAAACTAGACCTGATCAGACCCTTCCATACGAGCTGTCGTGTTTGATTGTCTAATTCCTCTTTCTCTTTCAAGGACATTCTTCGAATAGCGTGAACTACCGGCCTAGCATTCAGAATCAAAGCAATTTTGAAATCTATTTCTCTCTGCGGAGGTAAGCGAACAACTTCTTCAAACACATCCGCATAATTCTTGACGACAGGAATATCTTTCACTAGGTCGGGAATATTCTCTGTGACTTCAGGGATATTTTCTATTTGGCCAGGAGAAACATCTAGAGCTGACCAAAAGTCTTTTCTATTGGAATTCGGACCTTCGCATGGTATGGTTATATAATTCCCTGATTGGGCCTTTGCCTTAACAACTCTCTCTGCGCATCTAACCTCTGCCTCATATTTGGTTAACCAATCCAACCCCAAAATAAGATCGAATTCAGTAAAATTCATGATGATAGAGATAGTAGGGAATTTATAGCAGGAAAAGAGACAGGTACTGCATAAACCCAACTGAGATCGATGGAACCCCCGACCGGATTTTGGACAGTCATTGGTTCCTTGAGCTTTTTCAAATTCAAATCCAGTTTCTTAACCGTGTTCTTTGCAATAAAGCTTCGCGACACGCCTGTATCAAACAGCACTTTAACTGGAATGTTTTTGACATTAAGCATGCCTTCTAAAACATCAGCCCTTTCCTGAGAAGACGAAGATGAAGGCACTTCTGCCACTTTGTTTATTTGAACCTCTTCAGGCTTCTTTATGAGCGGGCAGTCTCTCTTTATATGACCAGCCTGATGGCAAAAATTACACTCTCTAATCTCTTGAAACTTGTTCTTGGATTTAGATTCATTCTTCTTTCGCTTTTTCGAGGGTTTGTAATTCCCCTGAAAATGCCCTGGCTTATGGCAGTTATTGCATATGGCAGTCGTTGCTGGTTCTTTTTCAGATTTAGCCCTTTTCCTTTTGTCCTTGGGCTTCTTGCTCACCTTAGACATTGTACTGGCCTCAGGACGATCAGTTTCAGACTCAACTTTATTACTAGAACTGACTTCCTCTTCGTCGCGCAACATACCTTTCTTATGGAGATCTTCATACTGATAAGCCATATAAATCATTTCAGAAAAAGGGAGCTTCACATTCCTCATTACACTATTCTGATATTTTCTTTAAAGGCCATGAATAAACCTCAGATTTCTCCTCTTTGGATCTTGAATCAGATGAGGAGCAAAGTGAGAAAGTTCGTTGAATTTCTTATGATATTCTGGGACGATCATATCACCTTGTATCAGATAAGATAATTCATCGCATAACCGCTCAGTTGCTTCGGGAGGGGTAAATCTTTCTAAGAAAATTACTTTGAATCTATCCCAGGTGATATCACCTTCTGGATTATCTTTAATAACTGAATCCCACCAAAACAAGGCTTCTTCTTTGAGTGCCCAAGACGCCAGTAATCTTTTCTGATCATCTCTCAGCTTTAAACCCTCAAAGATTTTCTCTGCAGAATGGATCCAAGCTTGTGTTTCCATAATGGACTCTTTGCCTAAGAATGGCGATCCACCCAGATTTCGAAATCTCTTGAATAGAACTTCTATATCTGATTCTGGCTGAGGGAGCACAACTGGCTAATTAGCTGGTCGAGCCATACGATTATTTCTTCTGTTCCTGTCACTCATTTTCTAGTGCGTCTGCAATCAGCAGACAAAGTGTCAGGTCAACAGAAAAGATATTTCAAAATATAGAGACAAATACTTGAATGTAAATGTGTCTACTGGGGTGTATTTCATTCTGCTTTACTTATACAAGGATATTACTGATCCTATTGATTGACATGAAAATGTGTTTATTTTATACTCCTATATCTTGTCTTTTGTATATAAATAAATATTACTTGGTATTGTTTTGTTACTTTTACAGATATTCCAACCCAGCCCGCATGCAACCAGAAAAGTAGAGAAATAGAGATCAGATTGCTATATATTTACATTTTGAAGAATTGTAGATGAAGATCCCATATCTAGTTGCTGTTGGACAAGAAAATGATTAATACAAAGGCCATGCACATCTCAAATCAAGGGAAGTTTGTCAAAGAACCAAGAGGAAAAGAAGATAGGCCAAAAATTTAATAGATTTAACTAAGGCCCATTTGAAACTCTCATTGTAAACTCTTTTGTGAATTCCCTAAGGCCCATCTATCAATGTATTAGGGTTAGGGTTTGGCTATCTATCCTATAAATACCCTTGTAATGTCATTGTAGCCAGCATCCTATCTCATTTTCTGTATTCCATTACTCTAATAAAAACTCTTCTTCTTCTTATTTTATTTTCTAGTATTTTTTTTATTTCTTAGCAACTAGTGCCATCTACACGATTAGATTCGGTAGAGTACTAGTTGTATTTTACATTTTTTTCATTAGTGATTAGTCGTTTGATTAGTTTCAACGACAATCCTAATTTTATTTTATTTTTGTTGTTCTTCTTATTCTGCACTTTTATTTTCTGCATTGTTGTTCTTGTTTTGCAATTTACTTTCTTTAGTGATTAATCGTTGATTAGATTCAACGATAATCCTAAGTTCGCAATTTCAATTTGTTTTTATTTCAACAAAATCTCCAGGCTTCGTCTAACTCGCCCAAGAGATTAAATAAATAATTTGATTTTAATTTACCTCCCTGTGTTCGACCTGTATGCTACACACCTGTGCACTTGCAGAATTAATTTAAAAATTCACGCTTTTCTGATTCATTAGAAAGCGACGAACAAATTATTGGCGCCGTTGCCGGGGAGGTAACATTAAATTTTATTTTTTATTTAATTTCTGATTCGTGTTAGTTTTTATTTTATTTTTTTATTTCCTTTTGTTATCTTGTATATATATATATATATTAAAAAAATCTCAATTAGTTGATTTAGTATTGATTGTTGATACCATAATCTTCTACAAAAGAGAGAAAAAATTTGCCAATTTTCTTCAATTTCTTTCTCTTTACAATTCTTCTGTCTTTTCAATAATTCAAAAAAAAAAAAAACTTGCCAATTTTTCTGATCTCTTTCCAATTGTTCTCCTCTATTCCTTTCCTTTTTTTTCTCAAATTTCTTTCCAATTCTTCACATTCTTCTTTTACAAAATTTCACAAAAATTCAAAAAAAAAAAAAAACAGATTTGCTTTCCTATCTTCTGTTCACTGCCATATCTTTCAGATCTTTCCTTATGTTCTATTGTATATATAGAAAAAAGTTTTGACTGACTGATTTGGTATTAATGATGGATACCGCAATCTTCTGAGAAAAAGAGTGAAAAAAAAAACTTATCAAATTCTTATTCATTTCTTTCCTTCTTTTTTCCATCCCAGTACACAACTTTCTTTCTTTGTATTCAAATCTTAAAAAAAATTAAAAAACAAAAATCTCTTTGCAGTTTTTTCTCTCTCCTGATTTCTTTTTTTTCCTCGATCATCTTCATAATCAGCTCCTCCACTATTCACCACACCATCAAAATCCTCTTTCCACTCATACTTCACAAATTCACCCATAGCCGAATTCCCCATCTGCACCACAACATCATCCAACAAACATATGCCACAGTCTTGTTTCCCCAAATCCACAAATTCAGTTTGACAATTGTATGTGATCCTGAAAGATCGTTACTTCATTATACACGAACCATCCACTTGAATTAACTTCAACCACCGCAATTCTCTCTCACTCGACAATCACCTCCATCTACAACCCCTGCGTTACACAATCTCAAACAAACCACCCATCATCAACTTTTCCCATTGTCACGCAGTCCCAACCCATACTTGTTCACGGAACTGAATCTCATATCCACCGAAACAACAGATCCGACCACATCTCCAACTAAAACAAATTCACCAAGACCCCTCTGATTCCCCCCCTTCAAACCAAATCTGAATTCACAAACAGCATCGATCTACAACACCTGCTCCTTCGCTTTATCCCTGTATAACCAGTCACATCTCCTAATCGCGACCCTCAAATTGAAGCAAAAACCCAATTCAACGATCACCCACGTCGCTCCTCCCAACTGCAATCACTACGACAACAGCCCCTCTGCAGACTCCAGAGTCCACAATCTTCCCTCTACAAACAATCCATACCCCACAGCAAATCATCCTCCTGAACCAAATCTTTCAATTCAACATCCACGGACCACCTTCGACCCAACTCAGAATCAATCATCCTCCTACCTGCTACCATCGTATACTCCCAATCCCCAACTCGCAGACCTTTTTCATCACCATTCCTCTATATCCGTCCACATCGCAAGTTTCCATCTAGAAACCCAACTCTAAACTCGAAATCAATTTCTATTAGAAGAAAAAGGGGCAACTTCCTTGTTTTTAACCGTGTTTTGAGAAAGCAAATATAGAAGCTTGCGTTGATTTGAGAACAGAGGGGGTGAGAGTCTTTCATTTGATTCAATTCTTCTGTTTTTTTTGTGAGACATTTTGGGATATTTGGCATAGTTTGGTTCGATTTTTTTTTTTTTTGGAAAGCGATTTGTTTCCAGAAGTAAAGAAGGCGTGATTGCCTTTTGCTGTTCCTCCATGGTTTTGTTTTATTTTAGTTTTGTGTGCTCATTTGTTAGGGCCTTTTGACTTAACAGGGTTGGTAGCTTTATTTGAGCATGTGAGAACCACTTCGATTGACCAAGTTTCAAGCAACAATTATGATGTGATTCGTTTCCTGATTTCGTTTAGAATTTATTTCCTTGAGAAACAGTTAATTGATATAGGGGACATGACATTGGTGAATGCTTATATTGGCTCGACCATTTTAACTTTTAAGGGCCGCATGTTTTATTAATTCTGCTTTTGTGGGTCTCGTTTTTCTTGTTTTTAACTAGGACGGTTTGGCTCTTTTCTTTTATTTGTTAAGATTGAATTTTTGATTGTTGTCGCGTGGTTTAATTGTTTGTTGTATTCGAGTTAGCGGGTTCATTTTTTATTTTCTTACATTTGAAAAAAAAAATCAAAGCAATTCAAAAGACCAAAGTGAAGGAAAGGTGTTCAAACAACAAACGGAGAATTCAAAAGCGAGCAAAGCAAAGCAAGCAGTGAAGTTAGAATTGTTCACGCTACTCAAATTTCTCTGGACGGACTGCCATTGTAACAACCCGTATTTTCAATAACCTGTAATAACATAAATCGAGGCAGAATTTAATTCTAAAATGGGAATCAAGGGAAACGGGCTATGCCATTGTGTTCGTCTCGGAAAAATACGCGAAATAGAGTCCGAGTTTTCGAAAATCGGAGTCCGTATGACCAAGATATGGCCTCGCGAAGTTTCACGAAAATTCCCAAATTAAAGTATACTTAATTAAGTGAAATGGGTTGTGTAGATATATATATATATATATTGATATATATATATATATATATAATTGAAAATTTAATAAATAAATATGCAAAAATGCTCAAAACAGCGAATTGGGAGAGGGGAATAACCGAACCGGCCGATTTTTGAAGTCGACCCGAGCTCGCTGGGTCGACTAGGGGTTAATCCAGGGTGTTTGGCTGTCAACCCGTGGGCCGATTCGCTCAAGTGCAGATTTTGCATTTGAATGGTTCTCATGGTCCATCTTTAATCTAAAGGCCCTAGATGGTTCCTACACTTGACTTCTTCCCCAAGACATGCTTTGATGGCTTGGATTGAATCTAGGGTTAATCCTATGGCCTAAAACACTTGCCTAATCTATAAATAAGACCCTAACCTACCCTAATTCATTCATAATTAAACCTAGTGACTAAACTATGGCAAAATGCTAGCTCTCATGGCCTCCACTAATTTTATGAAGAGGGTTGCATACTAATCACTCTCTAATCAACTTCTAATCCCTTCTTAGCATCTTAATCTTCTTCATTTGGTGTTCAAAGTTGCTAGTTGTGAGTTTCTATCACTTTGATGATCTTTTGGTAAACTAATTAGATGAGATGTGATGAGATTTATGGTTTTGTATGTGGGTTAATGAGCTTTGAATCATATGATATGATGTTAGCATTAATCTTATGTTTATGCATGTTGAGTATGTAAGCTTATGCAAGTTTAATATGATGTATGTTATGTTTGCATGATGCTAAATATGCAAGTTGTGGGCTATGTAATCATATGCATGTTATGCAAGTTCATGGTAATATGCTATGCAAGTTACATGTTTGTTAATATGCAAGTTACATGTTTGTTAATATGCAAGTTACATGTATGTAAATATGCAAGTTACATGTTTGTTAATATGCAAGTTACATGTTTGTTAATATGCAAGTTACATGTATGTAAATATGCAAGTTACATGTTTCTTTATATGCAAGTTACATGTTTGTTAATATGCGAGTTACATGTATGTAAATATGCAAGTTACATGTTTATTAATATGCAAGTTCATGATGACACATTATGCAAGTCTATAAGCTAATATGCAAGTTTGTTATGCAAAATGAATATGTAAGTTATGTAACATATTATATGCAAGTTATGTGACATGTTATGCAAGTTCATATGCAAGTTATGTGTTTGTTAATATGCAAGATGGCACCTTTGAAACATGTTCATTCATATGCAAGTTGACACCTTTTATATGTGTTATATCATGAACGAAATTACGTGGGAACGATGGGGTAATTAAATGCATAAGTTAATAAGATTGTGTGAAATTAATATAATTATGCATAACACAAAATAAATAAACATAGTATGGGAATTTGCCTATTTGGTTAGGTGTACCCATACTATGTGTTGGGAATTTACCTATTGAGTTAGGTCTACCCCATGGGAATTTACCTATTAAGTTAGGTCTACCCATGTTAAGAAAACTTGATTAATTAGGGATAATTAATATAAAATTATGAGGGTGATTAATTAGGTGTAATTAATTGACTAAGACACGAGGTTGGACTCAGTTGTAGCGTAAAACTGCCCGGACCCAACCGGCTTAACCAGTTGCTACAAATGTTAGCCCAATGTGAGAGGTCTTAGGCACAAACTAAATACGTAATTAATGTAAAGACACGAGGTTAGACTCTGTTATGACATAAGGCTGCCCGGACCCAACCGGCTTAACCAGCGGTCATAAAAGACAGTCTAATGTGAGAGGTCTTTACAAAGGTTACGTTCTTAATTAATTAATTAAGAAACACTTAACCACATTAGCATGTAGAGGGACATGAGGGGTTAAGTGGGTGCCTCGGGTGGCATGAGAAAATCTAGTGGTTGCCTTGGGTGGCAATAGAAAATACGATTAGAATACTTAACCAAAATAGAACATGTAATTAAAACATGATTAAAGGGTTAAGTGGGATATACTAGAAAAAGGGACAAGCTTAGGTGGGTAGCTTGTGGAGGCCCATTTCAACCAGTAACCCATACGTATCTTTGTGGGCTCGACCCATGTCGAGGACGGGACACGCATACTGGGCTTGACTGTAAGAGGCAAACGGGTTAGCGGTGGCAACGCAAGTCCAACGGGCTTCATATGCGTGAGTGGGCCCGGGCTGGTAGGTAAGCCGTTGTTGCATCGAGTAGATATAAGCCGTGCACCTTTAGTTTCATCAGGTTGCCACATTGGGGAATGATACATCCCACGGTGGGGCCAGCACGGGTATCTACGTTAGGGAGCCGATCGAATGGGAAGTAGTGTGTACACCTAGTGGATTGTAGGGCCCCGTGGCGCCTACTTGGTCACCTAGGGGTACGCAGGTACTAATTAGTAAATTTTATAAGTCCTTGGGTGGGATCAACCTTTAAGTTAGGAACGACTGGTGTGGTGCAGTTTAGTAATTTACCTTAGGGAGGGTAGATGCGTCTTTATCCTTTATCTTCGTTTAGTTGACTGCTTAGGGTAGCCATTCATCCCTATATGTTACCGTATATCAGTTTATGTCTTCTCTGGTTACTTTAACGATTGTATTGTTAAAGTTATAGGACTCGCTCAGACTTATGTCTGACCCTGTTGTTTTTATCTTTTTCCCAACCCTCAGGTCCTACGGTGGATCCTAGCAGTAGTGGAGCTTGATCGGATTGCTGTTCCAGTCTTTAGGAGCTTGGATAGATGTAAAGCTCCAGTTATCCAGTTATCTTTTCTTTTGTTTGGCTATTGTATGAGAGTGGGATTATGTACTTCTTTATTTTGATGGATATTGTACTTGACCTTTATTGTGGTTTTATGATGTAACCAGACATGTTTTACTTCCGCTGTTATGAGATGATGTTTTAAAATTTCAAGTACTATTTATATCTGTATTGTTGTAATTTTTCTGTTCTATATTCACTAAAATACTCCACCGATGCTATGGCATTCCCTTAGTGAGTGATCATAGCGGGAGTGGGGTGTTACACGTGGTATCAGAGCTTAAGGTTACCAGAACAGATAAAATTTTTGAGAAAAACTACTTTCTAAGAGTATTTTCGAAGAAAGTATTTTTAAAAGCATGTCTTCTAAGAGAAAAAGTTTTTGAAAAAGAAAAGCATAATCCCCAATAGCCATATCTTTATCTTTCGGAATCTCCTTTTTGAATCTTTCCTCTTTCGGTTCAGCATGGCTGAAGATCTTAACATCCCGGAGGGTTTAGTTATACCACTATGGTATAGGAGGTTGCAAGAGGCTAGGGCCGCGGCTGCGGGTCCGGCCAATGCTACTACACCAGAGACAACCGCTCCTCCTCCTCAGCCTAGAGTGGATAATTTTGCTAAGGTTTGCAAGGAGTTCAAGGCTATAGGAGGAAAACCTTTTCTTGGTTCAGAGACTTTCGTAGAGGCTAGAGATTGGCTTAAGGAAGTGGAAGAGTTGCTAGATATCTTTGAAGTGGAAGAGGGAAAGAAAGTCAAGTTGGCGGCTTGGTTAATGAAGGGAGAGGCCTCATTCTGGTGGGAGGTCACTAATGGAGAACGCCCTGTTGACTCTTGGGCAGATTTTAAGCAAAGGTTTGGGGCTAAGTTTCTCTCAAGGGCGGAAGAGAATCTGTTTATGGAGAAGTTCTTGAATTTGAAGCAAGGGAATCTCACGGTGAAAGAATATGTCAACAAATTCAATCAATTAGCAAGGTTTGGCATAGAGTTGGTGAATACACCGGAGAAGAAGGCTTTGAGGTTCGTTAGAGGCTTGAACGAACCATTGCAAGGAATAGCTATGACTCACATTCCTATGGGGGCCACTTTTGAGAAGCTTGTCTACATGGCACTTATGCATGAGGATGATAAGAATTCTAAGGCACCAGAGAAAAAGGGGGATCAGAAGAAACCGCAACAGCAACAACAAGGCAAGGGCGGAAAAGGCAATGGTGACAAAAAGAAGACGAAGAAGAAGTGCTTCAATTGTGGAACACCAGGACACCTCAGTAAGGATTGTCGCAAAAAGAAGAAGACCGGTTGCTTTCATTGTGGTGAAGCAGGGCATCTTGTGAAAAACTGCCCAAAGAAGGGGCAGAAGACGGGGTCTACCTCAGGAGGCCAGGTGCAAGCTCTTATAGCACCACCTCAGTCAGGGGGGCAAGTTCAGGTTCTCTCAGTTCCACCGATTCAGCAGAGAGGTAGAACTATTTCCGTTGAAAGTCTGGTTTTTCTGTTTGATCATCCAGTTCGTACTTTGTTTGACTCTGGCGCATCGCATTCTTTTATCTCATCATCGTTAGTTGAGTCACTGCACTTAGACACCAGTCTAGTTGATGATCCCTTGGTTGTCTCAAACCCAATTGGGGGCTCCATATATCTGTCTATGATATGTTTGGGTTTGAAGATTTCTATACTTAGCGTTGAGTTTAGATGTGATGCTTTTGTATTGGGCTTCACGGGCTATGGGTTGATCTTGGGCATGGACTGGTTATCCAGTAATGGTGCCGTTCTTGATTGCGAAAGGAGAGTTGTCAGGCTCATGACCCGCTTGGGTAACACTCTCGAGATCTCTTGCAATCCCATGGAATCTGTTTTGCTAAGTTATCTTGAATCGCTCGATGCTTCGGTCGAAAGTTTGTGTTCTGTCAGAGTAGTCCGGGAATATCCGGATGTGTTTGAAGAAGTAAAGGGTTTGCCTCCGAAGCGGGAGATAGATTTCCGAATTTATTTGGTGGATAATGCCAAACCAGTGTCTTTGCCAGTACGCCACATGGCTCCTCGTGAGAGAAGAGAACTTCATAAGCAAGTAGGGGAGTTGCTTGAGAAGGGGTTCATAAGGCGAAGTATATCGGAGTGGGGAGCTCCAGTAGTGTTTGCCACGAAGGCGGATGGGTCCCTCAGACTTTGTGTGGATTATAGGGAACTTAATAAGCTCACGAAGAAGAATAGACACCCATTACCGAGGATAGATGATCTCTTTGATCAGTTGGTTGGCGCGTCAGTATTTTCGCAGATGGACTTAGCTACAGGGTTTCATCAGTTAAGAGTGGCGGAGGACAGTATAGAGAAGACTGCTTTCCGGACTCCGGATGGTTTTTATGAGTGGCTAGTGATGCCATTTGGGTTGACAAACGCCCCCGCATACTTTGTTGATCTCATGAGTAGAGTGTTCAGAGAGTATCTGAATAAGTTTGTAGTAGTTTTTGTGGATGACATCTTGGTCTTTTCCAAGAATGAAGAAGAGCATGCCTTACATCTCAAGGAAGTGTTGGAGACTCTTCGAGCGCATAGTCTTAAAGCTAAATTCTCTAAATGCCATTTTTGGAGAAGAGAAGTGCGATTCTTAGGGCATGTGGTCTCTAAGGAAGGGATAGCTGTGGATCCCGCAAAGATAGTATCTATCCAGGATTGGAAAGTTCCTAGAAATGCTACCGAGGTAAGAAGTTTCTTGGGGTTGGCAGGATATTATAGGAAGTTCATCAAAGACTTCGCGAAGATATCAGCCCCATTAACCCGCTTGACGAAGAAGAATTTGGTTTTCTCATGGGATGTAGATTGTGATGATGCTTTCCGACGGTTAAAGAGAGCTTTGACCACCGCTCCAGTTTTAGTGCTTCCAGATGGGAGTAAGCCGTTTGTTGTTTATACCGATGCTTGTGGAACAGGATTAGGCGCAGTCTTGATGCAGGAGGGAAGGGTAATAGCCTATGGAGGGAGACAATTGAGAGTGCATGAGAAGAATTACCCTACCCATGATCTAGAGTTGGCCGCGATTGTTTTCGCACTTAAGTCTTGGCGCCATTATCTTCTTGGTGAGAGATTCGAGTTGTTCACCGACCATAAATCATTGAAGTACTTATTCTCTCAGAAGGATTTAAACTTAAGACAGCAAAGGTGGATGGAGTTCTTAGCATCCTATGATTTCGAGATAGCGTATACCCCTGGTAAGGGTAACGTGGTGGCAGACGCCTTAAGTAGAAAAAGGCTATCTTTGAGTCCATTTCTTTTTGAGAGTATGTCTTTTAACTTCTCCTTTATTGCTTGTCTAGTACTTATCTTATCTTTAGTATATCCTCTCGCTAATACCTATGACCTTTAGATAGGGTAAAACCTATGGTTGAGACATGTGTTTGAAACATGTTATGGTTGATGGATGCATATGGATGCAATTGTTTGCTAGTGGTTGCTCGTGGATGCATATACACACACATTAGGCACTAGATCGGCTCAGTCACTTCATGTTGCATATTGCATAAATGGATGTGGTAGTTAGATTGATGGATGTATCATGGCTGTGTTATCATATGGATGATGCATTTTTGTGTATGGTTGTGCACGCATGTAGAAATTTGTATGTGTCAATAGGGTTTCGCATACATATTGGATGCATGGCACTATCATGGTTTGCATTAAGGAGGTTTACTGTATCAGTAACCGCCTGATTTTCGCATTAGGTAAGTACATATACACACACTTTTGCATATATCCATCCAGCATTTAGAATCTTGTAAGGACAATGATTGCTCGTGGATGATGCTTTGAGTAGATGGATGATTGGATGGTAGGATACGTTCTTCCTAACTTGAAGATTTCGGGGACGAAATCCTTTAAGGAGGGGAGAATGTAACAACCCGTATTTTCAATAACCTGTAATAACATAAATCGAGGCAGAATTTAATTCTAAAATGGGAATCAAGGGAAACGGGCTATGCCATTGTGTTCGTCTCGGAAAAATACGCGAAATAGAGTCCGAGTTTTCGAAAATCGGAGTCCGTATGACCAAGATATGGCCTCGCGAAGTTTCACGAAAATTCCCAAATTAAAGTATACTTAATTAAGTGAAATGGGTTGTGTAGATATATATATATATATATTGATATATATATATATATAATTGAAAATTTAATAAATAAATATGCAAAAATGCTCAAAACAGCGAATTGGGAGAGGGGAATAACCGAACCGGCCGATTTTTGAAGTCGACCCGAGCTCGCTGGGTCGACTAGGGGTTAATCCAGGGTGTTTGGCTGTCAACCCGTGGGCCGATTCGCTCAAGTGCAGATTTTGCATTTGAATGGTTCTCATGGTCCATCTTTAATCTAAAGGCCCTAGATGGTTCCTACACTTGACTTCTTCCCCAAGACATGCTTTGATGGCTTGGATTGAATCTAGGGTTAATCCTATGGCCTAAAACACTTGCCTAATCTATAAATAAGACCCTAACCTACCCTAATTCATTCATAATTAAACCTAGTGACTAAACTATGGCAAAATGCTAGCTCTCATGGCCTCCACTAATTTTATGAAGAGGGTTGCATACTAATCACTCTCTAATCAACTTCTAATCCCTTCTTAGCATCTTAATCTTCTTCATTTGGTGTTCAAAGTTGCTAGTTGTGAGTTTCTATCACTTTGATGATCTTTTGGTAAACTAATTAGATGAGATGTGATGAGATTTATGGTTTTGTATGTGGGTTAATGAGCTTTGAATCATATGATATGATGTTAGCATTAATCTTATGTTTATGCATGTTGAGTATGTAAGCTTATGCAAGTTTAATATGATGTATGTTATGTTTGCATGATGCTAAATATGCAAGTTGTGGGCTATGTAATCATATGCATGTTATGCAAGTTCATGGTAATATGCTATGCAAGTTACATGTTTGTTAATATGCAAGTTACATGTTTGTTAATATGCAAGTTACATGTATGTAAATATGCAAGTTACATGTTTGTTAATATGCAAGTTACATGTTTGTTAATATGCAAGTTACATGTATGTAAATATGCAAGTTACATGTTTCTTTATATGCAAGTTACATGTTTGTTAATATGCGAGTTACATGTATGTAAATATGCAAGTTACATGTTTATTAATATGCAAGTTCATGATGACACATTATGCAAGTCTATAAGCTAATATGCAAGTTTGTTATGCAAAATGAATATGTAAGTTATGTAACATATTATATGCAAGTTATGTGACATGTTATGCAAGTTCATATGCAAGTTATGTGTTTGTTAATATGCAAGATGGCACCTTTGAAACATGTTCATTCATATGCAAGTTGACACCTTTTATATGTGTTATATCATGAACGAAATTACGTGGGAACGATGGGGTAATTAAATGCATAAGTTAATAAGATTGTGTGAAATTAATATAATTATGCATAACACAAAATAAATAAACATAGTATGGGAATTTGCCTATTTGGTTAGGTGTACCCATACTATGTGTTGGGAATTTACCTATTGAGTTAGGTCTACCCCATGGGAATTTACCTATTAAGTTAGGTCTACCCATGTTAAGAAAACTTGATTAATTAGGGATAATTAATATAAAATTATGAGGGTGATTAATTAGGTGTAATTAATTGACTAAGACACGAGGTTGGACTCAGTTGTAGCGTAAAACTGCCCGGACCCAACCGGCTTAACCAGTTGCTACAAATGTTAGCCCAATGTGAGAGGTCTTAGGCACAAACTAAATACGTAATTAATGTAAAGACACGAGGTTAGACTCTGTTATGACATAAGGCTGCCCGGACCCAACCGGCTTAACCAGCGGTCATAAAAGACAGTCTAATGTGAGAGGTCTTTACAAAGGTTACGTTCTTAATTAATTAATTAAGAAACACTTAACCACATTAGCATGTAGAGGGACATGAGGGGTTAAGTGGGTGCCTCGGGTGGCATGAGAAAATCTAGTGGTTGCCTTGGGTGGCAATAGAAAATACGATTAGAATACTTAACCAAAATAGAACATGTAATTAAAACATGATTAAAGGGTTAAGTGGGATATACTAGAAAAAGGGACAAGCTTAGGTGGGTAGCTTGTGGAGGCCCATTTCAACCAGTAACCCATACGTATCTTTGTGGGCTCGACCCATGTCGAGGACGGGACACGCATACTGGGCTTGACTGTAAGAGGCAAACGGGTTAGCGGTGGCAACGCAAGTCCAACGGGCTTCATATGCGTGAGTGGGCCCGGGCTGGTAGGTAAGCCGTTGTTGCATCGAGTAGATATAAGCCGTGCACCTTTAGTTTCATCAGGTTGCCACATTGGGGAATGATACATCCCACGGTGGGGCCAGCACGGGTATCTACGTTAGGGAGCCGATCGAATGGGAAGTAGTGTGTACACCTAGTGGATTGTAGGGCCCCGTGGCGCCTACTTGGTCACCTAGGGGTACGCAGGTACTAATTAGTAAATTTTATAAGTCCTTGGGTGGGATCAACCTTTAAGTTAGGAACGACTGGTGTGGTGCAGTTTAGTAATTTACCTTAGGGAGGGTAGATGCGTCTTTATCCTTTATCTTCGTTTAGTTGACTGCTTAGGGTAGCCATTCATCCCTATATGTTACCGTATATCAGTTTATGTCTTCTCTGGTTACTTTAACGATTGTATTGTTAAAGTTATAGGACTCGCTCAGACTTATGTCTGACCCTGTTGTTTTTATCTTTTTCCCAACCCTCAGGTCCTACGGTGGATCCTAGCAGTAGTGGAGCTTGATCGGATTGCTGTTCCAGTCTTTAGGAGCTTGGATAGATGTAAAGCTCCAGTTATCCAGTTATCTTTTCTTTTGTTTGGCTATTGTATGAGAGTGGGATTATGTACTTCTTTATTTTGATGGATATTGTACTTGACCTTTATTGTGGTTTTATGATGTAACCAGACATGTTTTACTTCCGCTGTTATGAGATGATGTTTTAAAATTTCAAGTACTATTTATATCTGTCTTGTTGTAATTTTTCTGTTCTATATTCACTAAAATACTCCACCGATGCTATGGCATTCCCTTAGTGAGTGATCATAGCGGGAGTGGGGTGTTACAGCCATACCCCGCTGTAATATTTTCTTAACTCTACAGGTGTTCTGCTGCAAAAGAAAAAAATATAGACAATTGTTGTAAAAAAATTCTGCAGGGGCAGCGGCTTGCTATGTACAATTTTTAATTTCTGCAATTATTCTGTCTGATTGTTGTGAGTTGAAATTTCCATAACTACTGTCATCACTCTCATCGTTTCTCAAAAATAAAATCTGATTAGATATTTCAAAATAATATAATTGAAAAGTGGTGCTTTGTGAAGTTGATTGTCTCGTAAAAATTGGATCGCGGATATATATTAGTTCAATTTTTTGAACAATTAGCAAAAGAGGTTGCCTACTACCCGTAAAACATTGGTCGTATCCCTTAGTATTTATACTATACGTGAACGACCATAAGACCCTCTTCCCCCTTCTAATTGAGTCAGTTAATTAATAGAGCGCAACTAAGTATTTTATACTATTTCGAAGTGAGAATAATTTCTGTCTTCCGTCGACTTCATTCAAATGTCTGATTCAAAAAAATCCTTGAGAGAATTGTGGGATAATAATCGGAGCAGAAGTCCTCTTGAAGAGTATGATTTTGAATTGCAACTCATGAAGCAAGATTTTCCAAAATTTCGCAACTCAAATGTCAACAATTTTCAAAATTTTCAAATTGACCAACATTTTCAAAACCATGGATATGATCGAAATTGCGATTTCAATTCAAATTTCAATAATTTCGATTATGGGCCACATCCACAAGAAAATAGCTTTGAATCTCAATATGGCTTTGATCCACATCATTATGGGGTTGTAAACCAAAATTTTCAAAATTATAGCCCATATCAACATCTTGAAAATAACCAAAATCACTCAAATTTTAACAGTTTTGGTTACGAACATAATTTATATGATCAAAATGATTTCCAATATCATTGGCATTTTTCTGAACATTCAAACAACCACCACATTGGAAATAATTTTAATTGTGAAATTGATGTGGACTATAATTTTGAGAATCAAGAAATCCAAAATGAGAGCTCTCAAATCAACGACTCTGAAGAATGTAATTTTGATGAGAGGGCGGAAAGGCTAAATAAAAAGATGGATGAACTTCTTTGTTTAATGGCATCTTTGAAAGAACAACGAGAGCAACAAAATCAAATTCAAACAAGCGATGAATCAGAAAATAATCCATTCTTTACTGATAGTGAAAATTTTCAGATAACAACTTTCGAAATTGAGAATAACGATCTAAATGAAGTTGTTCAAAATTCAAGAAATGATCTGGACTTCAATTCTTTTCAGGAAAAAGATTTAAGGTTAGATTTTGATCTTCCTCTTCTGGGCTGCGAGAAACTTGAAATTTTAGAATTTGAACAAAATCAAGATGTTGAATTTTTCAAAAACTCAGAAGTGGGAATGGATTTTAATGAACATGAATTTTTTGGATTGTATGAGGATGAGTTGCCAAATGAGGATGAAATAGAATCAGACCATCAATCCAAGTTTGAAAATTTTGATTTTCAGGTTTTAAACGAACTTGAAATTGTCAGTGTCGAAAATATGTTGTCTAGTAATGAAATTGAGAAATGTGATCACATAGTCTTGAACAACACCCAGAATTTAAAATTCACGATTGCAACTGAGTTTATATATGATCACAAATTTTTGAACAATTACACTGATAAATTTGTGGAACACATGAATTATTTTTGGAATGCTGGCTTGCTTGAAAAACTTCATGTTAGGATGACCCTGGATATTTATCTTCTGGACTATAAATTTAGGTTTAAAGATGAGATGGTTTTCAAAAACCTTTGCTTATTAGAAAACATGCCTAGCATAGTGGGAATGGGACTCATAGGGCAAGAACCAAGTGTGGGGGAAAAAGATGGTGGCATTCTTTGCATCGCGTGCACCGCAAACACATATATCATTGTATATATGATCCATTATTACATATAGCTAGACTGCATTTCATTCTTCAAATAATTTTGCATCTCATTCACCTTTGGGTGCGATCTTTCAAAATTAGGAAACGTTTACAGTGTGGACACTGTTTAGTTCTAGTGTGGGGGGGGAGTCTGCATTTCACTCATTTCCATTTTTTTTCTTTATTTTTCTTTCTTTTCATTTTCATCCATTTAAATAGGAATATCATGCGTTTTAGACTGTAGTAACAAGCCTTTTTTTTTGAAATACGACTCATTTTCAATTGATACAACAAAATAAGTTTACAATTTTTAGCCAGTTGATAGTATTTTTCTCTCTCAGCTAAATTCGAATTTGAAATATAATGAAAAGTTAATTTTGAGGGATAATAGTGTAACCGGTACATAGGGAGATTCTTAGGATGGCCATGAAATCTATTCTATATTGTAGACTTTGTTTAAATAAGTGGAGGACTTAAAATACTTATATTGGTTTTTCGAATCTTTAAAACTAAGTTGTGTTAAGTTGAACTCGCATAACTCTCTTTTGTGCTTATAATTTCAATAATAATAATAGTAATCCAAGGGTATCCAACATTGCTTGTATATTAAGCGTTGGTGTGCAAACCCGCCAAGCTCTATCCGACATGTTGTTGACAAAGTCAGCGTTGGAATATCTTGGTCTGAGATTGGACACCTAAGGATTACCGACACGTTGTTGACAAAGCCAAAGTCGGCATGCACAATCCGCCAAGCTCTTTACCCACTCTCCGTTAGTCCACGAGGCAGTGCATAGGTGGTAAACCTTGGTCTTCTAAGTTAGGTGTATGTACTTAATCATAAATTTTAAAATTTTATAGAATAAAGAATAAGCGATGATGCCCAAACACTTCTTGACCTTATTGATTTGACTAGCCATACATGAGAAAATAATAATACCACTTTGCAAACTGTGCCAAGCAAACTAAGAATCTATTTCATGGCTGCACTATGTTATCGACCGAACTAACTGGCCAAACTGGAATTTGACATTTGAAAACTTGATTTATATTGAAATTTTGTGACAAGTTGAGGTATTTAAAGTACAATCAACTGATTAGTAACTGTTAACTTAATTTGTTGTACCACTTTCCTGAAACAAGTCGTGTTTTCATTTTTCGTTTTTATTTGCATAGGTCCATTGCATTCATTAAAGCCATATCATACTGCATTTGGATTTTGTGGGTAGTATCTGCTGAAAACCCTCACGAGACACCACTCGTCCTACAAGGGAAACCTAGAGGTTTAACGGCTTGTTGCATACGCTCAATGCAATCGTGTTTCCTACGAAAATGTGACCTATCTAGTTTAGTTTTTCGTTTCTTGTTTTACTCGAGGACGAGTAAAAGATAAGTGTGGGGGTATTTGATTGACATGAAAATGTGTTTATTTTATACTCCTATATCTTGTCTTTTGTATATAAATAAATATTACTTGGGAATTGTTTTGTTACTTTTACAGATATTCCAACCCAGCCCGCATGCAACCAGAAAAGTAGAGAAATAGATATCAGATTGCTATATATTTACATTTTGAAGAATTGTAGATGAAGATCCCACATCTAGTTACTGTTGGACAAGAAAATGATTAATACAAAGGCTATGCACATCTCAAATCAAGGGAAGTTTGTCAAAGAACCAAGAGGAAAAGAAGAAAGGCCAAAAATTTAATAGATTTAACTAAGGCCCATTTGAAACACTCATTGTAAACTCTCTTGTGAATTCCCTAAGGCCCATCTATCATTGTATTAGGGTAAGGGTTAGGGTTTGGCTATCTATCCTATAAATACACTTATAATGTCATTGTAGCCAGCATCCTATCTCATTTTCTGTATTCCATTACTCTAATAAAAACTCTTCTTCTTCTTATTTTATTTTCTAGTATTTTTTTTATTTCTTAGCAACTAGTGCCATCTACATGACTAGATTCGGTAGAGTACTAGTTGTATTTTACATTTGTTTCATTAGTGATTAGTCGTTTGATTAGTTTCAACGACAATCCTAATTTTATTTTATTTTTGTTGTTCTTCTTATTCTGCACTTTTATTTTCTGCATTGTTGTTCTTGTTTTGCAATTTACTTTCTTTAGTGATTAATCATTGATTAGATTCAACGATAATCCTAAGTTCTCAATTTCAATTTGTTTTTATTTCAACAAAATCTCCAGGCTTCGTCTAACTCGCCCAAGAGATTAAATAAATAATTTGATTTTAATTTACCTCCCTGTGTTTGACCTGTATGCTACACACCTGTGCGCTTGCAGAATTAATTTAAAAATTCGCGCTTTTCTGATTCATTAGAAAGCGACGAACACCTATCTGTATAGAGTTACCCATCCTAGAACACTACTGGTTCTATTTCTGACGAGTTCGTTCATATGTTATATTCCAGAACTAAGCTTAACCAAAGCTCTGAGACCAAATAAGACGACCCCAAACCCCGTACTGACGGCGGCAAGGGTAATCCTTGGAATATAACACAGAAACAGATAACAGCAGAACATAATAAAATAAATACACCAGATAATGCACAATAGAATATACTAGATAAACGTAATCATCAGAGTTACACAGTCTACAGGATCATACTTAGTACAAATACAATTCAGCTATACATATATGTCTACAGCGGAAAAACAAACATAATGTACAATAGGAGCTGAACACCATAAAAAGAGATAAATGATAGAATCCATTTTCAGCTCCAGCTATCCAGAGAGAGCCAGCTAAAACCTGAATACAAGGCTGCCCGTGTAGAAAAAGGGGGCACCCGAGTTTGAAAGTGAAACAAACTACGAGTCAGTCATAGGACTGGTATGAGAAATCTACTCAACACATTTAAAATATGGCTAATCACAAGACCACGCCACTTTCGTGGAACGGGTTTACTCCATCGGATTGCCAGTGCTTTAAACAAATAATTCTTTTAAACATCGCAATGCTTTTTATAAAAATGAAGCCATTATAAGACTCAGTTCCCATCACACAATGCAATGCAAACCGGAGGATAGAGTTTTACCTTATAATGGCCAAAATATGGTTGATACGAATAAAACAAAAGCAATTGATATTATTACTAGTGTTTACATGTTTCAAAAACAATTTCGAATCATAACTATCAATCATAGACGGCATGGGTACCATATATCATGTCGCCATATATATATACAATCAAAACCGCACGATGTCGTATTTGGAAATTGGATTTCCATCATGAATCAAGGCAAAAGATAGTCCTTACCGACTTCGAGACAATCTAGCCCATGTCTCAGGCGAGCGCGCAGGCAAGCCTTTGGAGCGACAGGGCCGATCCACCGATGTGGATTAAAATTCCTGAACAATACGTTTCCCCGCCCTATGGGGCGTAAATGAGCCAACGAATGACTCCATCTATCCCGGATCGACCAATACAACCAAGGCGCCTCGCAATCCATCATCCACGTAAGTAAAATGTCAGGCCGTGTAAAAACACTGACACAACTCCTAGCTAGAAGGAAATGCATGCCCTCCCTGAGGTCCTTCTCCCGTTTCTGGTTCATGCAGGGGTGTGAGGCTCTCGAATTCACGTTATACACAAAGCTATGCCACACAGGCGGTGCTTTGATCGTCAATCACAAGACTTTGCTTTTCAACAGAAGCCCTGATTACTGCATCTTAACATGTCACACAGGCAATTCACACCACGCAACTGATGGTTATCAATTGCACAGAATGAATTCCAATGTCAGACACACAGTCCATTTGCAAGTCCGTTCTGGGTCTGAACGAAACCGGAGGCACTAAATACCTCGCATATCCATCGATTCCCACGTACGTCTGTACGATCACCACTCATTATCCATATTTCAGGATGCCTCCCAATAAGGACCTCAGTTACCATCCAAACGAGGTGAAGATCGGTCTTCAACCCCCGTCTTCATCTTCGACTTCTTATCGTCGATTCAGTTATTCAGAATGGGATAAACCCGGTCTTTCTGAGCAACTCGCGTATATAATAAATAAGTGCAACACTAACATACATATGCATCATTTCAATTCATTAGTCACT
Organism: Allium sativum; assembly: GCA_030737875.1. Classification (NCBI taxonomy): domain Eukaryota; kingdom Viridiplantae; phylum Streptophyta; class Magnoliopsida; order Asparagales; family Amaryllidaceae; genus Allium; species Allium sativum. The sequence goes on from JASFAX010000029.1 coordinate 17,797,942, forward strand.
AACCGTCAATTAGTAAGAGAACGATTTCCCAAATATTAACCCCAAAGGCCGAAACCAACATCAGATCAACACCCAGGAAACCATTCGACTTAGCCAACCTTCAGTTAGTTTCTAAATTTCACATCCATATCGTTTATAATATTTTATAACGATTTATCGCTATCTTTATTTATTTTAAAATAGCCAATTTATTCAAAACGACGCTTCGGGCCATAACGCGGCCGTGGCGCTGTTTTTCTTCTGATTTGATTTATACATATCTGAAAATCTAACCGTTGGATCTTCACAAAATTTACATCATTAGAAAGATCTTTTCAAAACGAATCCAACGGTTCCAGTTTTAGGAAAATGCGACGGTCGGATCTCCCGGTATAATCGTTTGAAGTTTCGATTTCGAAATACGAACTGCAGCGTCGTTATTCGATTTAATATAATTATATTTATATATATATATATATATAATCGATTATGGCGCTGTTTTTCTTCAGATTTGAATTAAACATTCCAGACAATCCAACCGTTGGATTTTTACAAAGTTGGTGCCGTTGGAAAGATATTTCCAAAGCGAACCCAACGGTTGCGGTTTCGGGAAAATCCGATGGTCGGATCTCCCGGTATAATCGTTTGAAATTACGGTTTCAAAATATGAACTGCAGCTTCGTTATTCGATTTATTTCAATTCTATTTATATATATATATATATATATCGATTCTTCGATTTCAAAACTATATGATTTTCATACATTTGGTAAAAATGATATTTTTATCTAACTGTTTTCTATTTCAACACTTCTCTATTTTTGACAATTCATGTATATAATAAAAATGTGATTTTTAATATAAAACAATTTATTTCAAAACTCGACTATTTTATAGTTAATATAGGTGATAAAAATAGGATTTTTATTATAAAACAATTTATTTCAAAACAAGATTATTTTATATAGTTCATATAGGTGATAAAAATAGAATTTTTATTATAAAACAATTTATTTCAAAATATGAATAACATTCAACACATGAATTTCAATTCAACGAATGAATTTCGATTCAACACATGACGGTTTTCTATAGTTTGTATATATAGATAAAAAGGTGATTTTTATATTTAAAAACAAGAATACCATTCAACACATGAATTCTATTCAACGAATGAATTTCAATTCAACACATGAAGGTTTTGTATAGTTTGTATATATAGATAAAAAGGCGATTTTTATATTTAAAAACACGAATACCATTCAACACATGAATTCTATTCAACGAATGAATTTCAATTCAACACATGAAGGTTTTCTATAGTTTGTATATATAGATAAAAAGGTGATTTTTATATTTAAAAACACGAATACCATTCAACACATGAATTCTATTCAACGAATGAATTTCAATTCAACACATGAAGGTTTTCTATAGTTTGTATATATAGATAAAAAGGTGATTTTTATATTTAAAAACACGAATACCATTCAACACATGAATTCTATTCAACGAATGAATTTCAATTCAACACATGAAGGTTTTCTATACAACGAATAAATATAGTTTCAACAAATGAAAATAATTCTAACACATGAATATTATTCAAAATTTCGGCAGCATAATGGCAGGGTAGTTAAAACCGGGACCGTCCCTAGTACGGCTCCTCGCTCTACCTTAAAGCCTCGCAGCTTTTGACAATGGGGAATCATGCATCTAGTTCGCACGCAGGCGGCACGTATATTTTTTTCATTTCCACAAACTAATCCTATGTGGTTTCAACCAAATATTTCTCAACCACAAACGGGAATTTTTCAACCACAATCAATCAATTTCAACCACAAACAATTCCAATCAACCATTCGTAATCAAACAATTTTCACACCAATCACAACCAATAAATATCGTCCATGGTTTGTGGACAAGGGGCGTATATATATATATATATATATATATATATATATATTTATATATTTATATATTTATATATAGCATTTCACTTCTATTTCAACACATATATAATTTTTTACAACGCATATATAACTTATACATCGAACATACAACTTATACAACGCTTATACAAGAGGTGTACAACGCTTATATAACTCATACATCGACTATATAATTTATACATCGTCGTTTTCCATATCGTTTATAATTTAGAAATCTCACATTGGGTTCCACTCCACCAAAAATAGCAGAAGGCTCAGAAAAATAAGCGGTCTCTTCTAGAAGGTAGAAGACGTCCACATGAGTCCACTGTCCCTTGTTTCACTGAATTTCGTCAACACATGAAAAAGATATGATTTTTCAAAGTTTGCAGCGGTTTAAAGGTGTTAAAACAGTTGAAAATAAACACAGCCGTACCTTCAACAAACTGTTCAAAACTAGATTTGCATTTATCTCGAAATCCATGTAGCTATTCGTCGATCGGCCTTCGTAGCGACGAAGAGGGAGGAGAGGCGCCTCCAGCTCTAGTGGTCCGATCCAGTTCGAGTTCACCAATCGGCGGTGGCGGCGGTCCAAAACTCTAAACTTCACCGGCTCGAATCTCGATGAATACACAATGAAAAAATCCGATTCTGGTATGGATTTAAAGCCCTTGAAATGCTCTACAAAATCCCCTAAAGAACTGCTTGATTTCGTTGAGTATGGAAGGAGGAATTGGGGCTAGAAGGTTGCGAGCTGTTTCCATCGTGCGTGAGGTGCTTACGGGGAGAGAGAAAAAGATTCCTGGCCAATGATTTTTTTTTATATTTATAAATTTTTAAAATCCAAAAATACCCCTCTTCTCATACTAACACCAATCCAAACCCAACGACTGTCGTCCCCTGCGTTTTACCCCCATTCCGAACACAATGGGATATGTTTCGAAGGCCCATTCGACTATTTCAGTCAGTTTTCCTTCGAATTAAAATATAAGACATTCAATATTCGATTTGAACGTACATTTCAATTTGCCAGGGCCACAAACTGATTCGAAAAATTCCAGAAAAATAAATCTAGCTATGTTTTGACGATACGGTCCCAACAAAACTAGTTTCGTCGAATTCTGAGACCGTTTGCAAAAAGGCCCATTTCTGGTCGATCCAATTTAACTGTAATTGACCAAAACACGTTTTCCTTTGCCACGCTCACATACTAGCTTCAAAAATTATGAAATTTGAAACCTAGCGATAACTTCACATCCCGATCCAACAAAAGTGGTTTCGTCGAATTCCGAGGTCGTTTGCAAAATGGCCAATCTCGCGGGCTATATAAATTCCATAGCGACCTTTCTGAAAATTCATTTGGCCATAACTTTTGCTTTCCGCTATGAAACTTCGATTTTTCAGATTCGTTAGAAAGATATTCACTAACAGATTTAAATATTTTTGGTTTCACTCAAATCCGTTTTGTTTTGCACCCGGTACAGTCAGTCAAAGTTTGAATTCAAATTTTGAAACTTCCGCGCCATTTCAGGCCTTGTTTATAATTAGAATTAATTATATTCGTTTTCAAACATCGATTCAAACTCACTTTTCATTGCTATTATTTAAAATATTTAAAATCCACTATTTTATCCAATTTAAAAATTTTAAATTGGTTCAGATTTTTTGGGTCGTTACATCAGAGTACAGAATATATACCAAAGTACATTGATAAATAATATAGTTGAAGATTTAATTACAATAAAACTAATATAATGCAGCGGAATAATTAAATTAACATAGCGGAAGACTACCAATACTCTGGACACAGCTCTAAGCTTCAATCAAGAATCCTGCTCAATATATCTGCAAAATAAGCTACTCGACTGCCCGTGTGGAAAAGAGAGCACCTGGGTTTGCAAAGTGAAACAAACTACGAGTCAGTCATGGGACTGGTGTGAGAAATCTTTATTTAACTTAACTAATAAGGAGGCTAACCACAGGACCATGCCGGGGTTTACTCCATTGGATTGCCAGTGCATAAATAAAGTAAATCGTTAAAAACAACGCAATGCTTTTTAGAAAAATGAAACCATTATAAGACTCAGGTCCCATCACACAATGCAACTCAAGCCGGTGGATAGAGTTTTTCTTTATAATGGTCAAAAATGCTTGATACGATAAAAACGGATTTGATATTATTACTAATGTATATATGTTTTAAAAACCTTTCAATCATAATGTATTAATCATAGACGGCATAGCTACCATATACTATGTCGCCATACTAGTTCTACAATCAAAACCGCATGGTGTCGTATTGGAAATTGGGTTTCAATCAAGAGTCAAGGCTAGGAACTATCTCCTGACCGATTCGAGACACTCTAGTAATGTCTCAGGATTCGGACGCTGGCGAACCCTTGGATCCTGCAGGGTCGGTCCCCCAATAGTGCAATGGGTTGGATTGGCAATTCCTGAACACATGCTTCCCGATCCTATTGGACCTATAAATTGGCCATTGCAGCCAATAAAAATCCAAGGCGCCTCAAATCCATCAACCACATAAGTAAAATGTCGGGTCGTGTTAAACCCAAACACCACTTCTATCCAGAAAGAAACATGTGCACTCCCTACGTTCCCTTGCTCCATTTTTGACTCATACCGGGATGTGAGGCTCGTAAGGCAACGAAATACACAAAGTTATGCCTAAATAGGCTATGCTTTGATCATCATCCACAAGGCTCTGCTTTTCAACAAAGGCCTTGATCAATTGCATCTTGGCATGCCACATTAACAGTCCATACTATGCGATTGATAACTATCAACACACAACCTCTAAGGGTGTTAAGCAAGAGAATAAATTCTCCGCCATCAACGGTTGTATATTAATAGAAATCAATTTACAGAGAACGAAATTCAACGTCAGACACACATCCATTTACAAGTCCGTTATGGGTCTGAATGGAACCGGAGGCACCTTATACCTCGCATATCCGAACGATCAACAATACGTCTGGACAAATACCACTGGAACCTTTTAAATGCAGCAACTCCAATCAAAGGCATCAGTAGTCCTCATCCATTCGATGTGAGGATCGCCGGTGTTCAACCGCCGTCTTCATCTTCAACTTTTAATCATCGTAGTAATTATTCAGAATGGGTTAAACCCGGTCATTCCGAATAACTCGCGTATTTTTATAATTAAAAATCAAGTGTTATAAGGATACATCCAACGCCTCTTTCCAACTCAGAATATTTATTAAATAAAATATTCGTATTATTAGGGAAAGGTTACCATTTATTTTATCAAAGATAAAATCTTTTAGATTTATTCTTAAATCTTATTAAAATTCCAATTCAGTTTTAATATCAAAAATCACTACTTTACAATTATTCCAAATTTAAGAGATAAAACTTTTTTTAACTGGGTTAAAGAATCAAAGTCATTTAAAAACATTGTTCACGATAAACCCAAAATCATTTTCCAATAAATAAATATAAATTGAAATACCAATAATCTTAGTTGAAAGATTTATTCTTTATTTTAAAACAAATTATTTGTTTTAAAAATATTCTTTATTTAAAAGACATTCTGAATCGGAAAGCGACTAAATCATTTACCATATAACCTTGGTTATGTGGATTTCATACATCATATGTAAATGACAATAATAATAAATAATCATCAAACCATCCATTCAACATCCAAAGTGAAGTTCACAACTGTGTAAGCATTAAAATGAACTAATAACGCTCATCGCAGCCTGTCAATCTATCGATTGACATAAGAATAAATATTGGGACTAATGTATATCAATAACATCCCAATACCCGTGTGGGGTTTTCAGCCAACAACAGTACATATAAATAAATATTTGGTTAATGAATTTAACCAATTTTGAATACTACCAACATGTTGATAATGATGGAAAAAAAGGTATTTTATTCCTAATGTCGAAATAAAATATATATTTGACTCGCATAATTTCTTTTACATTTCTAATATATAATAGAATGTAATTTATTTATATGACATTAAAAAGGATAATTTTCATTATACTTAATTTGTATGTAATTATTCTTAACGTAAAAGAAATAATATCATTTGTATATATTTTAAAATATATCTCAGCACATAAAATGTTTATTTTAAATTGCATACAAATTCTAATGTATCCATTAACATATAAAGATGTCGTTTTATCTCACCTATACATTCTAATCCATGTTTAGACCAAAAATATGATTTTTATATTTTAATATAAATTCTAATGTGAGTTTGCAAATATGAATGATTTTTATATTTACAAATAAATTCTATTGTATGTTATGCAAATAAAAATGATTATTTTATTTGCATATGAATTCTATCTCAACAAAATGTATAAGAAGTTCCATTTTGCTGACAATTCTATTTTAATCAAAATGGATATTGCTATGGTAACACAACCCTATTTCACAAAAATACTATTTGTGTTTAACTCTTTCAGTTGAAAAAAATGTAAATTTTGTCTTATTTCAAATCTAATTAACAAAAGGTAATTATTGTTTCAACTATTATATTTTTAACAAAAGTAAATATTTTTAACAGAAATGATTATTTTGTTCAACTAAGCTATTTGTCCAAAATGGGTATTTTGATTCAACTTGACTACTTTGACAAAAGTATATATATTGACAAAAATATATGGTTTGCTTTAACTAATCTATTTTATCAAAAATGAATATTTTGACAAAATGTATATTTTGACTTAACTGCTCTATTTCAACAAAACAGCAAAGATGACGACTTTGGTTTATTGACAAAACTAATTCAACAAACAAATATAAGTGATGAGTTTGTTTTGTCGACAAAATGATGATGTTTTGTTTTAGCCATTACAGTTTGACAAAGGTGACAAAATGTATTTCAGCTACTGTAAATTGGTAATGGTGAATGTTTCTACTTCATTCTTTTAAGCAACACAAAAATGGATAATTTGCTTCATTCCTCTAAAATGACAAAAGTGAATAATTTGTCTTAACCTTTTAAAATGACAAATTAAATAATTTTGTCTCATTCAATTTAAATGATAAAAATGTATCTTTTTGTATTGCAACAAAAGGACAAATAAACCTTATCTATCTATTACTCTTTTTATTTTAGCTAAGATGACACTAAGAATATATCTTTTTAATTCTAATATTTTTGTTATAATCTATGATGAAAATAAAAAACATTTTAATTAATTTAACAAAATTACAACAAAGATGAATTCATTTTATCATAATCTTTTTTATTTACTTTAGAAAAAAATGATATTTTTAATCCCATTCTTTTATTAGCATCTAATATGTAATAAAAGTGTAACTTCTTAAACTATGCTTTTTATTTGCATCTAACATGCAAATAAAAATGTAGTATTTTTATTTATGATTTATCTACATCAAAGAATGCAAATAAAGATAGAACTTTTAATTTCATGTTTTATTTGTATCAAAGAAAGCAAATGAAAATTTCAACTTTTAAATACGGTGTTTGTTTGCATCAAAGAATGCAAATAAAAATATAATCTTTTAACTACGATATTTACTTGCATCTAAATATGCAAATAAAATCTTATAATTTATGCCTTATGTTTTGTTTGCAACTAAATTTACAAACAAAAATGTAACTTTTGAAATCATATTTTTATTTTTATCTAAAATACAAAATAAAAATGTCATATTCATTCTAGTGTTTTTGTTTGCATTTATAATTGCAAAAATGTGATTTTAACTCTAATGTTTGTTTGCATCTAAAATTGCAAATAAAAATATAGTTCACTTCTAATGTTTTGCTTGCATCTACAATAGCAAAACAAAAATATAGTTTTCCTTATTTCAATGAATATTTGCATTAGAGAATGCAAATAAAAGAATATTTTATATTTTCAATACATTTTTGCATAAAAGAATGCAAGCAAAAGAGCATTTTCTATTTCTATGTATATTTGCATAAAAAATGCAAATAAAAGTACATTTTATATTTCTATGTATATTTGCATAAAGAATGCAAACAAAAGAACCATCTTTATATTCCTATGTAATCTAAGGACATATAAAGAGTATTTTATTTGTTTATACTTTCCTATGTGCGCTAATAACAAATAAAAGAGTATTTTGTATATATACAATTTCCTATATAATCTAATGACATATAAAGGAGTATTTTATAAGTATACACTTTCCTATATAATCTAATGACATTTAAAATAAATGACATTAAAATATTTTAATATGACTGACTAATTCATCTCAACATAAATGACAACCTCATTTTACCATAAATGACAAATTCATTTTAACATAAGTGACAAATTTCATCTTAGCATAAATGACGTTTTCATTTTAAAATGTAATTTCTATTTTAATGGAACATTTCATTCAAAAAGGTGAATTCTATTTTAATGTATGTTTTCTGTTCAAATATGATATATTAAAACAGAAATGATAATTTATTCTAATCTTTTTATTTAAATCAAACATGAAAATAAAAATATTATTTTTATTTTATACTTCAAATTTTGACACACATGAATAATTTACATGCTACATATACAACAAAAGTATTGTTTTTATTTTATATACTAAATCCTGTCAAACATGAATACACAATCCAATTCGATGGTTCATCGCAATCACAAAACAAATCAACACTGCACCAAGTATACATACGACATGAAATAAGTATACATTTCACATCGAAATAAATAATTAGTTTTAAATTTTAAAATAGAAATCTCACATTGCTTTTGTCCGAATTTTCAACATGTTCTGTTTTGATTCTAGTCAGCTTCAGGTTGTAGATCTGATCAATACGAGTCCAACGCTTTCAGTTTCGTTCGATTCTGATTCAGTTTGCACAAGTTATAGGCTTTCAAATATTAATTATATTAGTTAACAATTAAATATTATTTAATTAAAATAGATTAGAGCATAACCCTTTCTTCCTCCTCTGACAAATTAAGGCCGTTAGTTTTCACCTAAGCTTTAGAACTGGGTCTCGATTTTCACCGCAATCCGTTCAACTTCGTCTCGATCAGGATACGCCACGCCGGAGAGCTACAGAAGGCACACAAAGGGGGCCCGCTCAGGTGTAGCTCAGTCGAGCATAGAGGGAGGGCGGCGGTGGTCTTAGGCGCGGGTTCAGGGCTCTGAGTCTCGACGTATGGGCCACCAGGGATTGATCAAGTCGTATAGAAATGAAGAGTGAGGAAGCCTCTTCGATATTTCCTAAAGGATTGGATCTAATTTGCTGTGGATTGGAAGAATTAGAGGAGGGAAGTCGATGGGTTTCTGTCCATGGATTAGAAGGGGCGGCAGCTACAGTAAGATGGATTAGGGTTAGAGGAAGATGATGTGTATTTTTATATTATTTTAATGTTAATTTTGCAATTAAATCCATAAGCTTTAGACCAAACCAATTTCAGTCCAACTGGAGTCTATCCTACCTAATAGCCCCCTTTCCGGATCCAACGGGCTAGGTCCTGTCAGCCCAGACGGGTGTCAGTGGCCTGAATTATTTAATTTAAAATTTAAATCCTTTATTTAATTAATTCAATCTTACATTTAAATTCACCGGGGCCACATACGACCTCTAAAAATTACAGAAAAAATATATTTAGCTTTATTTTGACGATACGGTTCTAATAAGACTAATTTTGTTGAATTCTGAGACCATTTGAAAAATGGCCATTTTCTGGTCGATCAGATTTGACCGAAATTGACAAAACACGTTTTCTTTTGCCATGCTCACATGTTAATTCAAAAAATTATGAAAATTGAAACCTAGCAATAATTTGACAATCTAATTCCAACAAAAGTGGTTTCGTCGAAAATGGAGGTCGTTCGAAAAATGGCTGTTTTTAATATTAAAATATATATATATATATATTCTACAGCGGCTATTCTGAATTTTAAACTGGGCATAACTTTTGATTCCCGCTATGAAATTTCGATTTTTCAGAATCGTTAGAAAGATATTTTTAAATGGATTCCAATATTTTTGGTTTCACTAAAATCCGCTAAATTTTGAATCCGGTACATTCGGTCAAAGTTTAAGTTTGACTTTTCAAACTACCGCGCTATTTCTAACTCCTTTTATAATTAAAATTAAAATTTTCGTTCTAACATCGATTTAAGTAAATTTTTAATCATTATTGTTTAAAATAAATTATTTTTACTATTAAAATTTTTAAAATAAAATTTTTAAATTGGTTTAGAATTTGTGGGTTGTTACACATATACTATCATTTAAAATTATGTGCTTAACATGGTAATAGTATATGTGTACTAATATTTGTTAATGCAGGAATCAAAAGGTAAGATTATTTATATTATGAACTAACAAATGTTTCAGAAATTCAGGGGGAGCTTTATATTCAGAGGGAGAAAATCCAAGGTGTTGTCATCAACCAAAAAGGGGGAGAATGTTGAGAAGAAGATTTTGATCGATGCCAACATATAAAGTTGCTATGAAGATCATTTCATAGAGATAAGGTTTTACATATATATATATATATACACACACAGTGAGTTGTGTTAGAAATATGTTAAAATCTATCCTTAAAGTATAACACGAATGCACAAAATAATTTATAAAGTTATATCGTATCTTCGTTGTTGAAATCTGTATATTTGAGGAATTGAAAAGTCATAGAAAAAGCCCAAACGGTCCACGCTCCGACTGGGAAAAAGTGCATAGTGATATAGACCGTGGACCGAGGTCCTCTGGTCCACAGCCATAAAACGATCGACCGCCCAAAAAGAACCAGTCGACCGGTCTGTGTGTTTTTGCACATAACGGTTATTTTTCTGGAATTTTTAATTTTAATTAAATTCAACCAGTCGACTAGTGATTTTCAACCAGTCGACCATTTTTAAACAGCAAGCTTTTTCTGAAAGGTTGCTTCTATTTGTGAAAAGATTTCTATTCAATAATCAAAGGAAATGGACATAACTTTTTGTATAAACTCTTCATGAAGAATTACTACCTTTCTACTATTATATAAACAACTTCAAACTTGTTTTACAATCACCGAATAATTCTATACTCTCTCTCTAATTTCTGAATTGCGTTTTCATACTCTTTGCAAAACAAATGCTCTCCAAATTTAAATACTTGTTGAATCCTTGAATCAATTTAATATCATTTTATTCAACAAGCACTCTACTTCCTTAAATCTACGCATTCGAAATATATACTCGAGGATCAGATTATAGGAAGATTGTACTCAAACTGTTGACTATCCTTGTTGAATCAAGAACACAAAGCAGAAGACAAAACCATTGTATTAGTTGAAGTCCTATGTGTGATCAGGCAAGTGTTGAAGGCCTCAGTGTTGTAAGAGGGAAGTATTGAAGTCCTCATGTTGTTAGAGGCGTGAAATCCCATTCGGCTTCTCGGGTGTTGCATACCTGTTCCTTCGGGTGAAGTGAGGTGGTTGTTAGTGAAAATCCAGAAGGAAATCTGGGACTGGACGTGGGACGGTGCTCCAAACCAGTATAAAAATCCCTAGTGTGATTTTTTCTTTTTTTTACTGCATTTACTATTTTATATCTGTGATTACCTATTATTTCATTCTTGAATATTGTTCGCCATATTACACGATCTTTGTGAGTGTATTATACTTGGCAAGTACACACGCACACTTTCAACGTCTAACATCTAAATTTCTGGGCGTCCTCATTATACCCCTGCATTGAGTCCGCTAGAACCTCCGATTAACGATAATTCCTTAGCCTTCGATAACTCTAGCTATCCAACTTGATGGCTATCCATAAGCTCAAGAGACTTCTCGAGCAACCATTATCCACAAACTCAACGTCTTTGGGTCGTCTGCATATTCGTTGCATTTCATCGATCAATGAACACTTCACAGCACTTCAACATTCCTTCTTGAATTTGCATTGAAGTTATAACCATTATCGATCCATATGCTTTGTTTGCTCGATTCTTCATTTCTAGCTTTCTCGCTATGAAAAACTAACCACAGCATCAAAATTTCCCTTCACAACATTTAGGAAATGCTACCATATCCCTACGACCCATTCTGGATCGGTCTAGTGCTTGACCTCTCAAAACAGACCAAAACGCGGTGCAACACACGTTTTTATGTGCACGATCCATGCTCCAGAAGGGGGTAATCCCTCGACTTTTCATAGCATTTCTGAAGCACTGCCAATTCCACCTGATCCATGAAAACCGCCTGATCAATGATTTCCCCAGCGCGCACCTTGGCAAATCCAGATTTTACCATGTGCAGGTCAATGTGGCACTCTAGCACTTGGTACTCTGGCTGTAACACCCCGTATTTCTAGTGAAATAATAAAATAAAATTTTAAAAGCTTTCAGAATTAGTCACGAAATTATCATCATTGCGTTCATGGCAATTTCGTGATCAATTTGGACATATGGATTGTATAAAATGAATTTAAGATGAGAAAGTATCTTTAAATGAAATATTACAACAAACATGAAACGAAGGTATAGGAAAAGAACAATGACCACCATTGTTTTTAGTCTTCTTAACAACGCCTATGTAGTCCAGTTGGTAAGACTATGCGACTTCTGAGAGAGTGGAGCAAATTCGATTCCCGTTGGCACCATATTTTTTTATTTTAGAGGAACAGTTAAAATAATACATGTTCTAAGAGGAAAATATGTATAAACGCACATATAAGGAAAATTATACATAAAAGTGAGTATAAAAATATATGTATACATGCATATGTACGTGCATAAATATATACATATGAAAAAGGAATCCAAAATAAACCTGCAATCAATGAAAATAGGTAAGAATTTAATGATGACATAGCATCGTTTGAATTTTGAAAATGAAATGAAAGTTGCACGTGTGAATATATATACGCGCGCACACACACACCCACACACACACACAAAAAAAATTCAAATATTGAGACAAAATTAGCAAGTTAAGGAAAGAATATAATTTATGCATAATTTGTGCAAAATAAGCAAACAAATTAACCACCTTTGAAATAAGTGTATTAAAAGGAATGAAACAACTAATTGATAGCGTTATTTATTGCATTAATTAAGTGGCTATTAACAGGCAAGAAATTTGAAAGATTGTATGCACACGTAAATGCAAAAATTTGAAATTCAAACATAACCATGATTTATAATAGGCATAAGATAAATCAAAGTAGAAGAAATAGGTAAAATGAATAAACATTTAAACAAAAGAATAAAGAACCTAACGCATGCCTGGACCCATATGGGTCGACCCAAGTTGTGCCTGGGTCGACCTATAGGCCGACACAAGGTGGCTGGGTCGACCTAGGGTCGACCCAGGATGGGTCCAGATCTGCCCTGTGACGTGTTTTTGCTTATGTGTACGGTTCAGATTTTAAGGGATTGAATCTGACGATTCAGACCTTCTTGTGCACCTATAAATAGATTAGCACGGCCAAGCCTAAAGCTCATATTTTCTGAGGTGTTGCCTAGGCTCTGCAATTCTTCTTCTTCCTCAATTCTCTTTAGAAAATAGAATAATTACTCTTAGGAAATTCTAATTCAAGATTTGGAGGAAAAGAATATATATTTATATCTACAAATGGGTGTCCAGAATTCTGAACAGCATGAGATAAGTCTTTAAATCTGATTTATTTTGTTTTCTTTCTCTTTTCCCCTTTCTTTAGCAACATATTTGTGAATTCTGGATATTTTTTATAATAGATTCAGTTAGGGATGCCACGGAACAACAAATCTGGATCAGATTCTTGGATTTGAAAGCTATTAGGTGAGTGGATCTAAATTAGACCATTTTAAATAACGGTATATTTATCATTTATATTCCGTGTTATAATTAATCTGCTAAGCAGTTGATATTTGTGGAAAATTGTGATTGAAACTGTTTAGGACATGTTAAAAAGATTACTGTTGTATATAGAATCATCCTAAGAACCCATTAATTGGATGTTGTAAATCAAGTTATAATAAATTGTGAATAATTATGATAACTGGTTTTGAATTTGTTAAGAACATTTATGTCATATAAGCTTGTTTCCATGTTAACATCCGTTTGAATGGGAAATTATTGTAAATGCTGTAATTGTGGAATTTGTTATAAACCTGAACATTTACTTGAGAATATTATTATGTCAAAAGTTGTAAACAGAATTATAGTAAAATTTGGAAGTATATATATATATATATGCCTAAATTGATGGAAAATTTATAGTAATTAAGAAATTGTAACTTCACTGAGACACAAGGTCAAATTCAACTTGTGGTAGAAGCCTGCCCAGAACTGCCCGACAAATCCATCATCCATAAGTTGTTAATTTAATATGAGGGGTCTGGTGCATAAACATACATACAATGGTACTAAGACACGAGGTTAAGTTCAACTTGTGGTAGAAGCCTGCCCGGAACCGCCCGGCAAATCCAACATCCACAAGTAGTCAACTTGATGTGAGAGATTTGGTGCCTAAACATATATATAAGTATATGTGTATAACGAAAAATGAATAAATGGCATTAATTATAATGAATGGATGTTACAACAGAATGAGAATTGGAATGAACGAGGAACGATAATAACCTATTATAATTAATTACATTAATGGGAATGTTATATAATAGGTAGGCTTGTCCTAGGGACAAGTGGGAATTTACAACATAGGTTATAATAAAAGAAAAGAAACTTATTGATAAACCTTAGTTAAGAGAATTAAGTAAATATATAAAGAACAACAGGAAGTTGTATTAAACCAAGTTATGGTTAATGAAAAAGAATGAAATGGGCTATTTAACAAACATAAATGGGTTAAGTTATATAACTGAAATTAATAAGAAAAAAGGGCCTATTTCTTATGGATATAAGGGGATCGGAGAAAAGTTGATAACTTGAATATAAGAGAAAATGTGAACAATCAAGTTGATTGGAAATTTTGTAAGCTAAGACAAGCGCACGATTAAAAGATTAGACATAGGATCTAAACACGATGGTGTGATGTGCTTGGACCAGTCCGCACGTTTGAAAGTGAAGAACCCAACGGGGTAGATCATTGTGGTGTCTGGAGGCACAAGAGAAGCACGTCCATCTGATTCTATTACTTGATATTCTGCTTGCTGGCTCTGTGGTACTAGAAGGAAGCATCCAGCTTCCGAGGGATGTGGTAGGGTACTCCATGGTGGTCCTATGTTGTGGTGCATGCTCAGGCTGTATACGCAGAGGTGGGGTCTGCACGTTACCACTCGGTGAGTATACCTTGACTACACGGTAGTGGCAGTCAAAAGGCTATGGTGGTATGGCATTGGGGTGATTTGACGATTTTCCTACAAAGAGGCTGGTAGAGACCAAATAAAGAATAGTGATCGCAGGTACTTGTAATTGGCAGTCATTGGGATGCGAAAAGACTAGAGCTAAAACCAAGACGCCGTCAACCTTTCACTATCGATGCAAGGTGGTTGAGGGACACGCCAACTGGATGTTTAGATTGTTTGTTAAGGGCACATCACTCAGCTCTTGCAGTCTTTACTAGTTGAGGGAGGGGTTGAGGTGGGACCATAGCCACCATAGAAATGCAGACCATAGTTTGATATCTGTAGTTTAAGCCTCATTAGCAGACCTGTACAGATATCGAAAAGGCTCCTAACCGAGTTCTATGCATTCAGATGCAACCCTATTACGGGACTCGGGGTACAATAGACAGTACATACATGTGAGGGTCTAGATACATGCATGACTGCTCCGGGTGGTGTATCGTAGACGTTAGGGCATTACTTCGTGTTAAGACCGAGCTTGACCGAGGAGTTTGGATATGGGGATCTGTACGTTGCTCTGACCTACGATGAGAGTTGCATACGCTTATGTGGCATGACAGTTTAGATCATGCGAGAAGGGTACCATGGGAGGTACCTTGATATTGGGGGTAGCTACATATATGATATATTAGGTTAATCTACTGGGAGGTAGATGGGTACAATGAGTGTGTGTAAAGCCTAGAGTGTTATTAATCCAACAACTTAATAAATAAGTAACATAATTGAATGGTATATGTAGGGTTATTTCAGATTGTATAATTTAGTCCAATTACCAGAACTTGTGTTCTGACCCCCCCCCCCCCCCCGCCAGCATAACACCCTCACAAGTTATGCTTATGGCAAAGATATGATGGCTTTGGAACTGGTTAGGCAGTGTTATTACTATGGTAAGGCTATATTTGGTTATATTATATTTTATCCATTCCGTTATGAGATGTTTTCTGAGCTCTGATATGTTTTATATATCTGTCTCTTCCACAGGATACCAGACAAGCCAACTTGGGTTTCGGTAGATTGGGATTTTTGAAAAAAATCGGTTTGTCGGAATTTGGGTTGTTACATTGGCATTTAGCCCAATCCATACCATAGCTTTTATAAACGCTATAGAAAACCAAATTTTGCCTGATCCATCCAAATGTTTGCCAAATCCTCCTTTTTGCCATGTGCAACACGCATTTGGCACTTTGCCAGTTTTTCCCGATCCATGCCCCTTACCACAGCATTTTCCTAACGTTGTAAATATTATTATTTTTTCGAATCATTACCTGCTCTTTTCTGCCCGATCCATGCATTGATTTCCGCTCGATTCGTGCATGTTTTCCACTCGATCCATTCATGTTTTCGCACTAAAACTCCAACATTTCCGCTCTTTAATTCAACTTGATTTCATACTCGAAAACTAATCAATCTTCAACTTTTCAGCAACGATCCAATCAACGAAATAACAACAAATCACACAATTACCAACAAACATTAAAACAATGATTTAACAATCAATCAAATCAATAAATGGATCTAACCATAGAGTTAGCATATAAAATACCATTTATAAGTTTCTAGAATTAGATCCTATGGTGTTGAAATTGAAATCATACTTACATCTATTAGATCTATATGAAACAACTTAAAATGATGAACATAATATTATACAACCCATATACTTGATTGAATCCATGTGAGAGATGCTTATCACTCACCAATTCTTCAAAATATCTTGAAAACGACTAAACTCAAATCCAGACAGTGATGATCAAACTTCAAAACCTCTCAATTTGATGCGACCTTCCTTCACTTGATGTCGATCTACCTTTATTTGATGTAGATCTTCAATCTTCTCGCGTAGATCTAGAATTTTAATGGACGAAAGGTGTGTTTGATTGAGCAAGGAAGATCATGAGCTCAACTAAATGAGAGAATAAAGAAAGTAAACTATTCTCCATGACTCTACCCCCAATTTGTAGCCTCTAACTAGCCCACTAATGGGCCACACCAATTCAACCCACTGATGACTAGCCAAACCTATATAGAATTTTGTGAAACATTAAAATAGCGATTTCTCCCAGACTACTGAACCAAATCTTTAATGTGACCATTCTACGGAATTGGAAATATCATTTCCTTTCCAATGAAATCAATCCTAACACCTGATTCGATCCCATTCAAAAGTTATGCCCTGTACAAAACTAATAGGGGTAAAATGGTCACAAATAAAATTGGTAAAAATTATAGATATGTCTCACATCCCAGTAAATAACATATTAAAATATGAGAATGAACTGGCCCTCAGGAAATTAAATAAAAATATTTTACGATCCTCCAATGCGTGAAATGCGGATTGTTACATGTTTGGATTTAAAATTATACCTTTTGGTAACGGTATATTTATTGTTTACATTCCCTGTAATTCTTACGTGATAAATAGTTGAAATTTTTGGTAATTGCGATATAATCTATTTCTAAGTATGTTAAAAATGTTAGTGTTGTACAAATCTTTTCCATTAGTCTTTTGTTTGGATTGAGAATTACTGTAATACTGAAATTATGAAATTTTTAATAATTATGACTAAGTTCTTAAGATTGTTATTCAAACGCAGACTAGATATGTTGTAAACAGAATTATAGTGAAATTGGGAATAATGAAAAATATTTGGTATGCCTAATTTTGTATGGAAAATTTGTAGTAATTCGAAACTGTACATGAAAAATAGGAATTAACATATAACTTAGAAAATAAAAGGGAAAATTAGTAGTGGACTGAGTTAGTTGGATTTGGGAAAATGAATATACTTCTATAACTAAAAAATTACTAAGAACATAGTTGCAAGAAAAGAAAGGAAAAAAAGGATTAGTGTGAAATAGGGGTTCTTTTACCATATTGCACACTAATCAAATAAAATATACATGCATGTCCACGATGAAAATAAAAGAAATAGCTTGTAACTACGGACCTTAATTTATGTATAGAAATAGATCTTTACATCTTTCCACTAACCAATCTACTGAGGTGTCTGAAATATTTTCCTGAAACAATAAGAATGTGCATGACGGTAATTAAAGAAAGATTACAACAGTAAAAGTTGGTTTATATTAAGGAACCTAAGAAGAATTGTAATTAACGGGGGATATAACCTATTATAATTAATTATATGAATATGAAGTAAATATAATAGGTAAGCTTGTCCTAGGGACAAGTGTAATTAAAACATAAGTTATAATTAATGATGAACAAAGAACTTATTAATAAACCTTAGTTAAGGGAACTAAGTTAATAAGAAAACCCACAACAATGGTTATGGTAACAGTGCAAGGTAAGGTTATAATTTAATAAGAAAGAATAAAGTAGTAGACTTATAATTAAAAGTATTAAGTCTTAAGAATGTAATAAACATTAAGCAGAATTCCGCTTCGGTGGCATAGGATTGATTAAAGAAAATAAGAAGCTAATTTTAAGCTATTGAACCTAGTAACTTGAATAATATGTGAATATGTGGATAATTAAGTTAATTGGCAATGTGATGAGATAAAACAAGCGCATGATTAAAAGATTAGACGTAGGATCTAATAACATGATGTCTTGATGAGCTGCGACCAGTCCGTACATATAGAGATGAAGAACCCAACGGGGTAGATCATCGCGGTGTCTGGACACACGAGAGGATCACATCCAACTGATTATTCTGCGGGACTGGAGGGAAGTGCGAGACTTCTGTGAGGCGTGAGGATACTCTATGATGGTCCTTTATGGTATGCTTCAGGAAGTACCCACAGAACTATGGTCTGTACGGCACCAACCGGTGAGTATGCCTTGACTACAACTATGGTGTGGTTGTCAGAAGGTTGTGGCATTGGACGGCGGTTTGCTTCGCTCGTGGAGGAGGTTGGTCAGGACTAAAATGAGGATAGTAATCGTCGAATATCTGTCATCGGCGGTTAGTGGGATGCAGAAAGACTAAGAGCTAAACCAACAGAAAACATACTTTCACTATCAAGGTGTTGCTGAGGGGCAAGCCAAATTGGATGCTAGATTGGTTGTTAGGGGCATGCCATTAGCTCTTGGTGTAGTCTTTCATTAGTTGAGGGAGGGGCCAAGGTAGGTAAATAGTCATCATGAAAAGACAGACCATATGTGAATATCTATATTGTGGGCCTAATGAAGTTGTCCTTTACAGATATTGAAAGCTCCCAACCGAGTTTCATGCATTTGATGCAGTCTTGTTACGGGACTCGAGTTATAGTAGGCAGTACATTCATGTGAGGGTCTAGACACATACATTGGGTGGTGTATTGTAGACATTAGGGGATCACTCCGTGTTGATACGTATTCGACCAAGGAGTTCAAATCAGAGGATCTGTACGCTTACATGGCATAGCAATGGTAGTGTTATGCGATTTCATGGTGTAACAATATAGATTTTTGTACGCGATTTAGCGTAGGATGGAGGTTTATACGCTTCCGTGGTGTGACGGCAGAGAACGTACGAGGAGTATGCTACTGGGAGTACCTTGAGATGTTGGGTATAGATACATATATACTATATTAGGTTTAATATATTGGGGAATATATGGGTACGACGTGAGTACAAAGCCATGAGTGTTATTAACCCGAATAACCTAATAATTAAGAAAACATAACTGAACGGTATATGTAGGGTTATTTTAGAATGTATAATTTCTCCTCTCACTAGAACTTTGTGTTTTGACCCCCTCCTCATAACATACTCGCAGGTTAGATTTATGACAGAGATTTGGTAGCCTTTGGACACTTGATTAAACAGTGTTATTATTTCAGTAAGGCTATATTTGATTATTATATTTTATCCATTCCACTATGAATGTTTTGTCAAGCTCTGATATATTTATTATCTCTATTTTTTCTGCAGGATGTCATAGAAGCCAACTCAAGCTTCAATATATTAGGATTTTTGAGAAAAATTTGGTCCGTCGAAATTCGGTGGAAAAACTTGAATCGGCCTCCACGTGTCATGGTCTAACGAGACTGCTTCCTCATCTATAAATAGACCTCCATGGCATCATTTCAAGGGATCGCTTTTTGGATGGCCACAAGGATTTGCTTTCATTAATATATCTTCTTTTTCTACTTTCTTACATACAAAATTAACTATGTTGTAATCGTACAATATAATAAAAGATAGATTACACTAAGTGGATGTAGGCCTGATTGCCGAACCACTAAAAAATGCGTATGTCTCTTTCCTTCATTGTTTCTTTGTGATTTGAGATTGTTGTGATTTTTTATTTCTATGATTTTTTATTATTTCTGTGATTTGGGTGTTGTGCTTGGAAGAACAAAATTCCATGTCAACATTTTGGCGCGTCAAGAATGAGGGGTTCATGCTACTTGGATTTCTAGCTTAAAGGAAACGGATGGCTTGAGGATATAAAGATGGTTAAGAGAAAGAAAACCGATACTAATACACAAGAGGATGGAGCAATAAGAGAAGGAAATCAGGAGGCTTCCTCCATTAGTAATCCCCTCACTTACTTGACCCGGAATGAGATGGACGAGGTCATCAAGCTATTGCAAACTCGCATGGAGTTGCATGATGAACTTCTCTCCGCAGGCAGGAGGAGATGGTGAATAACTTCCTCGTAAGAATCGATGGAACTGGAAGGCTAGAAGGCCAAGATTTAGTCGTTGAAGCAGGACCCGGAAACGCAGTAGCAACTCGCCCAGGAGCCGTGCAGATATCCGGCTCGGCCTAGCCTGGATGCCGAACTGGATATGGAAGGTGGTAACCATCCCATAGATGGAGAAGCGAATCGTGATGTTCCGAATCGAAATGTCTTGCACAATGGTACTGGAAACGTGGATCGATTGCTTTGAATAGAGATAACGTTGCTATGTAGAAGGCCCGATTCGACTATGCCGAACCGAATCCCAGGAGCATGGCTGAACCAAATATGGATAATGTGAATAGGCATGAAACTGTTACTGGATTGCAAGCTGGGGGAAACAGCATTAGTTTCGAATGTTGGCAACAATATCTTGGCAACGAAATTAGAATCGCAGATGTGATTCAACTCTTTACAAGAGGCAAGGCTTCTCGGATAAATATGAATTATGTTAATCGCAGTCACTTTACTTGAGCTATTAGGAACTCCTGAAACCTACTAGACTTCAAATTGCCCGCCTTGAAGGCTTAAGTTGGTAGGAAGGATCCTACCGTACACTTGATGCGATATATGTGCCATATTGAAATGTTATCGACGTCAGAGAACATCATGACTAAATGCTTCCTGCTTTACCTCACTAATATTGCTGCCATATGATTTAGGTAGCTGAAGTCATAATCAATCAGTAGTTGGAATGCTTTGGTCACCATATTTGTTGATCAATTTAAGGTCCATATCTCATGACCCAAAAATGTGATGACTCCCACTTCTATCAAGCAGAAGAACGAAGAGTCCCTGTGCTTTTTTTAGAAAGCTTTAATGCGGCTGTAGCATCGTAGGTCGACCAGAACCGTCCATGATGCTTATCGCTACGGTATTTAACGTCTTGGATAAGTCAGATTTTAAGATATCTTTGCAAGAGATCCGCCGAGGGACTTTGCCGAATTCTACTTTAAAGTAGATAGATTTTTGCCAAAGGAAGATGCAAGAGTCGAGAATGAGATTATTGAGATTAATATGGCTATAGCACGTAGGACCGTCCGAGTTTGGAAAAGGAAAGGATAAAGGCAAGGGAAAAGCGCCGGCCAGGAATGGTCGGAATGCTCAATCTCGAAGAGAGCCCAAGTTTTCTAGATACAGCGAACTTAATTCCTCATTAGAGGACATCTACATGGACATTCACGAAATAGTTTCCTTCAAGAAGCCTCCCAGGAGGGAACCCACTCAAAAAGAAAGGGAGTTCGGAAAGCACTGCATGTTTCATGAATTGGATGGTCGCACCATGAATGAATGTAGGCATCTGCATTATATAACTGAAAACATGTCAGATGTGGAGAGCCGGAACTATATGTTAGAAACCAAACTGTAATCTCGAAATAGGTGCAGCCACCTACTCCTCCTTCGAGAGGGAACAAGCCAGGGTCAGGCTCACGGCGATTGATCAGCAATTGATCTGGATGCCTCCAGATCATGGATTTCCATGATTTTTGCTTTCTTTTTCTTCAGGTTTTCTGATGGCTAGGTCGGCTCACCCATGTATGAAATTATAACTTAATCTCTTGGCATGCTCTATACCCGACAACAAACCATCCTCCTTTCAAAACAATCTTTCCGTATTTGGTAACAAAACGGCTAAGTTGGCTTACATACGTACAGGTTAGTATCATACCCCTAGGCATGCTCTACATCCAATGATAAGTCATTCTATTTTATTGTTATTATATAACAATTATAAATTTTAATAAATGAATTTCCAAACATTGACTGTATTTGAGGGATTAGGCTATCGTGTTAGGATTTGGAAAGATCGCTTATCATGGATTTCCAAGCACGGACTATGCTTGAGGGACTCAGTTGTCTTGTCAGGACTTGGAAAGATCTTTTGGTCATGGTTGGGTACGGACCATGCTTGATTTAGATTTCTAGGTATGGATTATGTCTGTAGGGTAAAACTGTCTTGTCAGGACTTGGCAAGATAACTCAACCGTAATTCGAATATGGACTACACTCGGTATGGATTTCCAAGCATGGACTATGCTTTTAGTGGTTGAACGGTTTTATCAAGACTTGGAAAAATAGTTCGCTTTGTTTATCTTCATGTATGGATTATACTCGCATTGGATATTCTTGGCAAGGCCATGGATTTCTTTGATTTGGATTTCTCTCATATTATGATTTGGAGAGATCATCGGATTCTAATGGTTCTCTATTATATTATGGTTTGGAAAGATCATGGGATTTCTTTGGAATTCTGGATTTTTGATTATTCATTAATACGATCTGGAGTGATCATGGCATTCCATTAATATGATCTGGAGGGTTCGTGGTTTCTATTACTACGGTCCGGTGCAACCATGGATTTTGGTTTTCTATTATTACGATCCAGCGCGAATGTTGATTTCTAGTCTTCAATATTGGATTTCTATTCGGACTTCTTTGATTTTCTATGGATTTTGGATTATCCAAAACACATCTTCGATCAAAAAATATGTTTTGGGGGAAATTGTTGATCCGCCTTTTTGCAAGGCAGTCACATTCATGATCTTCGACTATCTGCCGAGCCTGAATAACTTGGTTCAAGTATATTAAACTCAAGAAGACATGGATATTGGATGCTTGGACTCAGGTTCGGCAAAGCCATTTCGACCATCCCCAACTCACCACGACATTTCAGATTGGCTAGCCTGGATCGATCAGCCTGGCTTAGTGTGGGTCCTATTGTGCATTGCAAAATCATAACTTGAACGAAGGAAGCGAGGAGAGGATGTCTCCCCAGATCAGCATTTCTGGCTCGACTGCATCGAGCTGACCCGAATCGACTTTGCTGATCCGGGTGTGGATATTTTCAAATGACCTGGATATTTATTCAACCGCTCGAACGTGATCGACGCACTACTCTGCAAAACCCGGATCGGCTCTACATGTCATGGTCGAGCAGGATTGCTTCCTTATCTATAAATACACCTCCAGGGCATCATTTCAGGGAATCTCTTTTCTGCTAGATGCAAGGACTTTGCTGCCATTAATATATCTTCTTTTATCTACTTGCTTACGTAAAAAATTAACTATGTTGTAATCATATAGTGTAATAAAAGGTATATTAAACTAGGTGGACTTAGGCCTGATTATCGAACCACGATGAAATATGCATGTCCCTTTCCCTTCCTATTTCTTTGTGATTTGAGATTGTTGTTGTTAACGATAAAAATCGTCAACACCCGATTGAGAATTTGTAAAATATATATAATGAAATTAGAAGATGCTCAATCTAGAGAACTCCTTTCAAAAGTAGGACGGCCTAAGCTATACTGAGTTTGAATACGATACCCTCTTAACTAATCAAGCTTTAGTTGTCTCCTGGAATATCGAATCTTTGTCTTAAATACAAAAGTTATCCTCTTTCAAGTGTATCAAAAATGCATTTTTAAGTGAAACAGGGTTATATCGGGAATGACATTCTAAGTGCTTATATTAGCATTTAGGGATATTCATGTTATGATCCTTTCATATACATAGGTAACGTTGTTACGAAGTCATGCTTTAGATTCAAGATAAAATAATGTACGTTGTGCTAAGAGGAAACATGCAAAGATATCACAACGTTCACATTTGATGTTGTACCAAAGTCTTTAACAACTAAAAGTGATACTTCCACATCGATCAAACCCACTAAAGGCCTTGGTCGTGTCAGTTATCGTATTGTAAAGCTATAATAAATCATCGAACATCACGGTATATAAAAAATATTCATAAAGGGTTAAGACACAAGCATAAATCATGAGGGAAGAATCATTGATTTGCTCGATGATCCTCCTTTCGATGTGCTTGAGCCTGAACCTTTTATATATGAGATTAATTGATAACTCCTTGTTAAACCAATTTGATCACAATATGATTATAGAATCTAGAATAAATATGATCTCAATCTCCCGTTTCATTTGTCATGAGTATATTACAATTCATGAGAGAATTCCCCAATCTGATTTAGGGTTACAGTATTTGACTTTACAGAAAAGCCTTATTTATAGAAGATTCAGGGCCCTTTTTATAGCAATCGTATAGGATACCCCCTTTGGTACCAACTTTAATCCCTTGCCGCATGCACTTATGGGTTTCGTCATTATGCTTTTACCTTCATAACTTTTGTGTTTCCTTTGTGCAATGGTATCGACACCAAGATTGTTGGTGTCTATAGCATTCTTTTTCTCCCAACATTTTCGTTGTCGGCCCTGTGCTTCCCTTTCAGGAATTTGGTTTTGGTCTTGTACTTCTAGCTTATGTATTTGGTGTTGATTTAATTGCTTTTTATTCTTTGTGTTTGGTATCACCTCAAAAAATAGATTCTCAGTATTTGGTTCCTTTTTTGTGCTCATTGTACTAATTTTCGATATTGTCTACATGCTTCAACCCTTTTTCTCTTTGTATTGGCTTTATGCATTTTCCTTCATTCTTTGGTGTCGATACCAAGCTAACTGGTCATTGCATATTGGTGTCAACAACGTGCCTTTATTGCCTTCTTTTCTTGATATCGACACTAATTTTTTTGTTCCTCTGTATTGTTGCCGATAGCATATTTATAAAGTCATTGTTCTGGTGCCATCTTTGCTGATACCCTCTATATCCTTGGTATCAACTCCATATTCCCAATCTTGCTATTTCGATATCAGTTTCGTTGTTATCATTCCAAGCTTTCAGTGTCTGGTTCACTGTCATGGCTCCACTTCTTGATGTCGTCTTTACTCCTATCCTTTTCTTTTTGGCATCGGCTCCGCTATCTATTCACATGTGCTTGTTATCGGCTCTCTTGTTTTTGAATCCTATTTTTTGGTTTTGACATTATGTTACTGGGCCCCGAAATTTGGTGTTGGTTTAGCTGCCCCCAAAGCTTTTTCTTCTCGGTTTCGTCACCTCACGCCATCTGTTTTCGGTATCGTCTTCTGGATTCGAAGCTTCTACTTCTTTTCATTAGATCAGTGCAAACTTTAGTGATAACATTTAGACCCCTAGTATAAAGAGGGTTTTGTTCTTTAGGACAAAAATCCTATGAATCCTGCATTGCCTTCCTGTAACTGAGAATCATTAAAGAAATTTTACGTTATTGGTTATGTATAATCCATGACATAAGATAATATTAAATCTTCTCAGATGGTAGAAGTAAATTTGAGATTTATGAATTACGATAGGCCTCTCCATGACAAGGATTCTGTAATTTGGGTTTAATATCTAGTTTAAATATATAACGCGCGAACCCAGTAATGTATCCATTTGGGCCCTTATAATGAAAATTCAGAGATTTAAGACCTTTTTCCAGTTAATAAGAATAGGAAATCAAAGATTTTAATCCAGGTATTTATTCTTAGGAGTCCATTCTTTAAAATATGGGATAATAAACCCAAAATTCAGATTCGGATATTTGTAATAGAAATCTAGAAACATGTCTCCAGAATTGTGGATAAAAGGTTTGAAAGTCACATTTAAGCACTTATAATAGTAGTTCAAAAATCCGCTTCCGCTAATGAAAATAGAAGATTTAAAGTCCCAAAATTCAGACATTTTGTAACAGTGGGCCAGAAATCCAATTCCAGCGTTGTAAACAAGAAAAAAACGAAACTCATATTCAAGTACCTTTGATAGAAGACCAAAAATCTACCACTAGTGATGCAGAATAGAAGGCCCGAAATTCATATTCGGATATTTATAATAGAAGACCGAAAACCTCTTTTAGTAACATAGAATAGAAGACCCGAAACCCATATTCGGGTAGTTATAATAGAAGGCCAGAAAACCACTTCTGGTAATGTAGAATAGAAGACCCGAAACTCATATTTGGGTATTTATAATGAAGACCAGAAAACCACTTCTAGTAATGTAGAATAGAAGACCCGAAACCGATTTCGGGTATTTATAACTTCTGCTTCAAGTCACCACTTTGGCTTCGCGTCGCCACTCCTCGTGCTTTGATTGGTTATTCCAACCTTGTGAGCCACTCATTGGGCTCTAATTTGATTTATGAGCCATTTATTGGGCTTTGACTAGGCATTTCAGCCTTGTGAGCCACTCTCTGGGATTTGATTTGATTTATGAGCCACATCCTGGGCTTTGACTAGGCGTTTTAGGCTTGTGAGCTACTCTTTGGGCTTTGTGTGTCCAATGAGCTTGGCTAGCTTATTCTCAAGCAAGGCCCAAGGACTTACCTGACTTCCCTATAAAAGGCGCCTTAACCTAGCAATTGTAGATGCAGCTAAGGGCTTAGATGCTTTATGTGGATAAAGCCTTACTCTTTTGATGTTGTACCTTGGTCATCAAAGGCGCGGATACAGGCTTATACCCACCCCCTCCAAGAGGCGCCTTACCCTGGCCATCTAGATGCAGATAAGGGTTTGTGATGCTTTAACCTAGCCCTTTCTGATTTGGACACGGATAAAAGATTACACCAACCTCCCTCCAGGAGGCGCCTTAACGTGGCCATCGTAGACACTGTGAAGGGTTTAGATGCTCCAGTCTGGCCATTGCTGGCGTGGACAGAGGCTTACTCTTTGTATGCTTTTACCTAGCCCTTTCTGGTTTGGGCGCGACTAAAGGCTTACACACTGCCTCCCTCCAGGAGATGCCTTGCCCTGGCCGTCTTGGCGTGGACAAGGGTTTTCTACCATCGTAGGTAGCTTTACCCATTTCGGGTAGTTCCAAATTTCAAGGAGTTTTCGTACTCCCGACCATGCGGACTTTCTTAAGAAGCTCTTTTTTATTCATTTATCATTGATATGTATGGTCTCAGGTGTTCCGCATTCCACGTTCTAGGTACCGAATCACTATTTGGTTTACAGATACGATATGTTCCAGGAATGAGTTCTTGATGAATGATCAAGGTCCTTTCCTGTTTGGACCAAGGGGTCCGTCTACCAGATTCCTAGTATTTTCCATTACCCTTCGTAAGACTAAGTCTTCCTTTTGGAATGTTCTTGTTCTTACTTTAATTGTAGTACTTAGTGATTCTTCTTTGATATTCGACTATTCTAATAGTAGCTTCATCCCTTAACCCTTGGATTAGGTCTAAAGATTCTTTTCTCAACTCTTGATTTGAATCGAATGCATAAGCTATTATTCTGTGTAAAGGAAGCATAACTTCACATCCATATGTTAGAGAATATAGTGTGTGTGTCCCATTGTTGTTTAAGCGGAAGTTCTATATGCCCAAAGTACCAATGGCAACTCATGTGCCCAATTTCCCTTAGCTTGATTTAGTCGTTTCTTCAAGATTGTCTTTATGTTTTTATTTGCAGCCTCGACGACCCTGTTTTCTCTTGGATGTGCCGAAGAAGAGAAACTCTTTATGATTTCATTTTTGCTGCAAAACGTGTGAACCCTTCACTTTCAAATTATGTTCCATTATCAGGTATGATTTTGTGGGCGATTCCGAATCGAGTGACGATGTTTTTTATCACAAATTTGAGCACCTTTTTAGAAGTGATGTTCAGAAGTGGTTCCGCTTCTTCCCATTTTGTGAAGCAGTCAATCGCTACCACTGCATATTTAGCTCCAATTAAATATATTCCCCATATATCAAAAGGCCATGGGCTCGAGATTGTGGTTAAGTCACTTGGAGGGATTCGAGATATTCAATAATATCTTTGTCATTTTTCACATCTCTTGACATATTCCGTTGCATGATTAACTGTTTGTGGCCAATAGAAGCCTTGTCGCATAACACTTTTTCTAACTTGATTCCATTAAAATGGTCTCCACAGAGGCCTTCATGTGTTTCCTTTAATGATTTGAGCCCATCCTCAAGGCTTACACATCTCAAATATGGGAGCGATTGCCCTTTCTTATAGAGTGTCTTATCCATAATAACAAATATCGGGGCTTGATGCTTAATCCTCCTACCATCTTGTTTATTGGTAGGTAACGTTTCATTTATGAGGTAATCCACAATGGGAGTCATCCAACTGTTTTCATAATGATAGTCCATTTCGGATTGCACGGGTTCTTCAGTAGGGATTTCATCCGTATCTTTTTCCCTTTCGGTCTCTCTTGCCAAAGCTTAGGATTTAGTTAAAACTAGTAACTCTTTTCCAGATTCGAATGTCCCTTGTTCGATGCTGGTTTTTTTTAATATCCTATTGGTATAATGTGAGTTTTGGTAGGTACTCTAGAGCTAGCCAAGTTTGCTAAAGAATCATCTTGAGAATTTTCACCTCTTGGAATTTGATGTACAGAAAAATCTTTAAATTGAGTAAGCATTTCCAATATTTTCTTCAAGTATAGTGCTAACTGGGTATCCTTGGTTTGATAAGTCTACTTTATCTGATTTACCATTAGCTGTGAATCACTAAAGATTTCAATTCGGGGTATTTTCAATTGTAAGGCTAAGTTCAACCCTGCTATCGCTAATTCATACTCAGCCACGTTGTTTGTAGTGGCAAATCCAAGTTTCATTGCATAGTGTAGACAATCCCAATCATGGGTAATTATCACATATCCTGCCCCTACTCCTTGCTCGTTTGATGCTATGTCTACAAACAATTGCCATTTGGACTTAAGATGATTTTCCTTTGTCGATTGTTCTTTAAAAAAATTGTATATTCATTAACAAAGTCTGCTAAGGCTTTTCCTTTGATTGTTGCTCGCGATTGAAACTCAATTTTATATTGACTGAGTTTGATTCCTCATTTGACCAATCTTCCTGCTATTTCTGGTTCACTAAAAAAATTTTAAGTGGAAAGTTGGTTAGAAATTTAATTGGATGTGCTTGAAAATAACCTTAAAGTTTCTGAGCTATAATTATCAAACAGTAGACTAACTTCTCTATTATAGGATATCATATTTTTGCAACATTTAACCTTCTGCTAACATAATAAACGGAAGTTGCGCTCTGTTGCTTTCCGTAATAAGAACCGAGCTGACCACATACTCTAAAACAGCTATGTAAAGATTCAAGTCTTCTCCACTTTCGTCGGCATTCGATAAAATTGGAGGTTTTCCTAAATAATCTTTCAATTCTCCAAATGCCTTTCTGCATACCTCACTCCATTCAAAATTCTTCTTTTTCTTAATTATGTCAAAGAAAGGTATGCACTTATTGGTGGATTTAGAAATGAACCTATTTAAGGTCACTACTTTTCCATTTATACTCGTAACCTATTTACTTGTCTAGAGTTCATCCATATTCCTTATGGCTTTAATTTGGTTGGGGCTAGCTTCAATTCCATACTTACCGACAACATATCCTAGGAATTTCCCAGATCGAACCCCAAAGGAACATTTTAGTAGATTCGACTTCATTTGATATTCCCTTAAGACATAGAACATTTCTTTTAGATCTTCCAAATGACTTTCCGCTTCATTGGATTTTACTAGCATGTCATCCACATATACCTCCATATTCCACCATGTTTGCTCTTGGAACATTTTGTTGACCGGTTTTTAATATGTAGACCTGCATTTTTCAATCCAAAGGGCTGTACCATATAGCAATATGTAACCTAGCCAGTAATAAAGCTTGTATGCTCTTTATTTGATTTAAACATGGGAATCTGGTCATATCCTAAGTAGGCATCCATGAGTGATAACAACTTGTGTCCACTAGTTGTGTCAACTAACTGATCTATTCGTGGAAGGGGAAAACAATCTTTTGTACATGCTTTATTCGAATCTGTGTAGTCGACACAAGTTCTCCATTTTCCATTTTACTTTTTCACTAATACAGGGTTGGCTAACCATTTAGGATAGAAGACCTCTCAAATGAATCCATTTTTAGGTAATTTATTTACTTCCTCCTTTGAGGCTTCCAATTTGTCCATGTCATGCTGCCTTTTCTTTTTTTTGACATGAGTTACAAATGGGTTGATGTTTAATGTTATGGATCATGATAGACGGGTTGATCCCTATCATATCTGAATGGCTCCAAGCGAATACATCTTTACTGTGCTGCAAAACATGAATCGATCCGTTCTCAATAATCCTTCCAACCACTTCCCTATTCTGGTGGTCCTGGCTGAGTCGGTTAAATCTATGCATACTTCATCCAAATTCTCTATGGGTTTGATTATTTTCGTGTCTCCTCGGGAATCTAGTTCCATTATGATTTCATCTTCTTTGGTTGAGTTTATCTCTTCAGCCCTTTTGTTTTCCAAAGGATTATACTTATCATTCACACGCTTGTTAGTCTTGTTGTGTCTAACAATTCTATGATTTTTGTTTGAAGATAACAAACATATGATATTATTTAAATGTGTTTGTAATTGTACTATTTTATTTTACACCGTTTCAAAGAAATAAATATTTGTTGAATAATATACTATTATACACAATTGAATATATTCACAGTATATTTATTCAATTAAATACTTTATTTCAACATCTGAAATAGTACAACGTTCTAAGTCCACTATTGTATATTCATATATATTACTTGACATGATATTGTACTCGTAAACAAATTGAATACAATAGACAAATTTGTTTGAACATAATAAAATAATATTTTATTTCAATCAAATTTGTTTATTACAAATATCAGAACATTTTTTCTCATTTTGTACATTTGTTCCTTACTACAACACTCATCACTCTAGTCTACAGTCATTGCATTACTACAGCATTTCACTCATTCATATTGCAATTATGGAACACCTAAAAAAAATTCAGATCAGCCCAAAATAAAAATAAAAATAAAAAATTAATGTGTGAAAAACATGAGAGATCAACTCAAGATCAAGGAAAATCACAAGGCAGATCAACATGACAAATATGGCAAATCATTCATACGCAAGTGATCCTCATGCAAGATCAGTTCTGTTTTTGCATGACAGATAAATTGAGCAGTAGCATGATAGCAGCAAGACAATAAGGGATGCACAAGCTAATATAAACAAGATTCAGCAGCAGAAATATGTACATGTAAGAATGGATCTGTATGCTCAAGCATGGGTGAAACAGTGCGATTCAAGTGAAGCATAGCATGTGCAACAATCATGGTAAAGTCAATACATGTATGAATGGTGGATCTGTTTCTTATACACAGCAAATGAATTTGCATTTCTCTACATGGCATTTGGAAATGCACAAAACAATTCAGCTAGCATGTTATCAACATTTGGTAATGGGAATAAAATAGAAATGAACGGATATATAGCAAAAATGTTTCTGGAAAATCTGCTTCCAATTTTTGACAAAGCATTGAAGGAATTGCATATTTAGCAAAGTTTTTTACTGGAAAGAATAGTTTTTGAGAAACTAATCAATCAAGCAAAGGTGGGGCAAAATTACATTCATATTTATTTCCAGATGAATTCGATTATGGCAACAATTCATGGAAACATATAACACATTATCATGCTGCATACATACATACATGCTGTAGGATAATAGTGCAGTTTCAATGGTGGTTGAGCCATTTATATTTGGCAAGAAACATTTTTGAATTCATTTCAGATATGACTAAATTGGAAATGTTTTTTGTCTTGCAGATTTTTCTAAATCAGTACAGGTAATGGTGGCAAGAAAACAATTGTGCAAACCAGGTTTTGCACTACAAATCTTTCCAGTTGTGATAAAGGAGCAGAAATATCTTAGTAAATAACTTTGGCATGCAATTTCAAAATTTCCTGTTTTAAATTGCAAATAAATGAGAAAGCATTATTTGGCAAGTCAAATTTCAAATGTTTTCTATTCTTTCCAGTTTTACAATGCAGATTTAATTCGATGAAGTGTTTTTGGCACCAACTCAAACAGGGATTTGATTTCCAGAAACTCAAATGTGACATTCATGGCTGTTTTCAAATCAAGGAATGTTTCAAAATATTTTGTTTTTGAACAAGTATTTTTGGGCAACAAAATTAAATTCCAGTTTTTGTCAAGCAAAATAATTTTCACACAATCATTCATTTGAAGGCACAATTTATGGAGAACTTCTTTTGGGCACAATCTAAATCAGTGGAATCAATAAATCATGCAGAAAAATCACAACATCTGTGACATGAAACAAATTAAGTTTTGTTTCCTGATTTGAACGAAATATTTGGCAAAAAAATAATTCCACGTATTTCAAGTTCAAAATTGATTTCCAAAGGCCATGCATTCAATCAATTCAAAGCCAAGGATGTCAAAAAGAGAAAGCCATTTAACTAGAGCAAACAAAAAAGGGGAATCACGCAAATGATCAGGCCAAGTCATATTGAAATCAGAGTTTCTAGGGTTTTCTAATCCCTATTAAAGCACCAACACATCACTGGCAAAAGCATCGATTCCAAAAACAACAAATTCAAATAGAGGAAAGTCAGAGAACTCACAAAATTCCATCTGGGATTCGATCGCCACAACATCTCCAAATCGATCAAGAAAGCAACGCAAAACATTTGAGCAATCAGATAAAATTCGACATCATTTCCATCAAGAATCGATTGGATTTGGAGCATCAGAGAAGGATACCCTATTTTTCATGCCGCTAATTTCATTGAAAAGGGAAAGTAATCAGAATAGTAAAGAAATGGACGGGCCGGCCTAGTTTATTCTTGGCTAAGCCAAGTTTATAAAAGGGGAGGATTAAATTTGTTTTTAGGGTCTTTCTTTGTTTATTTTTTATGTATTTTTCTAGTTTCTTTTGTAACTGATTCATCAGTTTCTAGTGTCTGTAAAATACTAGGGAATCAGTTAGGGATTAACTGACAGTTTACTAGTGTCTGTAAAACTAGGGGGAAATCTGGTCTAGTGGATATAGACTAGTCTCGGGTTTTGAGCGTAGGGTTAGTAAAGAAGCAGGGAGTGCGAGTTTACATGGTCTTGTAAGCGGGGTATGTTCTATCACCTAGTAGAAACCTTAGGAATGCAGCAGTAGGAAGGGTTTTGCCGAAGCTGGGTATCTCTGTGTGTTATTTCCTTTCTGCTTTTTATTTCTGCTGCATTTTGTGATCTGTTTATTATTTTATATCATGTTAGATTTTTTAATTCAGCGATAAACTGTGATAAACCCTATTCACCCCCCCCCCCCCCTCTAAGGTTAATCTAGATCCAACAAGTGGTATCAGAGCAGCTATTCTGTTAACTCTAGAGTAATGTTGTCTCCTAGTTGTCAATATAGCGAGAGTCAGTCCAGTGATATTCCAATTATTTTCAATGGAACAGATTTTTTTAATTTGGAAATCAAAAGTCAAATTATATTCAAAATATGTTAATTTTGATTATTGGAATATTATTGAAAATATGGGAGATATGCTTGATAAGAAAAATAAAGTTGTCAATGCTCGTGTTATGCATATTCTCTATTCCTGTCTCAGTAATAATCAGCTTGATCTTATCTCTCATTGTTTGACTGCGCAGGAAATCTGGAAAACTCTCAATGCGTTGTATGGAAAATCTGACAACAGCTCAAATCCCCAAAATGTCAACTCAGCTTCAGATTCGTGCTTAGCAGGTTATATAGATGGAAATTCAGATGGAGACTCAATAGGAAATATTTCTTATAAAGATTTAATTCATCGTTTAAATGGTTTAACTGAATCTGTTGAGAATCTAAAATCTAAAAATAAACTTCTGAATCTGAGAAGCTTGAGTTGATCTGCAAAATTAATCTTTTGGAATCAAAACTCAAACATGTTAAGAAGTCTACAAATTATAATTGCAAAAATTGTTTAAATTTGAAAAATAATATTGTTCGTCAAAATAAAAAATATTCAAAAACTTGAGAATGAAATTTTGATTTTAAAAGAGAACATGATAGAGCTTGAAAGCACAAACAATTATTTGCAAATAGAATTTGAAAATTTTAAGGATACCAAAAATTCCAAACATGATATTGCTGAAAATAATAGTTTGTTGAAAATAGATCTGATTTTGAAAGAGCTTGAAATTGAGATTGAAAAATTCAAAACCTTTGAAAAACTTGAATCTGAAAAACAAAATCATTTTGAGCTTGAAATTTCCGAATCCCAAGCCAAAATTAAATTTCTTGAAAATGAGAATTTGGTTTTGAAACAGTCTAATACTGAACAGAAGATCGCTATAAATGATTGCTCAAATTTATCAAAAGAAAATAGCGATCTAAAATCCAAAATTCAACGATTAGAATCAACTTTGGATAAATTTTCTAATGGGGAAAAATCGTTGAATATGCTGTTACAAAACCAAGTTTTTATTGGAAATAAATCTGGTCTTGGCTTCGGGAAAAATGATGTTTTTGGAAAACAAAATTCAAATGATTTGAAAAATCCCTCAAACTGCTTTAAAAATTTGAACTCTGAAAATTTCAAAGGTTTTTTGAATCAAAATTGTGATGAGAAATCGTTTTATAATAAACCATTTATACATTCTTGGATCCCAAAAGGAAATAAATTTCTTTTTGTTAAATTCAAGCAGATTTGGGTTCCTAAGGGTACGAAAGTTAATTCTAAGGGTTTGTTATACAAACAAATCTGGGTACCAAAACATATGAATACTGCTGTGAGTGGTTTTACTAATTTTGTTAGATCACTCGATTCCTTGAACTGTTAGGTACCGGTGGAGGCTAAAGAACTGCTTTGCGAAAGAGAAACTGAATTCAAATTGCTTCATATCATCAAATTATTCGCAGTTCTTTAAGCCAAGTTAATTGAGTTAGAGATTTGTTTACTCACGTCAATTTCAGGTATAACCTCTAAACTCATCTTTGTAAATATTTTTTTATGTTTTCCCTCCTTCTATATCTTCTGATTATGTTCTTTGTCTATTTTATTTGTCTCTGTCATATTATTGTAATTTTTCTTGTGTTTTCTTAAACTTCCAATTGTAGAATTCATATTTTCTGGAAATTCACTTCATTTATATGAAACTCTAATGTTTTTAATGATTTCCAGATCTTGAATTTAAGCTTGTAAATATCTGCAATTGTATTGTAGTTTATTTTCTGATTGCTGAATTCATAACAGTGTTGATGTATTCTTGTCATATCTTGAACATTGTTACTTTGAATTCTAAATTTTTGAAGATCTGAAAGTTTAATGGAATTTCACACACCTCTGTTGTTTTTGAGTTTCTTCTAATTCATTCTAGAAAAGCTTGAAATAATATACTCATTACAGCACACCAATATTTATCAGTTGTGATAATTTCATTATTTTTCAGATCGGCTTAGATATTTTTTGATTATCTTGAATCAGTGATACATCCTGAAATTCATCTTTATTCATGATCATTATGGTTGTTGTTTGTTTGTTTTGAGATCACTTGAAAATTTCTGATATTTTGAATCTCACACACCTCTCAGATCTAAAATTATTAATCCTGTGTGATTGATTCATTGTATCTCAAGATTTACATTTGTTCAAGTGATTTTGAATAAAACACTAAATTTTTTGGATCGTGAATATCTCTCAATCTTGATGTAAATGATCTGGAATTATTCATGTGTGCCTATTAGAAAATTTTGTGAAAAAATCTTTGAAAAATTCTGATCTTTGAAACTTACTGCTATTTCATGATTATTTGATTTTAATATATGTTTGTTTAAAATCATTTGAAATTATTGATTTATTGAATCACACACATATCTCGAATCAAAATTTATAATATGGTATGATCGATTCATTGAATCTAGAGATTTACATATTCCTTCAAATGATTTCAAATAAACTAAATATTTTTTATCTTAAATCATGAAAAATCTTTTGAGACCATCAGAAATATCTTGACAAGTCTGCTTTAAAATTGGTTTTCATGCTGCTCTGATTAAAAGAAATTGATTTGTAAATATTTTCGGTGACTGCTTGTTTTGGTATCAAATATATACCATACTCTGATAGGTGAAATCGTTTTGTCTTGTCTGCTTGGACCGCGTGATTAAAATGTTGTTGTCTGGGACACCCTTCTTTGTCTCCAGTGTCATGTTAAAATCCTCATTAATAGAGACATCAAGTGGTATCAGCTTAGAAGTGTTGATATTTTTTTCATCATGTATATTTTTTTGTATCTCTCTTGTCTTCTATAGATCAGCATATTCCTCTTGTAATTGATTTTCAATTCTAAAATTATTTATTAATTATTCATTCAGAAATTGAAATCAATTTCCAAATTGAACTGTATTTATAATTCATAAATAATTATCAGATTTTGAAATTGTGATGGGTTATGACTGCAATATATCTCACAACAAGGGGAGTTTTTATTTAGATTTTCATGATAGTTGAACAGTTATTATAATATCTTTGAATTGGCGATTATTTCATGACCTTCTTCTTTATCTACCATTATTCTGCCATCCATCATGTTTTTTATATTAATGTGGAGAGTTTAATATTTTTTTAAAAAAAATCATCTTGAATAAACAGCGAAAATATTTGTGATGGAATTGTGGTTATATTATTATACAGAATTAGTGATAATTGAAACTTTTTCAATGATCTCAGTACAGTTGGTCATATTTCATAATATGATTAATTTAGAAATTTATTTCACACACCATTTCTGTACCTATCACAATTTTGTCATATATATTGGTTTTATATACTAAGGAGTTTTTCTATTTGAACTGAAAATGATAAATATAAATATAATTAATACATAAGTGTTTCTCTAACCTCATTTAAAAATCAAAGCTTTGGTCATGCATGGTTATGAGATAACTTATGATTTAAGCTGCAACTGACCTCATTTAAAAATCCAAGCTCTGGTTATGCGTGGTCAGTGTGCTCTTAAATAAAAATAAAACGAAAAAGGAATAAAATGCTAAATAAACTTTTATATGAAATTCTCCTTGGTGTTTAAAAACCAGCTTATCAATCCATCTTTCTAATTTGTGAAATGTGTTAATATTTTATGAAGTATTATGATTTGTTGATTGATAGTTATTGGGATTTGAGATTATTTGATTTCGTCACTTAAATTGAATTTATAATTATAGTCCAAACCCATCACTGTTTTTGTGCCTCATTTTTAAAAAAAATAATTGGAATTCATATTTTTAAAACTCTCTCCATTATTATAAATTTCATCGTAAATCTGTCATTCTCTATAATGTGAAATTTGCCACTTATTCTTAGAATATTATGATTTTTGTTTGACTGATTGGGATTAATGATGATCGTTCTCCCTCTTAAGCTGATATTATATTTTTAGTTATTTTTCGTCTATGTTTTAATTTCTACATCCTTTTGATGATAACAAAAGGGGGAGAATGGATTGAGATTTTGATATATGAGTGAATATTTTATAAATATTTTAATATTGAAAATTCCATTCATGCATATTTCTAGGTCTTTTCACTCATGCACATTTCTAGGGGGAGTTTTTTGTTGTAGGGGTAGCATACATACAGCGGGAGTTCAATAATTCAGTGTCAAACATATTTATAATAATATTATATGAATGGATTGAGATTTTGATTTATGAGTGAATATTTTATAAATATTTTAATATTGAAAATTCCATTCATGCACATTTCTAGGTCTTTTCACTCATGCACATTTCTAGGGGGTGTTTTTTGTTGTAGAGGGAGCATACATACAGAGGGAGTTCAATAATTCAGTGTCAAACACATTTATAATAATATTATATTCAAAATCTTATTTTATGTTTGTCATCATCAAAAGGGGGAGATTGTTGTGTCTAACAATTCTATGATTTTTGTTTGATGATAACAGATATATGATATTATTTAAATGTGTTTGTAATTGTACTATTTTATTTTAGACCATTTCAAAGAAATAAATATTTGTTGAATAATATACTATTATACACAATTGAATATTTTCACAGTATATTTATTCAATTAAATACTTTATTTCAACATCTGAAATAGTACAACATTCTAACTCCACTATTGTATATTCACATATATTACTTGACATGATATTGTACTCGTAAACAAATTGAATACGATAGACAAATTTGTTTGAATATAATAAAGTAATATTTTATTTCAATCAAATTTGTTTATTACAAATATCAGTACAATTTTTTTCATTTTGTACATTTGTTCCTCACTACAGCACTCATCACTCTAGTATACAGTCATTGCATTACTACAACATTTCACTCATTCATATTGCAATTATGGAACACACAAAAAAAAAAATCAGATCAGCCCAAAATAAATAAATAAAATAGAAAAAAATAATATGTGACAAACACGAGAGATCAACTCAAGATCAAGGAAAATCACAAGGCAGATCAATATGACAAATATAGCAAATCATTCATATGCAAGTAATCCTCATGCAAGATCAGTTTTTTTTTTTTTTTAAGATAAATTGAGCAGTAGCATGATAGCGGCAAGACAATAAGGGATGCACAAGATAATGTAAACAAGATTCAGCAGCAGAAATATGTACATGTAAGAATGGATATGTGTGCTCAAGCATGGGTGAAACAGTGTGATTCAAGTGAAGCATAACATGTGCAACAATCATGGTAAAGTCAGTACATGTATGAATGGTGGATCTGTTCCTTATACACAGCAAATGAATTTGCATTTCTCTACATGGCATTTTGAAATGCACAAAACAGTTCAGCTAGCATGTTATCAACATTTGGTAATGGGAAGTAAAAGAGAAATGAAGGGATATATAGCAAAAATGTTTCTGGAAAATCTGTTTCCAGTTTTTGACAAAGCATTGAAGGAATTGCATATTTAGCAAAGTTTTTTACTGGAAAGAATAGTTTTTGAGAAACTAATCAATCAAGCAAAGGTGGGGCAAAATTACATTCATATTTATTTCCAGCTGAATTCGATTATGGCAACAATTCATGGAAACATATAACAAATTATCATGGAGCATACATACATGCATGCTATAGAATAATAGTGCAGTTTCAATAGTGGTTGAGCCATTTATATTTGGCAAGAAACATTTTTGAATTCATTTCAGATATGACAAAATTGGAAATGTTTTTTGTCTTGCAGATTTTTCTAAATCGATACAGGTAATGGTGGCAAGAAAACAATTTTTCAAATCAGGTTTCGCACTGAAAATCTTTCCAGTTATGATAAAGGAGCAGAAATATCTCAGTAAATGACTTTGGGATGCAATTTCAGAATTTCCTGTTTTGAATTGCAAATAAATGAGAAAGCATTATTTGCCAAGTCAAATTTCAAATGTGTTATATTCTTTCCAGTTTTACAATGCAGACTTAATTCGATGAAGTGTTTTTGGCAACAATTCAAACAAGGATTTGATTTCCAGAAACTCAAATGTGACATTCATGGCTGTTTTCAAATCAAGGAATGTTTCAAAATATTCTGCTTTTGAACAAGTATTTTTGGGCAACAAAATTGATTTCCAGCTTTTGTCAAGCAAAACAATTTTCACACAATCATTCATTTGAAGGCACAATTTATGGAGCATTTCTTTTGGGCATAATCTAAATCAGTGGAATCAATAAATCATGCAGAAAAATCACAACATCTGTGACATGAAATAAATTAAGTTTTTTTTCCTGATTTGAACGAAATATTTGGCAAGAAAACAATTCCACAAATGTCAAGTTCAAAATTGATTTCCAAAGGTCATGCATTCAATCAATTCAAAGCCAAGGATGTCAAAAAGAGAAAGCCATTTAAATCAAGCAAACCAAAAGGGGAATCCCGCAAATGATCAGGCCAAGTCATATTGAAATCAGAGTTTCTAGGGTTTTCTAATCCCTATAAAAGCACCAATACATCACTGGCAAAAGCATCTAATCCAAGAATAATAAATTCAAATAGAGGAAAGTTAGAGAACTCACAAAATTCCATCTAGGATTCGATCGCCATAACATCTTCAAATCGATCAAGAAAGCAACGCAAAACATTGGAGCGATCAGATAAAACTCGACATCATTTCCATCAAGCATCGATTGGATTTGGAGCATTAGAGAAGGAAACCCTATTTTTCATGCCGCCATTTTCATTAAAAAGGGAAAGTAATTAGAATAGTAAAGAAATGGACGGGCCGGCCTAGTTTATTCTTGGCTAAGCCAAGTTTATAAAAGGGGAGGATTAAATTTGTTTTTAGGGTCTTTCTTTGTTTATTTTTTATGTATTTTTCTAGTTTCTTTTGTAACCGATTCATCAGTTTCTAGTGTCTGTAAAATACTAGGAAATCAGTTAGGGATTAACAGACAGTTTACTAGTATCTGTAAAACTCGGGAAAAATCTGGTCTAGTGGATATAGACTAGTCTAGGGTTTTGAGCGTATGGTTAGTACAGGAGCAGGGAGTGCGAGTTTATATGGTCTTGTAAGCGGGATCTGTTATATCACCTAGTAGAAAACTTAGGAATGCAGCAGTAGGCAGGGTTTTTCCGAAGCTGGGTATCTCTATGTGTTATGTCCTTTCTGCTTTTTATTTCTGGTGCATTCTGTGATCTATTTATTATTTTATATCCTGTTAGATTTTTTAATTCAACGATAAACTGTGATAAACCCTATTCACCCCCCCCCCCCTCTAGGGTTAATCTAGATCCAACAAGTCTTATTAATTCTCACTTTAGCTTTGAATGTCGGATGTAAAAATCCATCGTCCAAAGGGTGAAAAATTATAGAAGAATCAAAGTAAGCAAAATACTCCCTTTAATATTGATCGAGAGTAGCAAAGCACAGTTCATGGGAGCTGAATTGCTCTCCCTAATGGTACCCCAACCTTGTTTAGTCAGAAACTTCATCATGAGGTACTTTGATGAGATAAAGGCATCCACTTTCATCAAGAGCTGGGCGGCTGAAAAATACGTTGTAGTAAGAAGGCTAGTCGATGATTAAAAAAAAAGTATCGAAGGTTCGACAAAGAGGAGGCAATCCAACCTGAACCAACAACTTAATTTTCCCAATTGAAGTGAACCCTTTGTTGTTGAACTCGAAGTTGGGTTCACTGCTAGGTTCAGGCTTTTGTTTAGAAAGACCCATTTGGTCAAACGAATGCTTGAAGATCACTACACTCCAGTATCAATAAGGTTTTTCGAAACCATTGAAAGCCAAATTTGTGTTGTGATCATTAAAGGATCATTATGAAGATGACAGATACCCTTCTGCATCTCGTTTACTGACACCACCAAGTTGTGTATTTTGATGTCAAATCAGGAATCC
Organism: Allium sativum; assembly: GCA_030737875.1. Lineage (NCBI taxonomy): Eukaryota > Viridiplantae > Streptophyta > Magnoliopsida > Asparagales > Amaryllidaceae > Allium > Allium sativum. The sequence goes on from JASFAX010000029.1 coordinate 17,839,809, forward strand.
TTAAGCGGCTGCTCTTCCTGAATGGAAAATATCCAGTCACGGGCTTCTTTCAGATATTTGTTTTGGGTAGCTTGAGTATTTCCAACAGGATGTGGCTCTCCATGGATCACATTTATCCAATTTACCGGAGGACCCAAATTCAGTGGACCTTCTTCAATTGGGACCTCTACCGCGTTAGTTGTGATCTTCTGGCGTTTATCGGAATGTTGGGTTGTTTTCTATTTGTCTTGGATGAACTCTTTTAGGTGTCCTTCCCGGATAAGCTTTTGAATTATACCCTCAAGCACTTTGCACTCATCAGTTCTATGCCTATTCATCTTATGTACCCGCAATATTTCCCTCCATTGAATGGTTCTAGGCAATTTTTAGCTTTAAAAGAAATCGAGAAGTTGACTCTCTCCTTTGCTACAGTATATATGAATGAGATGGGTTTGCTCAGGGCTACATAATCAGCATTAGAATCTTCCCACTTTGGGTTTTTATGATTTCTATCAAGTCCAAATTTCCCTTCTTGAGGTTTATGATTTTGATTAAAGTCGGATTTCCTTTTTTCCCCACGGAAGCCAAGCTTCTTCCTTTCATAATATAATTCGTCTATGCAGATGAATTTATTTTCTTGGAAATGATAATCTTGTAAGTCCTTGCATCCATGCATGTACATTTCTTTCCAAAACAGAGTATTCTCAATCAATCCTGAATGAAAGACGATGAGTTTATCATGGTTTTTCGTGTCCTTCACTTTCAGAGCTTCAACATTAAACCTCTTTAGGTAATCACCCAAAGACTCTCCCTGCCTTTGTTTTATATTTTCAATGATAGTGCAGTCTATAGTTGGATCTTTATAAATGAAGAATTGTGCAGAGAACTCATAAGAAAGCTACTTTTAAGAGTAGATGGTTTTATCTAGCAACTGCTCCTTGAAGTGTCACTGGAAATAGTTGGCATCAAACAATTTGAAGCATTGTAAAGAACCATTTGGATATCGAAAGTCATGAGATGATCGTCTAGGTCAGTAGTTCTATGATATTTTATTGTGGGAATATTCACGCATGACGGTATGACTGTGTTCATAATTTCATCAATAAAGGGGGCCACTCTTTCATTATTGTTAACCTGCTCATCTAAGGTTCTCTTTCCCTTACTTCCAAGTAAGCCTTTAACAGCCTTCTCTGCCATATCCTTGAAGTAAACTTTTGAGTTACCATAGTCTGATCTATAGGGATTGTATCCTTCAGTAGTTGAGCTTCCAGATTGCTCTTTTCTTTTGTTGTGTTGGTGTCCCTGGTGGTTTACCTCAGAAAGATAGGGTTTTTTTCTTGGAAGAAGCCAAATTGATTTTTTTTCCTTCTCCCTGAATTGTAGTATGTGTGTGTTTCTCCTTGGGGACTCAACTCCTTCCCCTCGACTCGGTCTGATGTTCCTTGAAGATCTTTGTGTTAAAGAAATTTGTAAGAGATCATGCATTTCAAGAAGTTGTTGTTCTAGGCCTTGATCTTGATGACATTCTCATCTAAAGAATTCGATTTTGGAGGTTGTGCTGGAGTGGAGGGTTGGCTTGCTTCAGCAGCATTTGGGTTAAATGATGGGGTTATATTTTCTTTGAGAGTGGTTGTTTGAACTTCCCCCTCGTTAATGTTTCTTAGTCGTTTTGATTTCATCTCATCCTGCCATTAAGCAAATATTCAAAAATTAATCCACAATAAGATAAGAGAGCGGAGGTTCAAGCCCTCATTCTAGTGCCAAAATGTTGACGGTGAAAATCGTCACACCGGATTGAGAACTAGTAGAAAATATATAATGAAGTTAGAAGATTATCAGTCTAGAGAACTCCTTTCAAAAGCAGGTCAACCTAATCTATATTGTGTTAGAACACGATACCCCCTTAACTAATTGAGCTTTAGTTGTCTACTAGAATATCGATGCTCCTCTTGAATGCAAAAGTAACCCTCTTTCGAGTGTATCAACAGTGCATTAATAAGTGAAACAGGGTTATATCGAGATGACATTCTAAGTGCATGTATTAGTATTTGGAGGTATTCATGTTATGATCCTCTCATATACGTAGGTAACCTTGTTGCGAAGGTGTGCTTTAGATTCAAGACAAAATAATATACGTTGTGCTAAAAGGAAACATGCTAAGATATCACAACGTTTACATTTGATGATATACCATAGTCTTTAAAAACTTAAAGTGACACATCCACATCGATCCAGCCCATAAAAGGCCTTGGTTGTGTCAGTTATCATATTGTAAAGCTATAATAAATCATTGAACGTTATGGTCACTACTACAAAAGTGGGCATATTCGACACTATTTTACTGTGGTCGTAGATCAGAAAAGCGTTGTCGTAGGCCCTTTTTCAAATAGGCAACACCAAGGGGGCGTGGCATCCGCGGCCGTTGCATTAGCCTTCTAAGGCAACGCTTTTGCACATCTAAGGCCACAGATAGAAAGTGTTGCATTATAACCCTATTGCAACAGTATATGCATATAATGCAACAACGTACATCGTTGCCTTAAGTAGAAGCCAGAGCCTGGCTTCCAGGTCATGGTAGTGGGGGCCACATGCACTTTCCACGTCAGTTGCCAACGTGTCGCATGCCATGTCATCTATCCACGTCAGTTGCACATGTGTCACATGCCACGTCAGTTATCCACGTGGCACCACGTAAGGTGTGGGCCCCACGTGCCATACCATTGTGAAATTAGTAATAGTACACTTAATGCAACACCACAGCACAGTCTAATGCAACACCACAGCACAATCTGATGCAACACCACAGCACAATCTGATGCAACACCAGAAAACATCAACTGCAATGGTAAAAAAATTAAATGCAACACCAGAAAAAAAATCAACTGCAGCTGTAATACAACCCTGTAATTACAATCTGCAGTACATATATTCAATCCAAAACATTGTACCACTTTCATACATATATACCAAAATATTCATACAATAAATCCTCCCAAAACATTCATAACCATAGTCAGACCAACCAATTATATATACCCACTCACTAGTGTCATCACCAACACATACCACAAGTGCCATCATCCAAACATACCAAAAGTGTCATCACAAACACATACCACGGTGCCATAATTCAAAAGAAAGGAACATAACACAAGTGCTAACACATACCATCCAAATACTTCAGTCAGTTGCCGGGGTTACAGGGGTAACAAGGTCATCTTCATCACTTGTTGTGGTGACACAAAAGTCTCCGACGTCTAAATTAAGATCTAGATTGGCTTCACTAAGTTTTTTAACACCAATGACACATTCTCTTTCACTTTTCTGTTCACCTTTTCTTCCAAATCCATCTCAAGCTCTTGCCTTATTTTTTAGGCCAGCTCTTGCACATAACTGTCTGAAGAACCAAGAGTTGTTGGAGACTTTTCGGCCATTTTTCCTTGCCTTCCTACGAGCCAGTTCCGCGTGTGGCTTTTCCCACCAGAAACAAGTGCATCTGCCTCAGCAATGTTCCCTGCATCCACCATTGCTTGAACCTTCGCCTACAAAATGAAAACCAGGCAAGCATATATATAAATAGGCAGCTGGCAGGAATGAATTTATTAACAGAACTTGTTTTCTTTCAAACTAACTATGTGTTCGATTTAATAAGCAGCTGCAACAAACATACAATGTCCCAATTATACTGACACAAGTATTGCTATTTCAGTATCTAATTATATATGTACTCACGTATTTGGCCTTTAGTTCATCCGTGTTAGTCTTGTAACTTCTACCTGGTTCTCGTTTATATGTTTCCAAATAAACCAAGGCAGCAGATGGGGAGGCTTTTTATGGGTCCTTCTTTCTCTGTCAAGTATTACGATTACCAACAATTAAACACAATTTTTAACATTCAATGTTAACTATTTACAGATCTAGCTGCTGCCTATGAACATTGAGACAATGATATATAAAATATAAATCATGTGATAAAACAAATTAGAATTATCAAGTGGCCAATTCAACTCAATCACAAAAAAAATAACTTAAGTTCAAAAAAACACATACTATCTTTTCTTTGGCTACCGCATGAGTTTTGGGACCCATGGTATGTGTCTCATTTAGTGAATTACGATGCACGGAGTTAGAATCAGCTAGGGCCTCGAAATCCAAAAAAAATATTACCACTAAACAAGGATAATGCGAACTACTAAAGAATCGATTAGCACTAAACAAGATAATGTGAACTACTAAACATTATACAAATGTTAATATCATTAAAGTCGTACCTGAACTGCTTCATCCCCCCAGTATTCCAAGAGCATTTTAAAATCCTCCAACGGAATTGTACTCGGCCTATTTGCAAGCCTTTCCTCATTAGTTGAATATTTTTTATAATACCTTGCTTTGATACGAGACTTGTACTGCCTCCAAAAGTCGTTAAGCGTGTTCAAGACCCACTTGTGTCCTTCTTCCGGAATGACATACCTAGCCTACAATATATCAATCACAAAATTCAGGAAACAAACTAATCAATTAAAACCAAACATTTAGGAAGTCAGTTGATATGGTTAAGGAAATTAGATTGTACCAGAGCATAATCCAACATTTGTCGCTTTAATGAATCTGGAACAACATGCCAATTGATGTAAGTTAGAGACACATTATCCTTTTCTATTGTCCCAAGAAAATTGCTTAACTCTGTAATATTATCAGATACTGGCTGACCATCCTCATTCAACTCAATGACTACTTTATCATCAGGGGTTCTAGCAGGCACCTTGGTCATTTTTGACTTCCCTCTAGGTTTTTTTGGACCTTGTACTTTATCTACCAGATTCAGAAAAATTAACAGAAAATAGACACAGTCAACAGTGCAGTGCAATGCACAGATAAAGAAACATTATATTGTACCTGTACCTGCTTCATCTACCTGTGCAATCCATTCCTCCAATCGGTAAGATTTCCCATTGTTTCAGGCCCTTCAACATTATGCTTTTGACGTTTCCGCATCACTAAATAAGAAGCAACTGAACCAGCAGCTTCACATGAAGTGGTTGTTTGTTTGAACAATTTGCTACATGTAGGTTTTAAAACGGATGGACGAGATGTTATAGGTTTTAAAACTCCTGAAAAAGACGGTGTAATTTTCTTCAAGTTCGTTAATGTTTCTGCGGTTTTCGCCCGGTCACTCATTTTCTTTGGAGTGGGAGTGTGTTTCTTGATCAACTCCCTATTGGAGCCAGATTTCTTTGGAGAAGGGGTGCAGGTCATCGCTTCCTTCTCAATTTCAATGGCTGCATTGGTTCGCGAACGAATTCTTGGTCCAGGTAAAGGATCGTTTGACTTTACAATTTTGATTCTCTACAATTAAGTCGAAGGTCAAGATTTTTTACGTTCATAAAGGCAAAGACAATAAGTAATAAACAAATAACTTCTTTATACCTCTGAATCCGATGAATCATCAGTGACGTCTTCGCCAGCATTTTCTGGGATGTATTCATCACGTCCATCAACATCTTTACCTTTATCTTTCTTATTTTTGTGCGACAGCCACTTGCATACAATTAACCAATGAAGGCACCCCAAGTGATCTACTAACTGCATCGTTTTCTTGCATTCGCGTGATTCGCTCTTGTTCATACTTCGTCAAAACTAATGGTTGTGAGAACTGCAAGCAGATTAGCATTATTACACACCATCAATGATAAATTTAAGCTAGTTAACCAAATAGAGTTGACGTATAAACAATTCTCGCTATTTTGACAGAACGTATGCACAAAGAACAAATAGTTACTTGAATTAGCTGCAGCCTTCATGGTCGGAATAGGACATCGACACAGTAATAGAAAACAACTAAAATCCAGTTCTTGCTTTTACGTGCAGAATTTTAATAAAAAGTAGTTTGAAATAAAAGATTTCATCCGGATTAATAAAACTGAAATGAAAACTGAAAAATACCTGAACAACAGCTTCATTCTCTCGGGTATCATCATCATTATCTGTTTCATTTTCTACATTTAATTTCCTCTTGGTTCCTTTGTCCGTCACAGTAACATCTTCTTCATCCTTATTCATATCATCAGGCTCCGGCGATAGTTTCTTTTGACCAACTTGAGTTGGGATGTTTTTCATCATTTTATGTTGTTGCTGAAGTCTATGTGCAGTAGTATACCTGTGCTTTGCAACCGGCTTCTTAGCAGAACCTGGAACAAAAAAACACGAAACGATGGCCTCCTTCGTAGTTCTTTACACACACACACATATATATAAGAATGGATCTATATTACATATACTATATACCTTGAATTATGTTTTTCCTTGGCCGTATGATTACATGTGGCTGCAGTTGAGTCACCGGCTCAATGTCTTTGTCAATGGTATTGTCGATGTAAAAAACGACTTCTTCTTCCTTATTAATGTAGCCTTGTACGTACTCGTTTACGTCCTTGTCATTCAATATTAGCTGCCAGCCACCCCTCGTTCCTTTGCGGATGATATAGACTCCTCCTATTTCAGTGTAATGGAGAGCATCTTTAATAAAGTCCATGAGCACACTGTAAGAAAAGCGGTCACATCATAATTTGATACTACGAAGGGATCTCCACCAATGTAACATGTCTTTCGAAACTGTCCGCCATGTTGCAGTCGGATAGTAATAAGTTCATCCATCCTGTACAAAATAAATACATTATAACAAGGTACATGCATGTTTAAGTAGACAAAAAACAATAACTATAACATTTTGGTCTATAACCACAGTCAGATGACAATAAAGAAAGATATTTAATCATAAAACATGTGAACAGTGTAGATTGCATTATGAGAAAAGAGTGACAAATACATTCATCAAAGATAATAGTTCCCAGCTAAAACAATAAGTGCCAAATACATCATAAATTACATCAAATTAAGCAAGAAGAAAGAGGAATTTTTTATCCTAATGAGACGGAACAGGATCAGGAACTTCTACTTCTACTTCTGTTTCTAGTTGTATTACGGGGACATCATCCCTAATCCAACCCACATCAACAACTTCTGGTTCTAGTTCACCACCTATGCCCATATCATGTGATTGCATATTGCTCATGTCTTCTTCCATTGCATTCTGATTTTCAGTATCACACTAATCTCGCGACAATTTTTTAATAACGTAATGACTGTTCTTTTCAACTGCATCTTCCACATAAAATACTTGCTGCACTTGCGAAGGCAGGACATGAGGCTCAGTTTTATGGCACTTGCTAAAATTTACTCGAGTAAGACCATATGAATCTTTTTCCTCTTGGTACCAGTAACACTTAAAAAGGACCAGGGTGAAAGCTCCCCGATAATCAAGCTCAAAAATTTCTTCAATTGATCCGTAGTAATTGACATCACCCACTATTGGGTTTTGGTCTTTTGAACTTGCAAAGTTGGTGGTTTTGGCACTCAAAAATACACCACTATTTTGTGTGGTACATCGAGAATCTCTAAATTTTGTGTGGAATCTGTATCCATTTACTATATAACCGGTAAACTTCCTAGCTACTCGATTAGGACCTAATGCAAACAACTCTATATCTATTGAAATATTGCCCTTTTTCAGAACCTCTTCTTTAAGCCAATTCCAAAACTCTTTGAAATGTTCTCATTCCCTCTTGTATCTTCTTGGATTTGGAATACCATCCGCAATAGCTTGATGAACCCTAAATAATAATTAAGGTCAAAAAACTACGAAATGCAGATGTTAATTTATAGTTAACGAAAATGATATAGGAACTTAAGAACTTACTCGATCAAACTCTCAATTTCTTGGTTACCGGAATTGAACAGAATATAGCGATGCGTTGCCTTCCACTCTGCATCTTTCAAATTGAACATCTTCCCATCTTTATTCTTCTTTGTTCCAATATGATATTCCAAATCTGTTGGACATCTTCCAAAATCAATCGACGTGTTTTTTGTTCCTCCATCAACGCTTAAAAATCTTGAACAGAAGGTCACACACTTTTCTGCCAAGCAACCTTCTGCAATCGAACCTTCCGGTCTGTTTCTATTTCGCACATAAGATTTCAACTTTCCTAGATATCTCTCAATGGGATACATGCATCTAAGATGTTCAGGCCCGCCGTATTCGGTTTCTCTGCATAAATGAACAGGAAAGTGTACGATTATATCGGAAAAAGCCTGTGGAAAAATCATTTCAAAATGACAAAGTATCTCGACAATTTCTTTTTGCAGTCTCTTGATATCATCCACTTCGATAACCTTGCTCCATAGTCCTCTAAGGAATGCACTAAGTCTGATCAGTGATAACGCAACCTCGGGTTTTGACGCTTTCTTCACGGCAAATTGTAACAAATAGTGGAGTATGAAATGAGCATCATGGCTCTTATACCCCCACAACCGTTCTCTCTTTCATGTGCACGTACCGACTAACATTCGAGGCACAACCGTAGGGCAGTTTGGCGTTCTTCAATACAGAGCAAAAGATTTATTTTTCCTTGTTTGTCATATCAAATATTGCAGCTCTAATTTCAACATGCTTTCCATCACCACATTCAACAGGATGAAGTTCCTTCCTTATGCCCAATTCCTGTAAATTCAAACGAGCGTTTAGGTGATCCTTCGGCATGCGACCTATATTAAGTAAAGTACCTAATATTTTGTCGCATACGTTCTTCTCTATGTGCATGGCATCCAGGTTATGTCGAAGGGGATTATGATACCAATATGGTAAGTCAAACAGTATTGACTTTTTTTTAAAAGGGCCATTGCTTTTACCAGGTTTCTTCATCTTATCCCCAAACCTATTTTTGAACCCCCGCAATAACTCTTCAATATTAGTTCCTAATAGTATTTACGGAATGCTCCCCATTTCAATTTCGCCATTAAATCTCCTCTTATCCAGCCTCCACTTATGTGTCGGATCAAGAAACTTTCTATGGTGCAATAACACATTTTTTTGCTATGCTTCAAATAATTTGATGAAGTTTCATAATGGCATACTGGACACGCTAGTTTCCCCTTCGTGCTCCAACCTGACAACATGGCATATCCCGGAAAATCACTAATGGTCCATAAGACGCTTGCACGTAAATTAAAATTCCCATCAGTCAAGGAATCATATGTTTCGATGCCAACATTCCATAACGCTTTCAATTCCGCAATTAAAGGCTACATATATACGTCAATACTGGTCTTTGGAGAATCTGGACCAGATATTAATGTTGAAAGAATCAAATTCTCTTGTTTCATGCATGACCAAGGCGGAAGATTGTAGTTTACCAACAGAATCGGCCATGTACTATAACTTGAATTCATTAAACGATATGGATTAAATCCATCAGATGCTAAACTCAATCTAACATTACGATTTTCTGATGAAAAATCAGGATAGCGAGCATCCATCATCTTCCATGCCACACCATCAGCCGGATGTCTTAGTTTTCCATCTTCTTTTCGTTCCACTTGGTGCCATCTCATGAGTTTGGAAAATTCTTTGCACATAAACATCCTTTGTAACCTTGGTCTTAGAGGAAAGTACCTCATAACATTTGCCGGGATTTTGGGAATCGACTTTGGTGGATCATTATTATCAACGATGTCTTCCTTTTCTTTTACAGCCCACCTCGAAAAATCACAAATGTCACAAGCCTCTTTATCTTTATTCTCTGCCTAATATAACATGCAATGGTTTGGGCAGGCATGTATTTTATGGTAATCAGGACCTAAATCCTTAATTACATTCTTTGCAGTGTAGGAAGACAAAGGCAACTGGGCATCAGGAAAGACTTCTTTTATAAGCTTTAGTAACTCCCCAAACACAGACTCGTTAATTCTATAAGCACACTTTAAATGATAAAGCCTGATCAAGAAAATTTAGTGCAGCCAGGATATAACGGGTTTTTTCCTTCTTTAACATGCCGATAAAATTTTTCGGCCTCTGGATTTGGTTCTACTACAAAGTCCCTCGGATTTTGACCAAATTTGTAACCCACACATTTGAACATCACATTCAAATTATCCTCAAAATCCATCTCCGTTGCACAATCCATATGGTCATCAACTACTAATAATTTTGTTTGTGAAACTTCACAAATCCACCCGCTATGTAATGGAGACGGGCCATTAAAAATAAGATGATCGTATATGACATTTTCATAATACCAATTACGTTCTGTACATTTTTTGCAGGGGCACTTCATCTCATCACCTACTTTACAAATGGGAAATGCATTTCTTAGAAAAGTTGTTACCCCTCTTACGTATTCTGCACTCGATCTTGGAAGTCCTATCCATATGTAATACTCACCATCCATTGTCACAATCTAACCACGGCCTAGCAAGACCAAATTTGATTCCACTAATAGTTTCAAGACACGAACAAGGGCTACCCTGTAAGGTTTGACTAAATTAGGAATAAAAACAAAACAAGTTAATAATTTATAAATATACATAATCAGTATGATGATACAAAGACAATTGTTTTGATATGAATTATCACTAACTTTTGGAACTGAGTTATCAGGATAATACATAAAACAAGCAACTAAGGATACTGACCACAAATTCATAACATTACATGACTGCACCAAAACAAAACAGTATAGATATAAAGACCATACAGGTGACACAAAGACGATGCAGTTGTACCTCATACAAAAAACGATGCAATAATTTAATTTTGTCTTATAATGTTTAGCCCTTGAAGCTGGTCGTTAAGTCTACTAACGTCAATTCGAAAACCAATAACTCGATTTTGCAGCGTTGTAAGTTGATGTTGTAATTCATTTGCATACTCAGCGGCTCGACTTGGAAACTGTTGGTCAATCCACTACCAAAAGGTACACCCTGTTGGATAAACACGACATCTAAAATAACGACGACCAATGTTGAATCCAATCGAAATAACATCTTCTACAGCGGCATACCCACAATCACACTTTATGATTGGTAAGTCAGCTTGTTGTTCGTTAACCACTTGGTTGTTTTGATGCTGACGACGCAAGGCAGCATGACCATGCCGTCGCATCGCCCTTTCTTCACGTCGTTCTTCTTCTAGCCGTTGTCTTCGGAGTTCTTCTTGCTCTAGTTCATACTCAAGCAAATCATCGTAGTGCCTTTCTTGCATCTCTATATAAAAATCAATAGGAGTTTCTGGTGATGATGGGTTTGACAATCCTAGATCACCCATGCCCAGGGTATCTTCGTAGTCATATGATGTAGGAAGAGAAATAGGCATTATTTAACTATAAACAGAAATAGACATTTAAACATTTAAATTGGATTTCTTTTGTCCTCTAAATTTTGTTTCCACCTGTCGAAATAAGCATTATTTACCAATACATCAATGGTTTGGCAAACATAAAAATACAGAACTTGCGTAATTTCAACACATGCAAACATATAAATACAACACTTCAAGTATAAAAAACCCTAATTTAAGGCAATCGGTATACCCAAATCACCCAGAGACTTTGAACGTACACCAAAATAAGTTAGCAATCGAAGGTTTATAGTTTGTAACCGAAGGTACAGACTTACAGTAGCAATCGGAGGTGTTCTTGGATGGATTTCGTGGAGACAGAAACGGATCGAAGGAGGAGTACGGGAGAAATTTGTTTTGGGGGGGAAGTATTTCGTGAATGCGGAAACTATCGCACCAAATTTTCACTAAGTTGTAGCAAGGATCGGCTTGAACCGTTGGAATCTACATCTACGGTTCTTTATTTTTTTAAACTGATAACGTGGATCGCTGACTTGGCATGTATTTATCTAACGCTACACTTTGAACTGGTGTAGCAAGGATCGGCTTGAACCGTTGGATTAATCTACATCTACGGTTACATATTTGTTTAAACTGATAACGCGGATCGCTGACTTGGCATGTATTTATGTAATGCAACACTTTGACCTGGTGTTGCACGTCACAGCACAAGAATTCCAACCGCAACACTGCGTTCACATTTAATGCAACAACAAATGAATGTTGCTGCAGAAGATCAAAAAATGCATAGCTATCGCCACACTTTTCATGCAACGCTCACAAATTAGTGTCGAATATGCCCACTTTTGTAGTAGTGGGTATATTTGAAATATTCAAAAAGGTTTAAGATAAAAGCATAAATCATGAAGGAAGAATCATCGATCTGCTCGATGATCCGCCTTTTGACGTGCTTGTGCTCGAATCTTTTATGTATGAAATTAATTGATAACTCCCTATTAAACCAGTTTGAACACAATATGATTATAGAATCGAGAATAAATATGATCTCAATCTCTCGTTTCATATATCATAAGTATATTACAATTGATGAGAAAATTTCCCAATATAATTTAGAGTTACAATATTTGACTTTACAGAAAAGGCCGAGGAGTTAGGAAATGTCCCCGAAAGCTGACCCCTAGGGTCTTATTTATAAAAGATTCGGACCCCCTTCTGTAGCAATCGTATGGGAAACCCTCATTTCGCATTAACCTCTTAATATCGGCCCATATCAGCACTTTCTGGCTTCGGTACTGGCTTTAATGCCTCGTTGCATGCACTTATGGGTGTCGTCTTTATGCTTTACCTTGCAACTTTTGTGTTACCTTGGTGCAATGGTATCGACACAAAGTTTTTTTAGTATCAATAGCGTTCTTTTGCTCCCAACATATATGTTACCGTCCATGCGCTTCCCCTTCATGAATTTTGTTTTGGTCTCATACTTCCATCTTATGTATTTGGTGCTGATTTAATTGCTTTCTATTCTTTGTGTTTGGTATCACCTCTAAAGAAACAGGTTCTCGGTATTTGGTTCTGTCTTTGTGCTCAATGTACTAACTTTCGATATCGTCTTCGTGCTTCAACCCTGTTTCCCTTGGTATTGGCTTTATGCATTTGCCTTCATTCTTTGGTGTCGACACCAAGCTAACTACTCATTGCATATTGGTGTCAACAACGTGTCTTTATTGCCTTCTTTTCTTGGTATCGACACCAAGCTGTTTGTTACCCTATATTGATATCGATTGCATATTTATAAAGTTATTGTTCTAGTGCCATCTTTGTTGATACCCTCTATATCCTTGGTATCGACTCCGTATTCCCAATCTTGCTATATTAGTATCAGTTTCATTGTTATCATTTGAAGCTTTCAGTGTCTGCTTCATTTTTCATGACTCCACTTCTTGGTGTCGGTACCCTTTTCTTTTCGGTGTCGGCTCTGCTGTCTCTTCACCTATTCTTGGTATCGGCTCTCTTGTTTTCAATTCCGCTTTTGGTTTTGACTTCATGTTACTGGGACTCGAAATTTAGTGTCGGTTTAGCTGTCCCTAAAGCCTTTTTTTCTTGATTTCGATTTCATTACCTCAAGCCATATGTTTTCAGTATCGTCTTCTGGTTTCAAATCTTCTACTTCTTTCCATTAGATCGATGCAGACTTCGGTGATAACAGCTGTGATTTGTGACTATTTATATGGTGTTAGTGTTGTGCTTCGAAGAACCAAATTCCACGTCAACAACAGTACACATCTTTCGGTTTTTTAGCATACGCATAGTGCTTTAAGCATCTCTTTAAACTTCGTAGTCTTACCTAGTAAATCTTATTGTCGGAGTTTGTATAATATGCATCAACTTTGGAAATTGCTGCATAAATTAGAATCTTGATTTTGAAGTTTGCTTAACACAAGAAATAACCATTGCACATCAACTTTAATTTTGAACTACAAACACAAGCTCTCAAAATTTGTGCTGCTTCGACAACCAACAAATCGGTCTTGGATGTGTAAGAATTCACTAGGGTTGTTATGGTAATGATAACTGCTACTCATACAAGAAAAGCGTTACCATAATGACACCATTGGATAGTAAAAAATAACTATTAATATTTACTGTTGATAAAATGATCTGTATGTCAACAAATTGATAAATCATTTAGTTCTTAACCGTAAATTTACTAATACATAAAACATGAAAAAGGTAATGCATTGAAAATTTGATAATAGTGTAAAAAGTAAATACTTTATTCTTGATTCTAATCCCATCAATCTTTATATCTACATTTTGAATCATGGGTTAATTAGGGAAAATGAAACTTTAAAGAGAAAGATTATTTTTAAAAACATAAACTTCCATTTTTAGATCAAAAGTCAAATGTTATTTATAACCAGCATTATATTCAATTTTCATGCTATATAAAATGTTAATTATAGCTAGCATTGTCCTTTGGTGTTTACTTCTTCTTTTTTTTTTTCCTTTTTTTTTTTAAATGTAGTCATTTAGCTTATAAAGTTAAAACATGTTCTCTGGTTTAATTTTTTTTGTCCACACTATATCCTTATGCCTATTTTCCTATTGAATTATTTTAATCGACACAGAAAACTTGTTTGATTCATCATAGACTATTTACATTGACATAAAATAATAACTTTGTTACTCATCGACTTTGAATCTAATAATCAAATAAAAGAAAATTTGGAATTTTGTTGGTGGAAAGTATGAGAAGTTTCAAAATTAGGGAGAATGACACAAGTGGAACTCAGGGGGCTCACTAATTTTTTTTCATTTACACTATCATTTGGCCTTCTCACTAAATTCTAAACTTTTGACCAATTTTTTTTTATTAAGTTTGTTCTTCTCCCTATTTTCCACTTGCTATAAATGGTACTGCAATCTTCTAATTAGAAGCAAATCTATCTTCATAAGTGTCCTTGGTTAAGATCAATTAAGATAGTGAAAAAAAAATTAATATAACAAGGAAATTTTTGTTACTATTGTTTTAAATACCATTATAATTACCATTAACATAATGATCAACGAAGAATTTATTTATTTTGAGGACCAGATCCATCGAGAATGGTTTTCGTTGAGCCATGGTCTTTTTTTTTTTTTTTTTTCCTCCCAGGCTAATTGTATGCCGGTTTTATTTGGTTTTATGCGCATTTTCCTTCCGTGCCGAGCTTGTACGCTTGTCCCTCTCTCGTCTTCTTGCTTATGCTTTTCGTTTTCATTGAAAAATATAAGACTATTTAAATGCGTCACATGCTGTAGCAAGTATCTTTGCTCGTTCGAGTTCCCGAAGCTAGCTATTTTTTGGTTTACTCCTGTAGGAATAATAGGCAACAGTTGGTCTAATTCAAATCGAATCGACTTGTGAAGAATGCTAAGCATGGACTCTCTCCTCACCAAGCCAGTTGTAATACCTCTGCCTTCTCGAGTTTGTTCACTACCAATCTTGCGAGGTAATTAATTATCTTGTTTTGAGTTCTGTACAAATTTTAAGTATTTTTTATTTTAATTGCATGTGTGATGTATTGCTTTGGGAGTAATTTACCATGCTACGGAGAGAAAATGGATTTGGAATAGCTTCAAAATTTGTGTTTAAGGCCACTGCATTTGAATTAAGCTTGATTTCAGTTTGATCTTTTAGTTTAAAAATATTCATGGAGTAGAAATTACTTCATTTGGTTCGCATCCTATTGATAAATTTTCAAAGGTCTTGTACTTTCAAATATAGGGACAGTTTGTTATTTGTAGCAGAAAACTAATGTAGACTGCTTCTTGGTCTACTATTCTTTGTTAATTCCTGTTAGAGAAGCAGTGATTTAGCTACTGGTTTGGTTGTTTGATAGTGATTGCACCACTTTATTTTCTTTCCTTGTTTAAAAATGGGAAGAGATCTACTGTTCCAAAATTTTGTGTCAAGGTGTTCCAAAATAATCTCAACCACTCATTTTTTTGTGAAATCATTTATTTGATACATCCACAGCATAATGGATGTATATGATGTAGCGGACACATGACAAAACAGTGTTTTGGGGAAACCTATCTTATTTGAAAGAATACCTTGTTATGTGTCAAAATAATCAGTGTGTCAAAATAATCAGTGTAGTGCTAAGGCATCCATTTTTTCTCTTTCTAGTATCATGAATAAAAATAATAAACACAATAAATTTTATGTATTTTCTAATATCAGACACAATTCACATTGCAATCAACCACCGTGCAAAAACGTTTTGCACGACAAACGACCGTCGACCAACACCGTTTTCCACGGTCATCAACCATTGAACTACCATTGTTCAGTGGTTGATCATCATAGAAAAAGGTGTTGATCGGCGGTTGTTCGTCGTGAAAAAAATAAATGAAAATAATGTAGTTGAAGCCCCTTGAAATGTTTGATATTAGAAAGAGTGTAATATAGAAAACTATATGGTATTTTTTGGTAATGATGTTGGAATGAAGAAAACGAGGTGCCCTTAGCATCACACAATAATTTAAACTCCCTCAAGTTTATTCCTTCACTGGAAGATGTTTTGTTAATGATTTGACAATTTACTTAATATTTGCTTCCAAACAGGGCTGGTATATAACACAACATGCACGTTTTACATTTAAGTTCCTAGGCAAAAGGAGAAACTAATAATGATCAAGAACCTTTTAATTTGGCAATAAACTTAATTTAGTGCCAACAGGCTATTCCTAAGTGTTCCGGTATCTAAAGCTAGTTGTAAGCCAAGACCCTAATAGAAGTGTTGGAAATATTGGGTGAATTATTAAAATATTGAGATAAGTGTATGAATGGCTCCTTTATGTGAATAGTCTCATATCATGAGATTATATGGAAGAGGCAGGTATATATACTTGTTTCTAAGAAATCATGTTGGGGTCTTGGGCTCCCAATACATGCTTTGTTGTGAGGAGGGAGGCCATGCATCATGACCACCACACGCGCGCGCGACCGACCGACCGACCCGACCATTGTTTCCCAACAATTTGAAGACGATCTGAAACAATGGCTTCGACATCAACTATGGATGATGCTGCTCCTCCCTCTGCTTTCCAGATCCCATTGGTGACTGCTGCCCCCTTTCGTTTTGAATGTCCGCACTTCAAACGATGGCGTCAAAAGATGGAGTTTTACCTGACGATGAGAAAGGTGGCTGCTGCTCTGACCACCGACAAACCGCAGTTGTCAGACAAACCTGACGGAACTGATGAAGCGCAGATGGCTTCCTGGACTGAACAATCAAAACAGCAACAGAACTTGATTGAGCAGGACTATCTGTGCAGAAATTTCATTCTCAATGGCCTCAGCGATGATCTGTATGATTACTACAACTCGGACGACAAGACAGCGAAGGAGATCTGGGAAGCGCTGAAGAAGAAATATGATACATAGGAGGCAGGGGCAAAGAAGTATGTTGTGAGCCGCTACCTCAAGTATCAGATGACAGACGACAGGTCAGTAGAGATGCAGTCTCATGAACTTCAGAAAATAGCTCATGAGATCATCTCTGAAGGTATGGTTTTGGACGAACAATTTCAAGTTGCTGTTATTATTGACAAACTGCCCCAGGTTGGAAAGATTTTAAGAATTTCCTACGATATAAGACTAAGGAATTTTCCTTAGAGAGCCTGATCACTCGCCTCCGTATTGAGGAGGAGACACGTAAACAGGACCAGAAAGAGGAAGTGTTGGTTGTCTCAAACAACAGCACTAAGAAGACCACATCCGCTGTTCTGAAACCGAATCAGAAATCATTTAAGAATCAGAACAGGCGCAACAAACAGAATGGGAATCCGCAAGAAAACCCAAAAGGACAGCAGAAACCAGCTCAAAAGAATGACTCTAGACAGTTGTTTCTATGTTACAACTGTGGAAAACCAGATCATATGGCACACAAGTGTCGGAACAGGCCAAGCTCTGCACCGCAGGCTAACCTGACAGAAGAGCCTCTTACGGCTATGATTACTGAGATTCATCTTGTTGGTGGATCAGAGGGTTAGTGGGTAGACACTGGTGCTTCTCGCCATGTCTGCTATGATCGTGATATGTTCACCACATACACGGTTGCTGATGATCAGAAAGTGCTATTGGGAGATTCTCATACCACTAAAGTTGCAGGGGTTGGAAATGTGGAGATCAAGTTTACCTCTGGAAGGACTGTGATTCTTAAAGATGTTTTGCATACACCAGAGATGAGGAAGAATCTGGTTTCTGACTTTCTTCTTAATAAGGCAGGATTTACTCAATTTATTGGGGTTGATGTGTATACCATAGGTTATAAGGGATCTTTTGTAGGAAAGGGTTATGCTTGTGAGGGAATGTTTAAATTAAATGTTGAATCTAATAAAGTGAATAATTCTGCTTATATGTTGTGTGATTTTAATATTTGACACTCTAGATTATGTCATGTTAATAAACGAATAATTCATAACATGAGCACTCTAGATATGATACCTAAGATGTCAGAATCTGAATCTGATAAATGTGAATTCTGTACACAAGCAAAAATCACTAAGAAATCTCATAAATCTGTTGATAGAGAATCTGAACCCTTAGATTTGATTCACTCTGACATATGTGAACTTGATGGTACTTTAACTAGACATGGACATCGGTATTTTATCACTTTTATTGATGACTGGTCTGATTTCACATATGTATACCTTATGAAAAATAAAAGTGATGCTTTTGACATGTTTAAAACATTCAAAACTGAGATTGAGAATCAAACAAATAGGAAAATTAAGAGATTTCGTAGTGATAGAGGAATATAATATGAATCCAATTCAATTCTGGATTTCTATAAATTACATGGTATTGTACATGAGAGAACTGCACCCTATTCACCTGAAATGAACGGTAAAGCTGAAAGAAAAAATAGGACTTTTACCGAATTAGTAGTTGCCATCCTACTAAATTCTGGTGCAGCAAAACATTGAGTGGGGGGATAATTTATTGACTGTATGTTATGTTCTAAATGGAATCCCCAAATCTAAGAATAAAATTTCACCTTATGAAATTTTAAAGAATCATAAACCCAATGAGTCATACTTTAGAACTTGGAGTTGTCTAGCATATGTTCTCATTCCAGACCCTAAGAGAATAAAATTGGCAAGTAGAGCATATGAATGTGTATTTATAGGCTATGCTATTAATAGCAAAGCATATCGATTTTATGACATAAATGCACATAACATAATTGAATCAAATGATGCCGATTTTTATGAAACAAAATTTCCTTTTAAATTAAGGAATAGTGGGGGCACCTCAAGTATGCCTATTAGAACAGAACTTAATAAAAATTCTGAAGCTGAACCTAGAAGAAGTAAAAGAGCAAGAACCGAGAAAAATTTTGGTTCGGATTTCTGTGCTTTTACTATAGAGGAGGATCCCTTAAACCTCCAAGAGGCCTTATCTTCTTTAGATGCCGATTTTTGGCAAGAGGCTATAAATGATGAGATGGATTCTCTGGAATCCAATAAGACTTGGCATTTGGTAGATTACCCTCTGGTTGTAAATCTATAGACTGTAAATGGGTGCTTAAAAAAAAATTAAAACCTGATGGTACTATAGATAAATACAAAGCACGACTGATAATCTCACTCGCTTCCATTCATAATTTACTAATACACCAAATGGATGTTAAAACCGCATTTTTAAATGGTGAATTAGAAGAAGAAATCTATATGGACCAGCCTGAAGGATTTGTAGTACATGGTCAAGAACATAAAGTATGAAAATTAGATAAATCATTATATGGTTTAAAACAAGCACATAAACAATGGCATGAAAAATTTGATAACTTAATCATTTCACATGGTTTTAAAGTTAATGAAAGTGACAAATGCATTTATTACAAATCTGAGAATGACATTTGCACTATTATATGCCTTTATGTAGATGACCTACTCATCTTTGGGTCAAACATTCATGCCATAAATTCAGTCAAATCCTTATTAAGTGCCAATTTTGATATGAAAGATCTAGGTAAGGCGAGTGTAATCCTTGGTATTAAGATTACTAGGTCAGAAAAGGGAATTTTTTTGGATCAATCTCATTACATTGAGAAGATACTGAAGAAATATAATTAGTTTGACTGTAAATCTGCATGTACACCATATGATCTAAGTGTAAAGTTATTTAAGAACACTGGTGAAGGTGTAAGACAGTCTGATTATGCGAGCATCATTGGCAGTCTTCGATATGCCACTGATTGTACTAGACCCGACATTGCCTATGTCGTGGGATTATTATGCAGGTTTACCAGTAGATCTAGTATAGAGCACTGACATGCTATTGAAAGGGTCATGAGGTACCTTAAACGAACTATGAACCTTGGATTACATTATGAGAAGTTTCCAGCTGTACTTGAAGGATATTCAGATGCAGATTGGAATACTTTATCTGATGACTCTAAAGCGACCAGTGGCTATATATTTAGCATCGCTGGAGGAGTTGTTTCTTGGAAATCCAAGAAACAGACTATTTTGGCTCAGTCTACTATGGAGTCTGAGACGATAGCACTAGCCACGGCTAGTGAAGAAGCAAAGTACTTGAGAAATCTGCTAGCTGAGATTCCCTTATGGGAAAAACCGATACCAGCTGTGTTGATACATTGCGATAGTACCGCGGCTATTGCAAAAATTCAGAACCGTTATTATAACGGTAAGAGACGACAAATACGACGTAAGCACAGCACGGTTAGAGAACTACTTTCCTCAGGTACCGTTAGAGTGGATTACGTACGTAGTGATGAAAATTTGGCAGATCCTTTGACGAAAGGACTGTCCAGAGAGAAAGTCCTTAATTCTTCTAAAAGAATGGGATTATTGCCCTTAGATTGTTGAGTCACGCACAATGGTAACCCGACCTAAATGACTGGAGATCCCAAGAAATAGGTTCAATGAGTAAAAACAAGTTGTGTAGTGATAGGAGTTGAACATGCTATTTAATAAATCAAGAAGCATGTATTCCTGAAGTGATTAGAGGATGAGTTGATAATAACTCTTAATGAGATCTATACTCTATTTGGAGTGGAGTACCTACCTTCAGGAGTACTGTTGATAGACTCACCTATGTGAATGTGGAAATGTGGCCGTTTCCTATGGAGTTTTGGGCAAAACTTCTAGAGCGTTCACTAAACTGGAATAGACGTGCATGACCATAAATGCACGGGCTTATTTGATTGCACTATAAAAAAGATTGTGTGTGGTTTGATGTCAGGAATAGAGTTCAGGACTACGAGTCACTCTAGTAAAAACTGAATCTTATTCACTATGCAAAGGTTCAAGTCGGATGACACCTTTATTTATGCACAGTCTTATGTTTTTAGAAACTGCTCGATAATATTAAAAAAAAATTCAAGTGGCGGATTGTTGGAAATATTGGGTGAATTATTAAAATATTGAGATAAGTGTATGAATGGCTCCTTTATGTGAATAGTCCCATATCATGGGATTATATGGAAGAGACAAGTATATATACTTGTTTCTAAGAAATCATGTTGGGGTCTTGGGCTCGCAATACATGCTTTGTTGTGAGGAGGGAGGTCATGCATCATGACCACCACACACGTGCGCGATCGTCCGGGCCGGGCCGGGCCGGGCTCGGGCTTTGTGGTGTAAACACTTATATTTTTGAGTCAGGAAACACTGCTTTTTTCGAACTATGTTTTTAAATACGAAAATATTTCTGAGCCGACTTTTATTTTGAAGCGGTAAACTATTGACCCGGTATTTTAGCAGATTTTATTACTGCACAGTATTTTCGTTCAGCCCTAATCCCCATCTATGTATTATCTTCAGTTGTAGACGAAAATATATATAGCTTACCTCCGCCATTAAAATTATTATCCAGAAATCTTCGGGCAGTAATTTTATTTCGAAAGTGCAAATCTGCACTGATTTGTTGTGCAAAGCAAATCAGTTATTAATTTCAAAGGCTGTTTTATCCTAGAGGTGGCGGCGAACGTACGAACTGGTTTTGCACCACCGACCAGATCGCCGAATCGTCTTGCCGATTAATAAAATTAATAACATTACCAAGTACGTGACTCAAATCAGATTAATAAAATTAAAACATCAAAGTAGTTTATATGATATAAATAACAAATGGAGTAACAGAAAGAAATGTCCCTTTTGGTAATGTTATTTCAAGTCATACATCAGTTTAAAACAAAAAATATTTTTTAGCAACTGATTTGATTTAAAAATGTTATCATTAAGTTTCAAAACAATGAAGCTTATTTACTATGAATTTTAGCATTCAGATCATATTAATAGTCAATAAACAGAAATCCACAATATAAAGTTAATAAAAACGCAGATATAGAAATTGCGACTTCTGAAATTAATAAGATATTCTAATATTTCCTTTCCATGAAATGTTGAAAATTATGAATTTGTGGGATTTATGAAAGTTGCAGTTTTTTTAATATAGGAACTACGAATTGATGTTTGCCTTTTTTATGTCTACTGTCTGCTTTTAGCCCCGTACAATGGTTTTTGTTCACGTCTACTCTAAATTTCCACATTTTTATTTTTATTTTTTGTATTTTGGTGACCTATTGTGCAATGAGCCCAAAGTCATGGTCATAGCGGGATTACCTAAGGACCACCCTTGAGCACTACTACGGACACTTTAAAACCTTTCCTTAATAACAAAGTATATTTAACAAAATTTACTTCTTAATATCAAGCTTCTAACAGTTCATTCAGTTATATTCCACCGAACAACACTCTTCACCTACTGCACAAACTTGATAATGCCAAATACCACAATGCAATTTCAAAACTGATCATGAATTTTCACTAAAAAATGACTTTATAGCAACTATTATTCGTTGATATATTCAGTGTTGTATTGCCAGCCAATTCAAGGTTCATAAGATGGTACATTGCCACATTGTTATTAGTATACTTGTATATGGCATGTTGAACTTGTGGTATCATTTGGCTCGTGGTGTGTGACCATTAGCTCAACGTATTGATTGGGATGCTAAGAAGGGTCAGCTTCAGTGCATTGCTGGCTCAGCCTTTTCATTTGGTTTTCATCAAAAATATTAGATTTGAGAACCCGGTTTTAAGGTTTTGATTAACCTTTAGTGGAAATGAATTAAAATGACATGGCAACTCTAAAGGGGGAAGTGCAGTATAAAGAAGAAGAAGTTTTATTTTTACTAGCACCTTTCAGTTATCACATTACTAAAAAAAAAAAATTGTAGGTCTTTAGCAGTATACTTATTTTCTAGGATAACGTGACTCAACCGTTCTGGATTGCTATTTCATTTTGTACCATTTTCAGGCAGGTCTGCACCAGGGCAATATTCATGTAGAAGCTACAATCCAATAAGATTTCAAGGGTGCCTCATAAATTATGATCGTATGAAACCGAGGTTTACAACGTGTAGCAGGTCTCAAAAACTTGGTCATGTAAAAGCCACATCCGAGCATTCTTTAGAACCTGGATCCGAAGGATACACCCATAGAAGCATATGGGAAGCCGTACTAGCTTCACTGAATGTTCTATACAAATTTTCGCGACCTCACACAATAATAGGAACAGTTAAGCCATGTCTTAAACTTCACTGAAGTAATATGTTTTTTCCTTAAGCTTTATATATACCAAATTAGCTTAAGTTATTTTTTAAATATTGCAGGCAATGGGTATAATGTCAGTTTCTTTGCTCGCTGTCGAGAGTCTATCCGATATTTCTCCTCTGTTTTTTGTGGGATTATTGGAGGTATTATCAACCAACTTTTTATTAATATTGCAGAAAGCAAGAATTAATTTCCTTTGTTGTCTTGCAGGCTGTGGTAG
Organism: Allium sativum; assembly: GCA_030737875.1. Taxonomy (NCBI): domain Eukaryota; kingdom Viridiplantae; phylum Streptophyta; class Magnoliopsida; order Asparagales; family Amaryllidaceae; genus Allium; species Allium sativum. Next base: position 17,863,340 of record JASFAX010000029.1, read on the forward strand.
CTGCATTGTTTATGAATGTTTACATTGTAGGTCTGAATCAATTATTTGACATAGAAATAGACAAGGTATTTCCCAAATGCTTGATGTTGTAATCAAAAATAGAAATTATATCAACTATATATTTTTTTTCCTTCTCAAAGTAAAAGTGAATTATTTTTTGTTGGTGGCCACCAAAATTTCAGGTCAATAAACCTGATCTTCCTCTTGCATCTGGAGAATACACGCCAAGAGCTGGTACGGCAATTGTCATTGCTTCAGCCATCATGGTAATAATATATCATTGCTCTATTGAAATATCGGTGATGTGTGCACTATCATTGTTTCTCGTGTTTCGAGAATCAAGTCCGTGCACTTTAAATTGTTATAAATAACCTAATTCGAATCAGATTTGCGGTCAAATATTTAAAACGGCTGTATGAACACACTTTGCTAGTGTTTTTTTCCTGAAGAATTTGTAACTACTAAGCGATCATGATTTTTATATGATGGGAGTATCAAATCATGCATATTTGTTGTCTAGATTTTCGTTAAAGTTACCTAAATGTTTGAAAAATATAAAAATTTGAATTTACGAGAATGTTGTCATATAATGTTCTGTCTTCGTTTTCTCATGTTTCAGAGCTTTGGCATTGGATGGTTAGTTGGCTCTTGGCCATTATTCTGGGCGCTTTTTATTAGTTTCGTTCTTGGCACTGCATATTCAATCAATGTAAGTATCTCTCTTCTATGTTAGACATTAAGCTAAACTAGAAAGAAAGAAAAATGCTCAACATTAAAAGAAATGAAAAGGTTAGTTTTCGGGTCCTGTCTACTTACTAGACCAGAGTAAGGGTTTTAATTTTGGTTCAAGGTTTTGCACATTCCATTGGAATTTCATGAAATTTATTTTTGGGTTCTTTTAAAAACACCAAATAACCGAGCCCATAATGATAGGAGTCTCTTAAAGCCATAAATAAAGTAGATAGAACAAGCCATAAAGTAGATAGAACGATGCCTTTTGCAAACACTTGAGACTAAATGAATTTGCTTTAAACATTGTTTTATACGTAACTATTCAAAAGCAAAATAAAAATGCATGGTGCAGTTATAACTTGAAAATATCATCTGCAGCTACCATTTCTAAGATGGAAGAGATCTGCCGTTGTTGCAGCAATATGTATCCTTGCTGTACGAGCAGTCATAGTCCAGCTCGCTTTTTTCTTACACATACAGGTACATTTTCTGCTGCATTTCGTTGAAACAGTAACTTGATCAATCTACACGTTTGGTAAATTCAAATTATCCCTGGGGCTGTCTTAAACAATTGCTATCCTCGTAAATATTCCAGAGTTTTGTTTTCAAAAGACCAGCAAGTTTCACAAGGCCATTGATATTTGCAACTGCCTTCATGAGCTTCTTCTCAGTTGTTATTGCTCTATTTAAGGTACATGCACTTTTCCAGTTCATTTTGGAAGTCAAAGTAAAAGCAAAATAAACGTTTTCACATCGATAAGCATGTTAATCAAATAAAGATAACATGCAGGATATACCTGATATAGACGGAGACAAAATATTTGGCATCCATTCTTTCAGCGTGCGCCTTGGCCAGGAGAGGGTGTGTTATTTGCATTTACACTACTTAATTTTAAAATATTCACCCGAAATTTTTCTTTGCTTTTCTCTTACAATATAGTTCATGTGATTAGGTGTTTTGGATATGTATATATCTCCTTGAGATGGCCTACGCTGTTGCCATGGCTGTTGGAGCTACTTCCTCATGCCTATGGAGCAAATGCATAACAGTAAGTGCAAAACTCTATCCCCCCCTCCCCTCTCTTTTTTTCCAAATACATTTTTAACATAAATTTATTAGCCAAATATTCAAAATTTCATCTTCTAAGGGGATGGATTAAAAAATAGTTAACTATACTATAGAAGCGTGGTAAATGATAAATTTGTTTAGCGTCCGATATATTTATGGTTTCTATTGTAAACATAATATTATCGTCAACACACGCAATTCAACTTTCAATAGCTTTGAAAAATCACTTCACCTTTTTTTTTCCCCCTATAGGTCATTGGTCATGCAATTCTTGCGTCGTTACTTTGGAATCGTGCTAGATCTCATGGACCGATGACCAAAGCCACTATTACATCTTTTTATATGTTTGTGTGGAAGGTAACGAAAAATGTGATCAGTTTACAATGTCTAGAATGGTTTCTCTTTTATATAAAAGATATTGCATCAGAATATTAATGTCATTTTGTCAATTTTCAGCTCTTCTATGCTGAGTACTTGCTCATTCCTTTTGTAAGATGAGGGTTCATGACACACATGGAAAAGAATCGCTAAAGAAGGTACTTAGTTTGTGTTTACTTCCTGATACGCAAAGGAAATTGTGCTGAGTCTTCATCTCTATTTACTGAGCTGCTGTTTCTGTGAAGTGCTAAATAGGGGTGAGCAATATTCGGTTCAAACCGAATTAACCGACCAAACCGGTCCATTTCGGTCGGTTCGGTTCGGTTTCAAAACTAAACGGTTTGAATTCGGTTTGTAATTTTTTTTTTTTTTTTGTTATCGGTTTAACCGAATTAACCGAACTTGTAATTTTTTATCTAATTTTATGGTATTGTTATACTTTAAATAATTAGTTTAGCTATATAATACAAAGACATTTGTTGCAAATAGATCAAATCTTATCATAAACATAAAATTTACTATATAAACTTTCTCCAAACATCAATTTATGGTTTACTTTGAGTGGATGCATCATTAAAATTATAGTATATCTTTCAAGTTCGGTTAAATCGGTTACCGACCGAATTAACCGAACTTAATTTGGTTCGGTTCGGTTCGGTTTGAAAAAAGTTTGGTTTCAATTCGGTTTGAGTTTTTTTACGTCCAAACCAACCGAACCGACCGAACGCTCTGCTAAAGATAAATTTTATGTTACTGACTTATCATCAGATGAGTAGATAATGGAGGCAGAAATGGCTGGAATTAACAAGGCTTTAATTGTCATCTTAAGAAGGGAGAGTTCTTTCAACAATTGCAGATCATTTCTCCTTAATTATATTCATGTTGTATATTGTGTTATGATCATTGAATGACAATAGCCTATGTTGAATTTAGGATATCCAGTGGTTTTCTTTGTTCTTTGTTAAGAATTTATTCACAAAAAAAAATGAAGTAAAGTTAAACCCATAACCTACAGGTCACTTTAAACACCCATACAAATAAATATAAAATGAAAAGATTTTGAGCTAATAACATAACCCAGCCCTTCAAGTCGGTTAAAACACTATATTGAAAAAGGAAATACAAAACTTCATCGAACAAAGTCCTAGTTCTTTGCTAAAAAAAACCAGATTTCACAACCTAATGGATACTCGAGAAATTTGAAATGCATATATGAAAGTGTGCACATCTAAAATTATCCTTTCGATTTTTGTAAAATTATAGTTTATTTTATGCGTATTTTAGTTTGAAGAAAGATATCTTTGTTGTTTTATTAAGTTAATAGTTTATATTATATATTTAATGTGGATTAGTTGTTATGTAACGGCGGTTGGAACAAAACTCCTCCTTCTGCATAGGGTGCACACATTTAATTTATTCTGTGTGTAAGACTATTTATTCAAACCGTCATTACTATCTTAACAACATGCGAGACAATTCTAACACTAGTTGCTAAATACTATTTATTATTATCATATTTGTTGTTTTTGCGCACTTATATAATGAAGGGACGGGAAAATAATATGTTGAATCAATTTTTTTTGCTTATATTTCTTGATTTATTATTAGTTAGTGGATGAATGACTATCTGCTATATGTTCGTACTACAACAACAACAACAACAAAGCCATATATCCCAGACAAGTTGGGGTTGGCTAGATATGGAACCCAAAATTAAAATAAAATAAAATTAATAATGCTGATAATAATATATATATAAAGGGTTTAAAATAACCAAACAAATAAAAAGTTATCCGATAAAGGGTTTTTTTAAATAATAATAATAATAAGTAAAAAGGTTCAATAAAAGTGAAATAAAATCTAAAATAGTAATAAAAAATAAAAAGGTTCAGTAAACGTGAAAAAAGTCTAAAAAAAACCTAAGGTTCTGGTACATGGATTGCCAATTTCCATGCACTCCTATCAACTACCAGCTCTTTCGATAAACTCCAGTTACTTAAATCTCTCTTTATTATCTCCTCCATGTCATTTCAGGTCAACCTCTACTTCTCTTTGGGCCTTCGGCGCAGCCTAGAATTCCAACGCGTACAGGTGCATCGTATGGTCTACGTTGGATATGTCCAAACCATCTCAAGCGGTATTGGACTAACTTCTCTTCAATAGGTGCAACTCCAAGTTTTACCCGAAAAAAAAACTTGAAGTTGCACCTATTGAAGAAATTTTTTTGATATCCAAAAGTAATTTCGAATGCGGATATGGATATCAGATTATGCACATTTGAACATAGGCATGCCTCACTTCTTTCATTCTGATGGTCGTTTATTTCCAGTCTTTTGTAAGCGTAGTTCATTGTGTTAGTGTCAGCATATGACTCGGGGCGAACTGTAACACCTTGATATTTTAATAATAAAATTAATTAAAAAGAAAACTTTACAGATGTTCTAATTTGGCTACGGAAGTTTCACTATTGAGTACTTTACGAGTTTCTTGAAAACTGTCATATATAACTTATCTAAATCCGAGTTAAAACGAAGAAGTTATGAGAGAAAACAAAAATCAAAATTCATATAAAAAATAAAATTAAATAATACTACTACATAGTTTGACCGCCCAAGGGTGAAAATGCCCATTAAAGCTAGTACCTAGCCAGGGACGAATGACAAAGTAGATCTAAGTTTAAACCTGAACCATGCAGATTAGAAATTAATTGTTAGATTTAGGTCTGCGACATTGCATAATCAAATTAAATCTTGATGATTCAATGGCCTAGCCATTTCATTCACGCATTTTTCTTCCTTTACCTCTAGGTTCCCTTTCATTTTTCAGAGGATGAACCTAAAATTAAATATTTTCTTTCTGGAAGAAGACAATAAATAAAATATTAGAAGGTCTAGATAAGGGGATATGGGAAGAACACGGACATCAGCACATGATCAAGATGAGTGGATATTTACTTTTCAGATCAGAAATATTAAGGATTTAGGGTTAAAAATAGTTTTAGTTTACATTTTCAGTTGTTTATTTTCAATTTATTAAAATTTACAGTTCTATTGATAAGTTTTATAGTTTAATACAATTAATTGACAAGTTTTACAGTTTAGTACAGTTAACTGATGGTTTACAGTTTAATACAATTAGTTGAAAAGTTTTACAGTTTAGTACAATTAATTGGTAGGTTTACAGTTAAGATAATTAATTTACAGCTTTGCGGTACAAGTAATTTACAGTTTTATTTAAATTTACCTTTCTTTTACATGTATTTAAAAAATTATAATTTTGTAAATTTAGATTTAAAAATAGTTTTAGATTCATTCAGTTTATGTGAAAATAGTAAGAAAAATAGAGAAATTTCGCGTAAAGTGGATTTAAATAGAAAATACATTATTATTAGAAAAGATTAAAAATACATGAACAATAAATTTGAAAGCAAAATATATACTGTTATAAAAGTTATTAGAAGTAAAGAAACAGGTTTTTAAAACTTGTAGATAAATTATAACATTTGTTATAATTAAAGGAAAAAAGTAGAATTATTATGGTGTTAGTTCATGATAGGTAGAGACCGTTTTTAAAATAGAGAATATCATGAAATAGTAAAAAACCTAAAAGTTTAGAAATATGGTAATAATAGAAAACAACATTGTTAGGGTTTGTACTAACAACAAACCATACATTTGTTGGAGAGAGGTAAATAAGTGACCTATATTTATGCCTGGTACGGTTGGAGGCCCATACCAACAGCCAATAGACACACACGCCGGAGTAGGTAAATAAGTGATCAATGGTTTAAGACTCAGTCATACGTGACTGAAGGGGCAACACAACTAGATTATTGTTTGGGTGTCGTACCAACGAGGAACAGACACGCACGTCGGAGAGATGTAAGTAAGTAGCCCATATGGAAAGGACTGAAAGCAGTGCGTTCTAACGATGATCGAGCGCGCGGCATCGGAGCAGTAAATAAGGCGCTATGAGTTATTATGTTAGATAAATGTCCCTCTAAACAGATACGTGGATGATTTCAGAGTGAAGTAAATAAGAGACCACGAAAGCTAGGGTGGTCTGTACAACGATTCACGTCTGGGTGAATTTTGATTTATAGTAAGGAGCATAAACTACCATGTTAGCTTCACGATGGAGAGTAGAAAATCAATTATGGTAGAATTAGGAGTTATCCTTAAACAGTACTTTGCTTCTACAGTAGAAATTACAGTGCAAACAGTCAACTTAACAATCATATTAAACAATCAACTTAACAATCATCTTAAACAATCGGCCTAAGTAATCATCTTAAGTAAGGCACAGACAATAAATCCTTATAACACTTAGAACTATTCTTAAGCGTGTTATCTCTTGATTGTTAACTTTCTAGTAGTCACTTTCTATTCACTAGACTTTTATGTCTAATCCCTTCCCATTTCCCTTCTTCCCTCGTAGGGATACAGAAAAGTAGCAAATTCTTGACAGACCTGGAGGATTGCTTGGACGCTCCATTCTAATGCGTTTTCATTTATAGCTTATCTTATTCTTGTTGTTTAATGCATTTGGATTTAAGAGGGAGATGCTTTGATATATTATGTACTCTGATATTATAGTAATTTTTAGACTTTTATGTAATGACATTTATTTAGTTATGATCAATAAAATGACATTTTTTGAATATGTTTAAGGTATTTTGTTTCCGTTATAAAATATTTGTGTCATGTTATCTTAGTCTCTATAGCTTTTAGTTATACCTCAACGCTTCACATTTTTTGTCATGACCCGTTAGGGGTATGTTAAATGGTATGGGGTGTCATATTTGAAATCAGAGCCTAAGATTTGAGGATTTCTAAAAATGGTTTTAAAAAGTAAATTATTTTCAAAAACAATTTTCAGAAGAGAAGTATTTTGAAAAATATAAAAGTATTTATATCAAAAATCTCTCAAATTGTTGAGAACTTTATAATTTCCTCTGTGTAGATAAGCTTAGAAGTGAAGTGCAGTAAAACAATTGACAGATAGATGAAAATAACAAGCAACAACACAAGAGATTTTTGTTTACGCGGAAAACCCAATGAGGGAAAAACCACGGGACTAGAAGTCCAATTCTTCCACTATAAGATGATAGTAGGATTACAAGAACTCACCACAAATATTGGATGGTTTTATATTTTTGTATATATCTCACACTCAGTGGCTCACTCAAGCGTGAGGATAAAGACTTCTCAAGCTATCTCTCTTTTTGTGTATTTCTATATATCTTTCACACACTCATATATATAAGTGTGAAATACAAAAGGTTCTCTCACAATGTGGCTTTCAAACTTCTTTCCTGGAAATACTGTTTCCATTGGGTTTACTTAGGTATGCATAGAAATTGATGTGTCTACACACCTTTCAACAATATTTGTTGAGCATTCCAATAAATTAGGAGGGAAAACCCAACAAATCTCCCCCTTCCCGACTTAATCAAGAAGCACTTCCATACCAGCACCATCACAACAGTCATCAAATTTCTTAGTTGGTATGGCCTTCGTCAACATGTCTGACCAATTATCATCAGTATGAACTTTGTTGAGTTGCAATAGCTTTGCTTCCAACGCATCTTTAATCCAGTGATATCGAACATCGATGTGTTTCGATCGGGAATGATAGGCTGAATTTTTGGCAAGTTGAATTGTACTTTGATTGTCACAATAGAGATCATAACTTTCTTGTTTTTGGCCCAATTCTAAAAAGAAGTTTTTCAGCCATATCATCTCTTTGCATGATTCTGTAGCTGCAATGAATTCGGCTTCAGTTGTAGACAAGGCAACACATTTTTGGAGCTTTGATTGCCAAGATACTGCTCCCCCCGAAAAAAGTAATCAAATAGCCTAATGTTGATTTTCTTGAGTCAACATCTCCTGCCATATCTGCGTCTATGTATCCTTTTAACACAGATTTTCCTTTTCTGAAGGTAAATCTTTCAAGAATTTTCTCTATATATCTTTCTTGCGATAACCACAATAGTCCCTTGGATCTATCACGGGTGACTTTCATTCCAAGAATCTACTGTGCTGTTCCCAGATCTTTCATTGCAAAAGATTCCCTTAAAGCCTTCTTGAGAGCTGTAATTTTCTTTTTGTCCTGTCCAACAATCAACATATCGTCAACATATAATAAAAGTATGATGAAATCACCACCAGCATACTTCTTTATATAGACACAGTGATCGCATAGAGTCTTCTTGAACTCATGTTGAGTCATGAAAGAGTCGAACTTCTCATACCATTGGCGCGGTGCTTGTTTAAACCGTATAGACTCTTCTCGAGACGACACACAAAATGTTCTTTTCCCGCAACTTTGAACCCCTCGTGTTGCTCCATATAGATCTCTTCCTCTAGGTCTCTGTGTAAAAATGTTGTTTTAACATCGAGTTGTTCAACTTCTAAGTCTAAACAAGCTGCTAGACCCATTACGACTCTAATAGATGACATTTTTACTACGGAAGAAAATATTTCATCAAAATCAATACCTTCCTTTTGATTGCAACCCTTAACAACAATTCGAGCTTTGTATCTAGGTAGACTATTCTTCTCTTCTGTTTTTAACTTGTACACCCATTTTCATTTAAGGCTCGTTTTCCCTTGGGTAGCTCCACCAGATCATATGTATGATTGTCATGCAAGGATTGCATTTCTTCCTGCATAGCTTTCTCCCATTCTTCTTTGTGTTCACTGGTTATAGCTTGTTCGTAACTTTGAGGCTCCCCCTCATCAGCGATTATCACATACTCATCTCTAGGATATCTAGTAGAGGCACGTCTTTCTCTTGTAGAACGTCGTAATGGAGGTTGTGTTGAGGCATTTGTTTCATCTGTCATCTCTTCATTTGACTGAGATTGTTCATGCAATGATGGCTCTTCAATTGATTGTTTAGTAACTTCATGTTGTCTTTGCAACCCATTATGATTAGGCTCCTCCTCTTGCCTTCCACCTACATCTTGCATCACAGAGGATGGTGCAGGATCTGAATATGTTATTTGCTTAGGTCTAGACGTCTCTGCTTGCTTAAGATCTTCTATTGTCTGGTCTTCAAAGAAAATAACATCCCGGCTTCTAATAAGCTCTCTTTTAACTGGATCCCATAACCGATATCCAAACTCATTTTTAGGTGAACCAAGGTAAATACACTGCTTGGTTTTTGAGTCAAGTTTAGCCTGCTCGTCTTTAGGAATATGAACGAATGCAAGATAACCAAACACCTTCAAGTGGTCATAAGAGATCTTCTTGCCTGACCAAACTTCTTCTGGAATGCCTTTGTTTAGTGGACCTGATGGTGAGAGATTAATTATATCAACAATAATCTTCACAGCTTCTCCCCAAAATGATTTAGAGAGTTTAGCATGAGATATCATACATCGAACTCTTTCTTCGATGCATCGATTCATTCTCTCAGCAACACCGTTTAGTTGAGGTGTCTGTGGAGGTGTTTTCTCAAGATGGATGCCAAATGTCTTGCGGTACTCTTCAAATGGACCACAATATTCACCACCATTGTCAGCTCGGACACACTTCAACTTCTTGTTTGTTTGTCGTTCCACCATGGCATGAAACTCCTTAAAAGTCGCAAGTACATTGTCTTTTGTTTTCAACAAATACACCCAAACCTTTCTTGAGTGATCATCAATGAATGTTACAAAATATAATGCACCTCCAAGAGATTTTTCAATCATAGAGCAGACATCAGTATGTACTAAATCAAGGATATGCTTTCTTCTTGATGGTCTATTTGATCTATAAAAGGAAACTCTATGTTGTTTCCCAGCCAAACAATCAATACAAGGTTCAAGTGTTTTATCTTTCACTTCAGGGATCAGCTCCTTTTGGGTAAGTATTTGCAATCCCTTTTCGCTTATGTGTCCTAATCTCTTATGCCATAGTTCCAATACTGAATCATCATGGACAACATTAGCTTCAATGCGTAAGCAACCACGTGTTAAATACAAAGAGCCCTCCTTTTTGCCTCGAGCAATGACCATGTTTCCATTTGTGAGTTTCCATTTTTCAGAACCAAACTGATTAACTAAACCAGCGTCATCAAGCTTACCTGCAGATATTAGATTGAGGCGCATATCTGGAACATGTCTTACGTCCTTCAATATGAGCTTGCAACCAGTGTTAGTTTTCAAATGAACATCTCCTATGCCAATAATTTTGCTAGTAACTTGATTACCCATTTTAACAATACCATAATTACCACTTTGATAAGAAGTAAATAACCATTCATATGGAGTAATGTGAAAGGAAGCACCTGAGTCGACAATCCATATATTGTCATCATAAGTCAAATTGAGATAATTGTCATCTCCAATAAAGAATACATCTGATTCTTCTTTGACTGCAACTGCTGTAGTGTTTTGTTCTTCCTTCTTTCTCGGGTCAACTTGATCTGGCTTCACAGTTCCATTTTTTAATCTCTTTTAAGATTACGACATTCAGGTTTTTTATGACCTGGTTTGCCACTATAATAACAAGTGATTCTGGAGCGAGATTTGGAGCGTCCTCTTGACTTATCACGTCCCTTGTTTTTATTTCTTCCATGAAATTCACTTCTGCCTCGATTCTCTGCTATATGAGCCTCGCTTTGTGTTGATCCACGCTCTTTTCTTCTTGCATCTTCATTTAGAAGGCTATCAGCAACCGCATCCATGGTGAGTTTTCCTTCTGGAACTGAGTTACTTAGAGTAACAACCAAAGTATCCCAACCCTCAGGTAAAGAGCTTAAAAGAAGACAGGCTTGCAGTTCATCATCTATCTTCATTTCAATCTTGGTTAACTTGTTTACTAAGCCCTTAAAACTGTTCAGATGCCCAATCATGCCTTGACCATCTTTGTACTCTGATTTTACCAATCGTCTTACTAGATGAGCTTTGTTCTGAGGTGTCTTCTTTTGAATCATAGACTCAAGTTTATCCCACAACTGATAGGCATTAATATAAGTAGATACATGCTCAAATAAACTTTGATCTATATATTTTCAGATCATGGCAACTGCTTTCCGGTTCAAAAGTTCCCAATCTTTTTCGGGCTTTCCTTCCGGCTTATCTGCTTTTGTGATTGGCTCGTACAAATCCTTGCAGTACAAATGATCTTCCATCATTGGCTTCCAGTAAGAAAAATTCTCTGCAGTGAGCTTAAACATTTCACCATCATGTGTAATTGTGGTCTCCATTTTAGCTTACACAAGAAGGAAATATATTGCTGAACCAAGCTCTGATACCACTGTTGAGTAAAACTTTATAATTTCCTCTGTGTAGATAAGCTTCGAAGTGAAGTGCAGTAAAACAATTGACAGATAGATGAAAATAACAAGCAGCAACACAAGAGATTTTTGCTTACGCGGAAAACCCAACGAGGGAAAAACTACGGGACTAGAAGTCCAATTCTTCCACTATAAGATGATAGTAGGATTACAAGAACTCACCACAAATATTGGATGGTTTTCTATTTTTGTATATATCTCACACTCAGTGGCTCACTCAAGCTTGAGGATAAAGGCTTCTCAAGCTATCTCTCTTTTTGTGTATTTCTATATATCTTTCACACACTCTCACACAATCATATATATATATATATATAAGTGTGGAATACAAAAGGTTTTCTCACAATGTGGCTTTCAAACTTCTTCCTTGGAAACAATGTTTCCATTGGGTTTACTTAGGTATGCATAGAAATTGATGTGTCTACACACCTTTCAACAATATTTGTTGAGCATTCCAAGGAGGGAAACCCAACACAAATCAATCTCATTTCCTTGCCTAATTCTCTTCTTACTTTGTCAAATTATTTATATGATAACTTATCTAAGTTTGCCGATAAATAAAGGTTCCACACCCTTGTAGGTTAAACTATGGATATTGGGTGTTAATAAGCCCGTTTTCAAAAATAACATTTTTTCCGAAGAAATGTCACCATCGTACAGCTCCTTCGATATGCCTAATGTGGACTAGGTTTAGCTTCTTTCTTCCGTCGCCCTCTTTCTCCTCCTCCTTCGTTCCCTTTCGTCCTCCTTTCCCTTTATCTTTCTCCTAACTTTTCCCTAGTTCGTATCGAAGGAGTTTGTACCTCCTTAATGTCCCCCTCTCTGATTTGTTACTTTTCACGACGAACCGCAATTTACTCCTCCTCCTTTCAACCCTTCTTTTGCCACCGACGTGGTGTCAACCGCTAATTCCTATCTTTCCTCATCGTTACAACTCCTTCGCTAGTTTCGCGATTTGACCTTTATCTTTACATCTCTGCCTTTTTGCTTACTCTACAAACCAAGGTATCCTAGGTTTTTGCGCTGAGTTTTACTCCTAGTTATGGTGAGCTTTGTGTCCAGTTTTCCTTTGTCTACAATCCGTGTAGAGCTTGTATTTTTATCGATTTTTGTTGGTACTGCTTGAGCATTTGTTCTGCTGGTGTTAGTGTTGGTCTGAGTAGTTGTTCGACTTGTTGGCGGTGAGGAAGGTTCGTCTTTGGCATGGTGTGCCCTCTTGTATTCAGTTGTTGGATGTTCTTCATTACTTGCCCCTATTCCGCTTCTCTAATTAGTTGTTCATCAGTATTGCTAATTGTACCGAGTTTGCTGCTCGCACAACTGCATGGGTTTTTTTGTGTTTGGTACTGCAATGTTCCCAGTCTCCTGCTTGGTGAGTTTCTGTTGAAAGTTTTTTCCAAAACCTTTGTCGAATATGATCCCCTACGTAGGGGGGTCCAGGAGGGGTGGCAACCCCCCTAGGTGGGGGTGCGGGGGCAACGCCCCCGCTAACGGGGTTCGACCTGCAGGGTCAGGTCGCGGGGGCAGCGCCCCCGGCGGGGTGCGAGGCAGCGCCCCATCCGAAACGGTATATTTTATGTGCTGTTGAATTCGAATTCAACAGCCAATGGGAATAACCGTTAGACAACGGTCACTACCGTTTAAATCCAACGGACGCACCTGCCGATGAGCGGATGTTTCGTCGCCTATATAACAGAGCGTTCCCTCATCACGACTTTACTTTTAATCCTCTTTCTCGAATTCCTCTATCTTCTACATCATCAAATTAATTCTTAGTGCTTCTTCTGATCTGTGCAAGTAATCACAACTTGCATAGATAATCTCCATTGTATCTTGAAAGAAGGTTTTCAATCAACCCATTGTGATTTAGAAAGGTGAAAACATTCTTGAAAGACAGCGAATCTTTCGTGCCTTGGAGCGAATCTTAATCATAATTATCAACAGTTTCTTAACTCAGTGTTACTTTTGATTGGTTTTTTCTGAGTAGCATTAGCAGTGGTTTTATTGGTGAATCGCTGATGTCTGATTATCTATACACACTTGGGTTTCGACTTTCTAGAGGTGTTTTGTTGTCTTTTTGAGGCTGTATGATTGTTTTTTTGTTGTGTTTAGGATGTTTATGATTTTGGGGATGTTTGGTGAGTTGTGATATACGCTTCATTTGTTTTTGACTGGGCACTCCATGATTATACATATGGTCACTGAGTATGCTGTTGAGGATTATGTTTGGCTTTCTTATGGTAATTTTGTGGACAGTTTGGGATTTAGAGAGCGTTTGATTTTTTTTCAGTTTGTTCAGAATCTAAGTTCTGATTAATTAATCAGAACTTTGCATGTTGTTTGTTTTCTTGTTAATGTTCTGAATAAATTAAGCATTCAGATATAATCATTCAGAACTTTTTTCCTTTTTAATTCTTGTTCTGAACGCTGAAAATGTTAATTTTGTTCTGAATGCTTAATTAAACAAACAATTATGTGATTTTTCAGAATTCAGCAATCAGATTTTAGCAACCAGACTGTAGAATTCAGCAATCAGAATTTAGATTTTACATTTTAAACAAACAAAGCCTTATTTTGGTCGGTTAAAATTTGTGATGTATTTGGTTTGTTGCTCTATGACTCTTTGGCCCCGCGACAATTGCTTGCAACGGCGGTGTCGAGCACTTCTTGTGCATCCATTGCCTTCTACTTCCTTATATTGTGTCGTCTACATGTTAAGGAGGTCAAATCGTTCATGACATTTCCAGCTATGTTATGTTGCTTATTGTCATAACTACTTTGCAATTTGGAGTTGTTTCTACACAGTTTCCTATGACTTTTCAAGTCTCTCAATGCTACTTTGTGAAGTGTGCGGCTGATTTGATGTTGTCATGTTGGTGTAGTTTGGTGATATTTAACACTGTTTTGGTTCAGTGCATTGGTATGGGATGAATTCTTTTGTACCCAACTCCGGTGTTCTCATATGTCGGATCAATCTTATCCATTGATTTACACAAAATCTAATGGTTTTGAGTGGATTGTAGGACCCGTTCATTAGATTATTAATAATATGTGTGGTTGATGTGTGGTGGTGATTTGTCGGGCACACGGGAACACCGGAGTTGGGTGCAGAGGAATTGATCCTCATTGGTATCGTATAAAGTTTGTAACTTCTTGTGATGTAACTTTATATTTATGTGTATTTCACCTCGGCTGAAGTAAGTTTGTGTGTATGCTATGCACTATGTCAATTTGCTCCATGCTTGGAGTCTTAGATTAGTCTAATCACTTAGATTAGCTTGTATACTTTAAGTTAGGTTAGTAACAGTGGACGGTCCACTGTAAAAACCGTATGTAATGGACGGTCCACATTAAAAATCAATTGTAGTAGCTAGAAGTTTAGTCTACTCCTGTAATATTGTAATTATTATTTGTAATAATAAAAAGTGTTACGCATCACGTTAAAAATCGGTCGGATTTGCTAAACCCATTTAGTTCTAGCAATATTTACTACCCTTTGTTGGTATGGAGTTAGGAGATAACTTGCTACTTGACAGCTATTAGGTAAAACTTGATATTAATAAGAAAAATTTGGAGGCCAAGGATGATGAAATGACGTAAGAATATTTATGTAGAAATTAAAGAGGAAAATAATGCTTGGAAGGATAAGAGAAATGAAGAAGTAGGACAACCAGTTGTAGAGAAGGTCCAACAAGGATTGAAGTATCATAAGCATTACAAAACGGAGCGCTATGTCAAAGATTGCAAGTTTGACCGCTTAAAGAAGAAGTTATGATCAAGAGGATCGAGGTGTAAAGAGGGAAAGTAAGAGGACGACAAAAGGGTATTACATATCCCTAGTTCTTCCTATTTATATTTTTCCTATTTGTGATTTATTCGATTTTGGAATGTCCCGCCGCTTGTGGGAGGATCGACACGGTTATATTATGATATGTCAGGGTTTAAAATTTAAGATTCTATATATAGAGTGATGCATATAGTATTTTTTGGGTATGTGTTGATCTTGATATAGATTGGTTAGCCATATACTAGGGTTCCCTAGATTTTGATAGACAAGTAGTTATTTGGGCATATATTGTAACACCTCACACCCCTAAACATGCCCAATGGGTCATACTAAGGATTGTGGAGCGTCTAAGTTTAACTAAAGCATGAAGAAACTAATATAACATGACTTAAAAAATTTACAGCGAAAACAAAATGCTTTAATTAAACTTTTGAAAAAAGTGTCATTTCATTAATCATAACTAAATAAAATGTCATTACATTAATGTCTCAAAATTACTGTAATATCAGGGTACATAATATATCAAAACATCACTCTCTTAAATTCAAATACATTAAATAAAAAGAACTAGATAAATTGTAAATAAAAACACATAAGAATGGAGCGTTCATGCGATACTCCAAGCTTGTCAAGAATCTGCTACCTTCCTGTAAGTCTATAGACGAAAAAAGGAAAGGAGAATGAATCAGACATAAAATTACAGTAAATAAAAGGTTACTACTAGAAAGATAACAATTAAGAGATACCAGACTTAAGAACAGTTCCAAGTGTTAAAAGATTTAGTGTGCATGCTTTACTTAAATTGAGGTGCTTTACTTAAAGTGATTACTCAGGTTATTTTTTGCATTAAATTTTTTGTTTTAAAGTTCTTCTTAGGGAATTATTCCTTAATCTACACTATGATCGGCCGGTCGGACCCTGTCCCTTTTTTACTTTACTACGCTCCTGGTTGTAGTAGCTAATTGCCTCTTGTTTCCGTTTCCGCAATTCACACCGAACAAACATCGTTTGTGCTGTTCGGGCCTTTAACGGTCTCTTGTTTAAGTTGCCTACGAATTCAGTTTGGACAGGCATGATACCTATTAAGGGCACGAGAACTCAAAGCGTCTTATTTACCGCCCTAATGCTTGGGCGTCTGCTCGTCGTTAGTACGCACTTTCTCTGTCTCTCGTTCTACTATGGCCACTTATTTCCATTCCGATGTGTGTGTCCTTTCGTTGTTTGAACGGTCCCAAAACAATAAATATATTGTGCTTCTGCTTTAATTTATGCTAAATCTTTTTGATGTCTTGTTTATGTCTCCAACGTGCGTCATTTAGACTGGCACCTACTGATTCTTTTGGCTTCCTATTTCTATTTTTGACGTGCGTCGTTTAGACCGATCCTTACTGAGTTTTTTAGATTCTTCTTTGGCTTTTCTGTCCTTGACGAGTGTGACCAACTTCGCCTTTTTTAACTAAAGCAGAGATAACATACCAAAAAGAAGAAAAAACGCCTTTCTTCAGTGGCTCACAACATGCAAAATTTCGGGGCGTAAAATCCTAACAACAGTCACAACCACCCAGAATACAAACACGACAAATAAGGAGGGCAACCACACAGATGGAACCCTAACCCAACCAAATCCACAAACACAAGGCTTTATCTTAAAAGCAAACAACAGGAAACAACTATGCTAATCTTTATCTCTATTGGGTCACTTATTTACCGCTTCAACAATCGTTAAGATCATCATGAGTACGGATCCCACTATAATGTTTTCTATTATTATGATATTTCAAAACTTTTAGGTTTTTTTCTATTTCATGATAGTCTCTATTTTAAAAGTTGTCTCTACCTATCATTCACTAATATCATAATAATTCTATTCTTTTTCTTTGATTATGGAAGGTGTTATAATTTAAATACAAGTTTTAGAAACTTGTTTCTTTACTTCTATTAACTCTTTATAACAGTCTTACACTTTTTAAGTTTACATCACATGTATTTTCAATCTTTTCTAATAACTCCACATTTTATGTTTTAATCCGCTTTACGTGATTTTTTTTAACTATTTTCACATCTGAATCATAACTACTTAATAAATGTAAAAGAAATGTAAACTTACTGTAAACTAACTGTACTTATCTTCAAAACTATCCTAATTGTAATTAACTATAAAATTTGTTAACAAATTGCACTTAAATGTAAAACTGTTAATTAATTGTACTTAGCTATGAAAATAAACCGAAAGATAAAAAAAATTATAAACTAATATTAATTTATAAGCCTAAATCTTCAATTTTCCTAATTCTAAAGTAGTAACTTTCTACTCATGTGTCGACCTAAGATGATTCCCCATGGCCTTACTTGATCCCCTTCTCTAGATATTCTAAGTAATATTTAAGTTGTTATCTTCCTCCTATTTAATTTTAGGTTCAATCTTTAAAAATTGAGAGAACCTGGAGGTAAAGGAGGAAGAATGTGTGGAATGAAATGGCTAGGCTGGGTTCTATTTATAAGTGTATTAGGGGACATTGGGCTATTAAATCATCAAGATTTAATCTAGAATTGACATGTCATAGGTAAAAATATGACCACTTATCTCGAATTATATGGTCCAGATTTATACTTTTTAGATCTACTTTCTCATTACATATCTGGTCGGAAAACTGGCTAGGTATTAGCCTTACTGGGCATTTTTGCCTAGAGGCAATTGACCCGTATCTTGGGATAATTGACTCCCATGGTCCTCTCCTCACTCAGGGAGTTCGACCTACATATTTTTTTTTAAAAAAAAAACTATAAGTTCTGGCTTCTGTATTTCTTTCATAGCTTCTTCATTTACCAACTTCGCCTTTTTTAACTAAAGCAGAGATAACATATCAAAAAGGAGAAAAAGCGCCTTTTTCCGGTGGCTCACATAATACAAAATTTCGGGATGCAAAATCCTAACAACAATCATAACTGCCCAAAATACAAAACACGACAACAAAGGAGGGCACCCACACAGATGGAACCCTATCCCAACCAAATCCACAAACAAAAGGTTCTCTCTTAAAAGCAAACAACAGGAAACAACTATGCTAATCTTTTTCTCTATAGGGTAACTTATTTATGCTTCGACAATCGTTAAGATCGTCACGAGTACGAATCCTACTATATGGTTTTTTATTATTATGATATTTCCAAACTTTTAGGTTGTTTACTATTTCATGATAGTCTCTGTTTTAAAAGTTATATCTGCCTATCGTGAACTAATATCATAATAATTCTATTATTTTTCTTGGATTATGGCAGATGTTATAATTTAAATACAAGTTTAAGAAACATGTTTCTTTACTTCTAGTAACTCTTTTGAACAGATCATATATCACTTTTTAAGTTTACATAACATGTATTTTCAATCTTTTATAATAACTTCATATTTTATATTTTAATCCGATTTATGTGATTTTTTTAAACTATTTTCACATCTAAATCACAGCTACTTAATAAATGTAAAAGAAATGTAAATTTACTGTAAACTAACTGTACTTATTCGCAAAACTATCTTAATTGTAATTAACTATGAAAATTGTTAACTAATTGGACTTAAATGTAAAAATGTTAATTAATTGTACTTAACTATAAAAGTTGTCAATTAATTGGACTTAGCTATGAAAATAAACCAAAAGGTAAAAAATTATAAACTAATATTAATTTTTAAGCCTAAATCTTCAAGTTTCCTGATTCTAAAATGGTAACTTTCTACTCATGTGTCGACCTAAGCTGATTCCCAATGGCCTTACTTGGTCACCTTCTCTAGATCTTTTAAGTAATATTTAGGTTGTTATCTTCTTCCTCAAAGATATTTAATTTTAGGTTCAATCTTTAACAATTGAGAGAACTTAGAGGTAAAGGAGGAAGAATGTGTGGAATGAAATGGCTAGGCCGGGTTCTATTTATAAGTGTACTAGGGGACCTTGGAGAATTAAATCATCAAGACTTAATCTGGAATTGAAAGGTAAAAATATGACCACTTATCCCGAATTATATGGTCCAGATTTAAACTTTTTCAGGTCTACTTTCTCATTACGTATCTAGTCAAAAACTGGCTAAGTATTAGCCTTATTGGGCATTTTTGCACAGAGGCAGTCGACCCGCCTCTTGGGGTAATTGATTCCCATGGTCGACTCCTTCCTCAGGGAGGTCGACCCATATATATATATATATATATATATATATATTTTAAAAAAACTTGTAAGTTCTGATGTCAGTATTTCCTTCATAGCCTCTTCATTTTAACCCTAATTTAGATAAGTTATATGTGAAAATTATCCAAAAAATGCCAGGACACAAAGGTACAGTTTTCATGTCCAAATTCAGACATTTGTAAAAGTTTTCTTTTTAATTTGCTTTCTTATTTTAAGTTAATTCCTTCTTGTCAAATTCATTTCTCTTTATCAATCTTATTATTAAAATATCAAGGTGCTACATTCTCCATTCCTTAAGGATTTCCTCCTCGAAGTCTCCAATGACAAAAAATATATAATTAGAATAACAACCATATATATAGCCATCTACACAAACGACATCCATCGCATCCATTATCCTTAAGATTTTTAATGTAAAATATGTTATTATGCAATCATATGGTATATATGTTCCTAACTAATACAAAAGACTAAGCGGTCTACTGATTCAGTCGACTTCCTATTTATGCTCATGTTATGTATCCAATTGTATGCAAAAATCCTGAAAATGCATGATAGTTCTATATGTATGCTCAACCATCATTCATATGCAACATCCATGTACTAGTTATCTGTAACGACCCGGAAATTCTAAGCCAATTTAAAAAATTTATTTTGGCAATTTTAGTGAATTTTGATTATTTAAAATGAATTATTTTAAATAATAACGACGAGAAATTTATTTTTAATAGGATTCGAACGTATATATTTATATAGATCGTCGTTAGAATATAAATATTTATTTTAAAATATAAAAGGAATTGAAAATGGCGCGGTAGTTCGATAATTCGATTTCAAACTTCAAATGAATGTACCGGGTGCAAAATAAACCGGATTTTAGTGAAACCAAAAATATTTGAATCTAATTGATAATATCTTTCCAACGAATCAGAAAAATCAAAATTTCATAGTGGGGATAAAAATATATGTCCAGTTGAAAATTTCGAATAGTCGCTATGGAATTCTGGCCCTTAAAAATGAGAATTTTGCAAACGACCTCGGTTTTCGACGAAACCACTTTTGTTGGATCCGTGATGTCAAATTATTGCTAGGTTTCAAATTTTGTAATTTTTTGATTCAGTCTGTAAGTGTGGAAAAAGAAAACGTGTTTGGCTAGTTTCAGTTTATTTTAATCGACTGGAAATTGGCCATTTTTCAAACGGTCTCAGAATTCGACGAAATTAGTTTTGTTAGGATCGTATCGTCAATACGAAGCTAGAAAATATTTTTCAGAAATTTTTCGAGTTAGTATGTGGCCCCGGTAAATTGAAATGCGTGTTCAAATTCAATATATAGAGTTATATATTGATTTTGACGAAAACTGATCGAAACGATCGAATCAGCTTACGATACATATCCCATTGTGTTCGGAATGAGGGTATTACGCTAGGGACGACAGTCGTTGGGCTTGATTTCGTGTTCGAATTGAAAAGCTACCTTTTTGAATTTAATAAAATAATAAAATTATAACCACCCCCTCCCTCTCTTCAGCTCAAATCAGAAAATCATTTTATTTTTATAAAAAAAACGACGGGAAAGGGGGGAACCCTAGTCGTGCCCGCCACCACCCGCTTCTACCGCACGCCACCAACAACTTCCGTCCACCGCCCCTCCCCTTCTTCTTCTCCACTCTTCCCCGCTCCTCTACCCGATCCTCTCTCCTCTCTACCTCCATTCTTCTCCAAACCCCACAACGCTGCCTCCTGAACCGACGCAACCCCTCCCTCAGCGCCACCACCGCCTGAATCCGCCCCCCTCGTGCCGGATCTCCTCCCCTCCGAGCGACAGCAGCTCCACTGGCCCGACCACGCACCCCCCCTCCTTCGAATGCGATGTAAGTTTTCAATTTCGAATTTTATTTATTTCTTTCGATTTAAAAACTGATTGTATAGGTAGAGATTTAAAAGCATAATTTTTAAATGATAGAATTACGATTTTTAAGTAATCAAAATATAATTTTTATATTTGTAAAGGGTTCAAAAGACAATTTTTATATTCGTAGAGGGTTCAAAATATAATTTTCTTTTATTTGTAGAGAGTTCAAAAGATAATTTTTATATAGTAGAGAAGTTAAAAATATAATTTTTATATTAGTGGCATATTAAAAATATGATTTTTATATAGGTATGATAGTAAAAATATGATTTTTATTTAATTGGAGTAATAAAAATATGATTTTTATTATATGAGAAGTAAAATAAAAATACGATTTTTATGCTAGTATAAAGTTATGATTTTTATATATATTTGAGCAAAGTAAAAATATAATCTTTACAATGTATAGAGCGATAAAAATATAATTTTTATCCATGGAGTGATAATATAAAAAGGTGATTTTTATATATGTAGTGGCTACGAACAACGAAATTGACAGAGGGGCGAGCACGGCGAAGATTTCTACATAGGAAGAGTCGTGGCGTTTGGATTAGCTAGTCGGTGAGAACTTCTCACTTTTAATTTAATTTTCTAGTTAAAATATATAATAGGATGCAGACGGTGTTTAGTAGCACTCGACACCCGTCGTCCACAAACCATGGACGGCTTGTATGCTTGTTTGTTTAATTTTGATGTGTAGTTGATTGTGTGATGTGAAATGAAATAAAATATTTATATAGTTAAAAATATTTTATAGTTGAAAATAGAATTTTTAACGTGTATATAAAATAAATATTTATAAACAAATCGGAGATTTGTTTATATACACTGATTTGATTGATATTGATTGGGACGATAAATTTTACACATCGCCCAACTGCACAAATAAAATCTGTGTTTGATTGTTTGAAACCCCACACGGGTATTGGGTTGATATTTGGCGTACACTAATCCCAATTATTTAGCTGTATGTAGATCGATTGGTCGACAGACTGTGTAAGCGTTAATTATTTATATTTAATGCTTATGCAGTTGTGTGGTGCACTCTGGATGATGGTTGATTATTTATCGTTGTTATTTTATACATGTGTTGTAGAAAATCCATATAATTAACATTATATGGTAATTGATTGGGCCTCATTCCAGTTTTGAAATAGAATATCTGAATAGAAATATTTGAAAAGAGATATTTGAAATAGAATATTGGAAAATAGAAATATATGAAGCCGTGTTGATTAGATTGACGTGAACGATATTTATATCGATTTTATTCATTTTTAAATGAATATTGAAAAGTGATTTCAAAAATCGAATTAAAATTGAATTGAATAGAATTCAAATCGAATTGAAATTGAATTGAATAGAAAACTAATTCGAATTAAATTGAAATGAATTGGAATTCGAATTAAATTGAAATTGAATTGAAATCGATTTGAAATGAAATTAAAACGGATTATATTGAAAAATTCAATTTTGATTTGAATTTGAAATAAAGTTGAAATCGTGTAGAAAACGAATTTAAAACGGTTTTTAAAATACGTTTTGAAAGGAAATCGACGATATATATATTATATATATAATGGCCTGAATAGAACGCGCTGCGCCGCGGCAGTTCGTGAATTTCGACCATTGACTTCGAATGGATATTGCGGGAGATCCGACCGTCGGATTCTCCTGAAACCGGAACCGTTGGGTTCGTATCGAAAAGAGCTTTCTAAGAGTATTTGAAATTTGAAATCTAACGGTTGGATTTGGAATTATGTCCAAATCAAATTTGGAAAAGGTTGTTGTAAGTGCAGTTCGATGGCAGTTGATGGAACTCGACTATACGGGCCTTGATAAAATTATTAAAAATAGTAATAATTTGTGTAAAATCATAAGAAATGATTTGTGAAGAATTGGGATGAAAAACTCCACATTTGAAAAGATAAAAATAGATTTTTATCGAAATGAACTAGTTTTGAACTAGAATAATAATTTATTTATTTTTAAAATAAATAAAGTGGATTTGAAATGGTTTTGAAAATAACCAGAACTTCCAATAATTAAATTGGAATGGATTTGAATCGAAATTGTCTTCGGAATATTTCGATGTTGGATTTCGTGATGATACAGATATTGTTATGGGAATTTGAAAGATATATTAATATCGTTATTTCCAATACGATATTTGTTGGTCGTAGAATTTGATATTGAATATAAGTCGATATATTTTCTATTCAGAGCCTTGTATTTAATATCAAATGTGATTTGGGTTTGTCGTGAATGGTGTCTTCATTAACACTGTTCTTAAGCCCAGTGGAGAAAAAGATTAAATCTTTTTATTTAGATTTAATGAATTGTACCAATTAAATAATATTTAATTGGAATTGAATTGGTATTGATTTTTGGGTTTATCGTGAACAGTGTTTTAAATAACACTTGTTCTTTAACCCGATAATTAATGGAATGTGATTTTGGGTTTATCGTTAACCGTGTTTTAAATGACACTGATTCTTTAACCCAGTTAAAGATTAAAACTAAGTGGAGTTTTAATGAATCTTTAATTAGATTGAAAAGATCGAGAAGGGAGTATCACCAGTTTTGCTCCAGGCGATAATTAAATCTTTAATTAGATTTGAACGTGAAATGATAATTGAATTTACCGATAACACCGTGGTGTTAGATATGAAGAATGACCGGTTTTACTTCATGGGATGAATAGGTTGGGATTGGGAAATAAAATAAATGATTACTTCGGTGTGGTTCGCTAATCCCGACTAGTTTGAATTGATATTCAAAGAAGATTAAAGAATAAATTTAAAGAATTTATCTTTGATAAAATTAATGGGAATCTTTCCCAAAGTATAAGGATATTGGAATAAAAGAATATTCTGATTTGGAATGAGGCGTATGTTGTGTTTGTGTAACACTTGTTTATTATATACGCGAGTTATTCAGAAAGACTGGGTTTATCCCATTCTGAATAACTAATTCGACGATTAGTCGAAGATGAAGACGGTGGTCGAAGACCGGAGGTCTTCACGTCGTTTGGATAATTACTGATGATCTTGATTGGGTCGTACAACCAAGAGGAGGGAATCAGTTAGTGGTCGTCCAAAGGTACTTGGAGATCGATGGATATGCGAGGTACTAGGTGCCTCCGGTTTCGTTCAGACCCAGAACGAACTTGTAAATGGACTGTGTGTCTGACATTGGATTTTAGTCTGTGTGATTGATTTCTATTAAATATATATCTGTTTGGCAGTGGAGAATTTATTCTCTTGCTTAACGCCCTTCTCTGAGACGTACGAGCTCAGGGGTTATATATTGGTGGATATCAATCACATGGAGTGAATTGCCTGTGTGGCATGCCTAAGTGACAATTGATCAAGGCTTCTGTTGAAAAGCAAAGTCTTGTGGTTGATGATCAAAGCACGGCCTGTGTGGCATAGCTTTGTGTAGCGTTGATTCGCGAGCCTCACACCCCGGTTGTGAACCAGAAACGGGAGAGGACATTAGGGAGGGCATGCGTTTCTTTCTAGCTAGAAGTGGCGTCAGTGGTTTTACACGCCCTGACGAGTTTGACTTATGTGGTTGTTGCTGTTGCGAGGCGCCTCGGATTTATCGGTGACTATGTGGAGCCGATGGAGTCATTCGTTGGCTCATTTGCGCCCCATAGGGCGGGGAAACGTATTGTCCAGGGTTTAAGTTTAATCCGCATCGAGTGGACCGGCCCTGATGATCTAAGGCTTGACTGAGTACTTGCCTGAGACATGGTAGGCTAGATTGTCTCGAATCGGTAGAGGACGATCCCTGGCCTCGGTTCACAGACGTAAATCCAATTTCCAAATACGTGACTTTGCTGTTTTAATGGTAGAGCCTAGTATGGCGACATGATGTATGGTACCCATGTCGTCTATGATTGATACTTATGATTGAAATTGTTTTTGATACTATACACTTATATTAATAAAAGATGAAATTTAGCGTATTAAGCATTCTTTGGCTATTATAAGGTAAAACCCTATCCTCCGGTTTGTGTTGCATTGTGTGATGGGACCTGGGTCTTATAATAGCTTCATTGTTCTTTATTTAGCATTGCGCTGTTGTTTTATGCACTGGTATTCTAGGGAGGAAACCCGTTCCGTGTTATACGGCGTGGTCCCTTGATTTACCTAACTTTAAAATAAAGAATAATAACTGTTTCAGTTCTCACACCAGTCACATGACTGACCTGGAGTTTATTGTTTTAACCTAAACTCTGGGTGCTCTTATTTTGACACGGGCAGCTAGTAGTTTTGGTTTTGCATATTTTTATTCACAGGATCCTGATTTACAGCTGGAATGATATCCGGAAGGCTCTGTATCCGTATATCTCCTTCAGTTGTGTATTGTATTATTTTCCGCTGCGATGTAATTTAAACCTCTGATATTTTCTGTGTAATATTTATTCTTACTCTGTATTTTCTTGTATTCTGATGGAATTGTTGTAATAAACAATGAATGTTCTTCTGTCTGCGTTCTAATTTGTCGTGTTCTCAAAACAATCAGGCGTTTCGAATGGTCTTGATCAGTTTAGCGACTGATTCGGATCGAGCGAAATTCCTTTTTGTTACAGTTGGTATTAGAGCTTTGGTTTACAAAGCTTAGAGAACAAGACACATTAGAACCATACGAAAGAATTCATCGGAGATGGGATTAGTAATATCCAATGAGAATGACTCGTTAGAGATGGGATCAGTGGTATCCTAGAACAAGTGTGAAGAGTATATTTTTAAAATGAAAACAATTTTGTTTTGAAAATTTAAATCGTTTTATACGTATTTGAATATTTATTTGTATTGATTTGGACAGTCCAGTATATATAGACTTTGCGTATACGTCTGATCCACGTGTATTTGAAGTTTTAATATACTGGATAGATATAGAATTACACTCTAGTCGCTCGGAGATGGTACTGATGATTGTCATGACATAATCAGTATTTATGTTCGAGTTTCGAAGGTGGAATTTCTATATATCAAAATTAGATAGGGCCTATTGTTGTGATTTGGCATCAAAAATGTGATTTTTGACTATATATCAAAGTTATGAATTTGAAATGATAATCAACAAATTGATTGATGGTTGTGTTGTTTGATTATTGTTTGAATTAATTAAATGTTGAACCGTTTAGCCAAATTGAACCAAATAGTGAATTGTATTGAAAATTAGTCGCATTTTCATGCATGTACATGTACTTATATTGGACAGGTCATAGCAAGGAGGCTAGAGCAGAAGAATAAAATTGTTTGCCCGACAAATAGGTACATGTTTACGGTAATTTACTGTTTTGTTTGGGTGATGATGATTTTATGAGCCGATTGGCTAACCACTTGGCCTTTTCTTTTTCTTTTGGATTGAAGAAGGCCATGGGAGGCTATATGAAATATCCCGAAGTCCCCGGTGCAGGGGAGGTTATGGCGAAATTTTTCGAAAATTTAGGGTGTTAGCCAAATTTTTGAAAAATTTGAAAAGTTCTTAAAAACTGAAAAGTTGAAGAACTTAAGCCGTAATGAAAATAATGAAAGTTGAGTTAATTAGTTAAACAACTTTCGGCTTCGTTCCTTTTCGAGGACGAAAAGTTTTAAGTGGGGGAGATTGTAACGACCCGAAAATTCTGAGCCAATTTAAATTTTTTATTTTGGCAATTTTAGTGAATTTTGATTATTTAAAATGAATTCTTTTAAATAATAACGACGAGAAATTTATTTTTAATAGGATTCGAACGTATATATTTATATAGATCGTCGTTAGAATATAAATATTTATTTTAAAATATAAAAGGAATTGAAAATGGCGCGGTAGTTCGATAATTCGATTTCAAACTTCAAATGAATGTACCGGGTGCAAAATAAACCGGATTTTAGTGAAACCAAAAATATTTGAATCTTATTGATAATATCTTTCATACGAATCAGAAAAACAAAATTTCATAGCGGGTATAAAAAGATATGTCTACTTGAAAAATCCGAATAGTCGCTATGGAATTCTAGCCCTTAAAAATGGGAATTTTACAAACGACCTCGGTTTTCGACGAAACCACTTTTGTTGGATCCGTGATGTCAAATTATTGCTAGGTTTCAAATTTTGTAATTTTTCGATTCAGTATGTAAGCGTGGCAAAGGAAAACGCGTTTGACCAGTTTCAGTTGATTTTAATCGACTGGAAATTGGGCATTTTTCAAACGGTCTCAGAATTCGACGAAATTAGTTTTGTTAGGATCGTATCGTCAATACGAAGATAGAAAATATTTTTCAGGAATTTTTCTAGTTAGTATGTGGCCCCGGTAAATTGAAATGCGCGTTCAAATTCAATATATAGAGTTATATATTGATTTTGATGAAAACTGATCGAAACGATTGAATCAGCTTACGATACATATCCCTTTGTGTTCGGAATGGGGGTATTACGCTAGGGACGACAGTCGTTGGGCTTGATTTCGTGTTCGAATTAAAAAGCTACCTTTTTGAATTCAATAAAATAATAAAATTATAACCACCCCCTCCCTCTCTTCAGCTCAAATCAGAAAATCGTTTTTTTTTTTAAAAAAAAACCCACGGGAAAGGGGGAACCATAGTCGCGCCCGCCACCACCCGCTTCCACTGCACGCCACCAACGACTTCCGTCCACCGCCCCTCCCCTTCTTCTTCTCCACTTTTCCCCGCTCCTCTACCCGATCCTCTCTCCTCTCTACCTCCGTTCTTCTCCAAACCCCACAATGCCGCCTCCTGAACCGATGCAACCCCTCCCTCAGCGCCACCACCGCCTGAATCCACCCCCGTCGTGCCGGAGCTCCTCCTCTCCGAGCGACGGCAGCTCCACTGGCCCGACCACGCACCCCCTTCCTTCGAATGCGATGTAAGTTTTCAATTTCGAATTTTATTTATTTCTTTCGATTTAAAAACTGATTGTATAGGTAGAGATTTAAAAGCATAATTTTTAAATGATAAATTACGATTTTTAAGTAATCAAAATATAATTTTTATATTTGTAAAGGGTTCAAAAGATAATTTTTATATTCGTAGAGGGTTCAAAATATAATTTTCTTTTATTTGTAGAGAGTTCAAAAGATAATTTTTATATAGTAGAGAAGTTAAAAATATAATTTTTATACTAGTGGCATATTAAAAATATGATTTTTATATAGGTATGATAGTAAAAATATGATTTTTATTTAATTGGAGTAATAAAAATATGATTTTTATTATATGAGAAGTAAAATAAAAATATGATTTTTATGCTTGTATAAAGTTATGATTTTTATATATATTTGAGCAAAGTAAATATATAATCTTTACAATGTATAGAGCGATAAAAATATAATTTTTATCCATGGAGTGATAATATAAAAAGGTGATTTTTATATATGTAGTGGCTACAGACAACAAAATTGACAGAGGGGCGAGCATGGAGAAGATTTCTACATAAGAAGAGTCGTGGCGTTTGGATTAGCTAGTCGGTGAGAACTTCTCACTTTTAATTTAATTTTCTAGTTAAAATATATACTAGGATGCAGACGGTGTTTAGTAGCACCCGACACCCGTCGTCCACAGACCATGGACGGCTTGTATGCTTGTTTGTTTGATTTTGATGTGTAGTTGATTGTGTGATGTGATGTGAAATGAAATAAAATATTTATATAGTTAAAAATATTTTATAGTTGAAAATAGAATTTTTAACGTGTATATAAAATAAATATTTATAAACAAATCGGAGATTTGTTTATATACACTGATTTGATTGATATTGATTGGGACGATAAATTTTACACATCACCCAACTGCACAAATAAAATCTGTGTTTGATTGTTTGAAACCCCACACGGGTATTGGGATGATATTTGGCATACACTAATCTCAATTATTTAGTTGTATGTCGATCGATTGATCGACAGACTGTGTAAGCGTTAATTATTTATATTTAATGCTTATGCAGTTGTGTGGTGCGCTATAGATGATGGTTGATTATTTATCGTTGTTATTTTATACATGTGTTTTAGAAAATCCATATAATTAACATTATATGGTAATTGATTGGGCCTCATTCCAGTTTTGAAATAGAATATCTGAATAGAAATATTTGAAAAGAGATATTTGAAATAGAATATTGGAAAATAGAAATATATGAAGCCGTGTTGATTAGATTGACGTGAACGATATTTATATCGATTTTATTCATTTTTAAATGAATATTGAAAAGTGATTTCAAAAATCGAATTAAAATTGAATTGAATAGAATTCAAATCGAATTGAAATTGAATTGAATAGAAAAGGAATTCGAATTAAATTGAATAGATTTGAAATTCGAATTAAATTGAAATGAATTGGAATTCGAATTAAATTGAAATTGAATTGAAATCGATTTGAAAAGAAATTAAAACGGATTATATTGAAAAATTCAATTTTGATTTGAATTTGAAATGAAGTTGAAATCGTTGCGAAAACGAATTTAAAACGGTTTTTAAAATACGTTTTGAAAGGAAATCGACGATATATATATAATATAATATAATATATATATAATGGCCTGAATAGAACGCGCCGCGTCGCGGCAGTTCGTGAATTTCGACCATTGACTTCGAATGGATATTGCGGGAGATCCGACCGTCGGATTCTCCTGAAAGCGGAACCGTTGGGTTCGCATCGAAAAGAGCTTTCTAACGAGTATTAGAAATTTGAAATCTAACGGTTGGATTTGGAATTATGTCCAAATCAAATTTGGAAAAGGTCGTTGTAAGTGCAGTTCGATGGCCGTTGATGGAAATAGACTGTACGGGCCTTGATAAAATTATTAAAAATAGTAATAATTTTTGTAAAATCATAAGAAATGATTTGTGAAGAATTGGGATGAAAAACTCCATATTTGAAAAGATAAAAATAGATTTTTATCGAAATGAACTAGTTTTGAACTAGAATAATAATTTATTTATTTTTAAAATAAATAAAGTGGATTTGAAATGGTTTTGAAAATAACCAGATCTTCCAATAATTAAATTGGAATGGATTTGAATCGAAATTGTCTTCGGAATATTTCGATGTTGGATTTCGTGATGATACAGATATTGTTATGGGAATTTGAAAGATATATTAATATCGTTATTTCCAATACGATATTTGTTGGTCGTAGAATTTGATATTGAATATAAGTCGATATATTTTCTATTCAGAGCCTTGTATTTAATATCAAATGTGATTTGGGTTTGTCGTGAATGGTGTCTTCATTAACACTGTTCTTAAGCCCAGTGGAGAAAAAGATTAAATCTTTTTATTTAGATTTAATGAAGTGTACCAATTAAATAATATTTAATTGGAATTGAATTGGTATTGATTTTTGGGTTTATCGTGAACAATGTTTTAAATAACACTTGTTCTTTAACCCGATAATTAATGGAATGTGATTTTGGGTTTATCGTGAACCGTGTTTTAAATGACACTGATTCTTCAACCCAGTTAAAGATTAAAACTAAGTGGAGTTTTAATGAATCTTTAATTAGATTGAAAAGATCGAGAAGGGAGTATCACCAGTTTTGCTCCAGGCGATAGTTAAATCTTTAATGAATTTAATCCCGACTAGTTTGAATTGATATTCAAAGAAGATTAAAGAATAAATTTAATGAATTTATCTTTGATAAAATTAATGGGAACATTTCCCAAAGTATAAGGATATTGGAATAAAAGAATATTCTGAATTGGTATGAGGCGTATGTTGTGTTTGTGTAACACTTGTTTATTATATACGTGAGTTATTCAGAAAGACCGGGTTTATCCCATTCTGAATAACTGATTCGACGATTAGTCGATGTAACACCCCACCTCCGTTAAGGTCACTCACAAAGGGAATGCCTTAACTTTGGTGGAGCATTTTAGTAAACAGAACAGAAACTTACAAGACAGATAAAACAGTACTTGAAAATTTTTAACTTTATTACAGTGGAAACAGAAATTAATATGGTTACATCTTTCAAATTTCAGAATTCAAGTACAAAATATCAGTCTTGTACAAAAGCCTTCAAAATGCATGGTTTAAAATCATAATCCCCATGGAACGGAAGCTATACAGAGCCAAGCCATACTTTAAGCACTTCAAGCAAAGAGAAATCCGGATCAAGCTAAAGTATTCCCTCCTTGGATAACCTGGGGGGAAACGGAAGAAAGGAGGCGAAACAACAAGGGTCAGACAAAAAGTCTGGCAAGTCCAGTGACTTTCAGCATATGAACAGATAATAATAATATGATATGAACATAAAACTGGATGTGAGATAACTGTAACAGGTGTAGCAGATATAACAGAAAAACAGAATGACATAAACTATTGTTTTACACTTCTCTGCACTAATACTAGTATAACAGAATTAGGTGTCACCCTAATGTCTAAATTGAAGCAGGAACGGGTACAGAATACTTTAACAGAAACAGAATGCTAATAATGGGCCTTTACTACCCGATCAGAAACAGACAGAAGCAGAAACAGATTTATCCCTACGGAAACAGAATGTAGAATTAGGTGTGCACTAGTAATGGGCCTTTACCACCCGAACAGACGGTACCACACAGAAACAGACAGGTGTTACCACCCAACAGAAACAGACGGTACCAACAGAAACAGACAGAACTAAGCGTACCCTAAAACCCTACCCCAAGCGATCGGCTCCCTAATACATAAATATCCTGTGTCGGCCCCACAGTAGGGTGTATCACTCCCTAAAGTGACAACCAATTGGCAAAGACCTATTTACAGATGTCACGGCGTCTTACATCCTCAGAGGCAGACCGGGATCCATGCACGCACATGACCCGGTTGGAACGCACCATCAACACCCCTCGCCATTATCAGAATGAACCACTTATAATTAGTTCAGTAAGCGTGCCCGGACCCTACCTACTGTTGGGTCAAAGTTTTGATACCAGAAAGGGTTACTGACTAATATGGGTCCCAAACAACAGATGACATAAGTAATTCCCCTCCTAACCTTGTGTCCCCAGACTAACAGATCTCAGATTAACTTGTTTACAAGTTCAGACATACAGAATTCAGATTTACTAGTTCACAGATTAAGTTAACAAGTTTTCAGACTAACAGATCAGATGTACAGATTTTTCAGATTTGTCTAACTTTGTATTGGGCCTACAGATTCATGGACGGGTTTACTACACCTATTAATCCAGTTGGTTTAACCCTATTTTCCCCCAATACGTTTTAGACGTCATTCTTATCTTAGATTTGCATTAATTAATTATTAATGCCCAGACCTCTCACATTAGGTCGCTAGCTTGTGGCCGCTGGATGGGCCGGGCGGTTCCGGGCAGACTTCTGCCACAAGCCAGACCTAACCTCGTGTCTTAAGCAGGTTATGACTAACTTCTCACGTTAGAACCTATTGTTTGCGGCCACTGGATGTGCCGGGCGGTTCCGGGCAGAATTACGCCGCAAACTCATTCTAACCTCGAGTTAGTCACGTTTATCTTTGCGGCCAATTAATTAATAATTTACCGTTTATGCGCACGCCTAATATATATGCCAATTCAGATTATATCAATAACAGGATGATTATATCGACACAGCAGATAACAGATTTTAGCAGATAACAGATTTTATATGACTTAACGGATTTAACAGATTTAGCAACTTAGCAGATTTTGGCATATAACAGGTTAGGCATTTTCAACCGACAAATTTAACAGATTAGGCACTTCAATCTAATTAGCAGTCTAGGCAATATAACAAAACTAGCAGTTTAGGCAACTTGGCAAATTAGCAGATTTAGCAAATTTAATATTTCTAAAGGTTCTATTTACATGCCTTGCCTAATCATAAATTGGCCTAAATTCATATGCCTACATAATTGTCATGATTCACAATATGAACATATATTCCATGTTTGCATAAATTTACATAGCGCAGAATATGGACACAATTTACCATATAACATATGTTCTAATTTTTGTTAAACTAGCATTTTACATTAAATTATACCAAATATAATCATTAATTACAATGCATGCCATATATCCAAAAATTCCTATTTAGGTGTAATCACAATAATATATATCCTAATTAATGTAAATCTTTACACCTAACTTTCCATATCCTTCTTCTTTTCAAGTCATGAATCATAATGCAAAATATACCCAACATTCTAAATCTTTAAATTATATCTTCTAAAAATCAGATCTTGACTTTTATATGCATTTTGTCCAAAGTCTCCAATCATATGTAAACATATAATGGTTCCTCTTTTCTTTTATTACAGAATTTGCATAGATCTAAATCTAGTTTACAACATATGCTCATTTTTCTAATTAATTACAGATCTAAATATCATATGTTCATTTCTCTAATTAGTTACAGATCTAAATTACAACATACTCTATGCATGCAATATATAAATTACATGTTCATAGTCAAATTTATGCATCCAATCCCAAGTCACATGTCCAATATATTTTATGCTTCAGATCTAAAGTCATACGTTCAATTCAGTCTTGTCAAATTTCGCATCATTCATTAATTGTCCCAAATTTTGCGTTCATACGTTAATCTCTTTATGAGATTGGGCACAGGCTCGTGGTAGCCTGGCTATAGAAACAGAAAAGAAAAAAGGAATACAGAACAGTCACAGAAAACAGATCTAACAGAAGAGAATATATATACAACCTCAAACTCAGATTTAAAAGCATATCAAAATTATAATTAACGTTTATAGCGGAGAATAACTGTACTTGCCTTTCGTGGTTTAAGAAAGGATAATAAACTGTTGTTGATGCAGAAATGCTGAATTATTCCTTTTTAATTGTTGTTGTAGATCTACCCTTTGATTTGAGATTTGATTTAGCTTTTACATCAGTCCTAGTTTTAATTCCAGCAGAGCAGCGACGCCATTTTTATTTTTAATTAGAAGAAGAGAGCAATGGAGGCTAGAGAATTGTGTAAGAAACCTAGGTTTAGGTTAGGGATGTATTTATAGGAGGATAGGGTGATTTAGAGCCTTCAGATCAGTCCAGAAGTCATCAGAATCGCACAGCTCGAATACACATCATCCAGCCACTCAAAAGAAGACACGTCACCTCAGAACACTCCAGAATTCGGTGCTGGATTTGTATGGGCGCACTTGGCAGGTGCGCCAGTGTATTTTTGTACTGGCGCACTTCACAAGTGCGCCAGTGTATTCTAGCCTGTTTCCGGTTTTTCTGCCTAACTTCGTTCGTCCATATCTTCTTCATACGGACTCCGATTTACGCAAATTCGGACTCTATTTCGCGTATTTTTCCGAGACGAACACAATGGTGCAACCCGTTTCCCTTATTTCTTCTCCTAAAAATTAATAATACCTTGATTTTTAACTCTTATGTTTACAGAAAATACGGGGTGTTACAGTCGAAGATGAAGACGGTGGTCGAAGACCGGAGGTCTTCACGTCGTTTGGATAATTACTGATGATCTTGATTGGGTCGTACACCCAAGAGGAGGGAATCAGTTAGTGGTCGTCCAGACGTACTTGGAGATCGATGGATATGTGAGGTACTAGGTTCCTCCGGTTTCGTTCGGACCCAGAACGAACTTGTAAATGGACTGTGTGTCTGACATTGGATTTTAGTCTGTGTGATTGATTTCTATTAAATATATATCTGTTTGGCGGCGGAGAATTTATTCTCTTGCTTAACGCCCTTCTCTGAGACGTACGAACTCAGGGGTTATATATTGGTAGATATCAATCGCATGGAGTGAATTGCCTGTGTGGCATGCCTAAGTGGCAATTGATCAAGGTTTCTGTTGAAAAACAAAGTCTTGTGGTTGATGATCAAAGCACGGCCTGTGTGGTATAGCTTTATGTAGCGTTGATTCGGGAGCCTCACACCCCGGTTGTGAACCAGAAACGGGAGAGGACATCAGGGAGGGCATGCGTTTCTTTCTAGCTAGAAGTGGCGTCAGTGGTTTTACATGCCCTGACGAGTTTGACTTATGTGGTTGTTGCTGTTGCGAGGCGCCTCGGATTTATCGGTGACTATGTGGAGCCGATGGAGTCATTCGTTGGCTCATTTGCGCCCCATAGGGCGGGGAAACGTATTATCCAGGGTTTAAGTGTAATCCGCATCGAGTGGACCGGCCCTGACGATCCAAGGCTTGACTAAGTACTTGCCTGAGACATGGTAGGCTAGATTGTCTCGAATCGGTAGAGGACGATCCCTGGTCTCGGTTCACAGACAGAAATCCAATTTCCAAATACGTGACTTTGCGGTTTTATTTGTAGAGCCTAGTATGGCGACTTGATATATGGTACCCATGTCGTCTATGAATAATACTTATGATTGAAATTGTTTTTGATACTATACACTTATAGTAATAAAAGATGAAATTTAGCGTATTAAGCATTCTTTGGCTATTATAAGGTAAAACTCTATCCTCCGGTTTGTGTTGCATTGTGTGATGGGACCTGGGTCTTATAATAGCTTCCTTGTTCTTTATTTAGCATTGCGTTGTTGTTTTATGCACGGGTATTCTAGGGAGGAAACCCGTTCCGTGTTATACGACGTGGTCCCTTGATTTACCTAACTTTAAAATAAAGGTTAATAACTGTTTCAGTTCTCACACCAGTCACATGACTGACCTGGAGTTTATTGTTTTAACCTAAAATCTGGGTGCCCTTATTTTTACACGGGCAGCTAGTAGTTTTGGTTTTGTAGATTTTTATTCACAGGATCCTGATTTACAGCTGGAATGATATCTGGAAGGCTCTGTATCCGTATATCTCCTTCAGTTGTATATTGTATTATTTTCCACTGCGATGTAATTTAAACCTCTGATATTTTCTGTGTAAATTTTATTCTTACTCTGTATATTCTTGTATTCTGATGGAATTGTTGTAATAAACAATGAAATGTTCTTCTGTCTGCGTTCTAATTTGTCGTGTTTTCAAAACAATCAGGCGTTTCGAATGGTCTTGATCGGTTTAGCGACTGATTCGGATCGAGCGAAATTCCTTTTTGTTACATTATCTATCTATGGCAATCACGGATTAAATTATAAAATGCAATACACATCCATAAACATATGCTTTTGTGACCTAGTTGGCCGATCAACTAAGGATAATAGTGTTGGATCTAGATTAACCCTAGAGGAAAGTGAATAAGGTTTATTGCAGTTTTACTAGATATTATATTATCACAGCATATATTGCAGCAGAGAAAATAAATGACACAGAATTTACCCAGCTTCGGCAAACCCTGCCAACTGCTGCATTCCCCTAGGTTTCTACTGGGATTAAAACAATCTCTATGCTTACAAAATCACTGTAAACTTGCGATACCCACTCCCAATTGTTCTAATCCTACGCTTAAAACCATGCACTGATCTTTATCCCCAAGACCAGATTTTCACCAAATTACAAACCCGTAACTCGTAACCCCTAGTTTAAAGTAAACCAGTAAGCCTATACAATATTTTGTAAAAAAACATTAAAATAAAACAACAAAAAAACCCTTGTTAAATTAAATAGCCAGCCTCCCCTTTTCTCTTGAAATATTGTTTGCTTCAAAACAACGGTGGCCGAAATAAAGTTAGGGCTTTTGTCCCTAAGTCAAATCGTGACTTCAAATTGATTCTTTGAAAATTGTTCTCTGATGCTCTAATCTTTCAATGCTCTTGGTCGAACGATTTGACTTGCATGCGGTCGAAACTTTGATATATTGTGAGTATTCTGAAATTTGTTTCTCTCTTGTTTACTTGTTGTTTCAATAGTTTTCTGCCTATGATGAATTGGTTATTTATAGGGTTTAGACCCTTTTACTTCTCTGATTTCACGCACGACTTGGCTCTTAATTGTGCTTGATTGTTCTTGATTTATTGTCGTGAATGTCATTATATTTTTGGAATTTCTAGAATGATTTTTATGTTCAAAAAAAAGTTTTCTGGAAATATATTGAATCATTGGAATATTTCTTGCCAAAACCAAAGATGAATTGTGCCATGTTTCCGTCCACAGTGAATTTGAGAATAAATTGCTTGCCAATTTTTGGAGAGTGAATCTTTGCCAAGTATAACTTTGATTGCATGAAAATGAATATCTCCACTTTCCTTTTCCTGGAACAAATTCATTGCTTGATTACACGGCATGAATATTTGGAATGTTTTTGAAAGATCTTTCCCAAATATAAAAACTGAAAGCATTTCATTTGTGTGATTTAAAACTTTCCAGAAATGTCTCACATTTGCTACTGTATATTTGCCAAATTAGCATGAAATGATTTCTAGAAACCTGCATTGCTTTGAGATCAGTTTAAAGCAATTTCAACAAAAATGTATTCCAAATATTTTGGCCTTGACTTGTCCAGAACATGATTCTTCATGCATATGTGACTAATTCATTGATAAGAACAAATACTGCTCTTGCGTTTTCCAATTCCCAAATATATTCATGCCTTGATTTTGCTGATTGGAAAAACATATTCTTGAATAAAAAAAACAAGCTTTCCAAAGTTCTTACGAGCTGATCTATATGAACCTGAGTCGATTTTTCATCACTGTGCATTTTGGAAACATAATTTGGCAATAATAAATTGCATTGATTTCTGACAATTACTGATGCATGTATGATAGATATGGTTTGCCAAAAAAAGTTATTGCCGAAAAATGTTTGCATGTGATATTTTGGAAACATGAAAATTTCTTTCCAAAAATAACATATGATTTTCTATAAAGCTTTTTTTCCACTATGTGAAATCAATCCTTGCATAATTTTCTTCATGAATGCATTTGAATTTGAAAGATGTCTTCTTTTGGCAATGTGACAATTAATACTGCATTTGAAAATTCCTTCTTGTCAAAAAATCAATTCATGCAGAGTATATAAATAAATTCATTGTGGTTGAATTTTGGAATTTCTTCTTGTATCTATATAAAGAATATGATTTTTCCAAATCATTTATTTATCTCATACCCGATTTGAAACAGATTCTTATCACTGCTTTGTACACTGTACCTGTAACACCCCACGCCCGCTATGGTCACTCTCTAAGGGAATGCCATAACATCGGTGGAGTATTTTAGTGAATATAGAACAGAAAAACTACAACAAGACAGATATAAATAGTACTTGAAATTTAAAACATCATCTCATAACAGCGGAAATAAACATGTCTGGTTACATCATAAAACCACGATAAAAGTCAAGTACAATATCCATCAAAATAAATAAGTACATAATCCCACTCTCTCATACAATAGCCAGGACAAAAGAAAAGATAACTGGGTAACTGGAGCTTTACATCTATCCAAGCTCCTAAAGACTGGAACAACAATCCGATCAAGCTCCACTACTGCTAGGATCCACCGTAGGACCTGAGGGTTGGGAAAAAAAGATAAAAACAACGGGGTCAGACATAAGTCTGAGCGAGTCCTATAACTTTAACAATACAATCATTAAAGTAACCAGAGAAGACATAAACTTGACCTACGGTAATGTTTGGGGATGAATGGCTACACTAAGCAGCTTGGTAGACTTAGGATAAACTAAGATAACTGTAAAGACGCATCTACCCACCCAAGGATAATTACTAACTGCACCACACCAGTCATTCCTACTTAAAGGTTGATCCCTCCCAAGGACTTAGAAAATTTCCCCAGTAGTTTCGTGTACTCCTAGCCCAGTACATAGGTGCCGTCTGCCCCTATCTCCACTAGGTGTACTTAGTAATTTTACTCAGTAGTTTCGTGTACCCCTTCATAGGTGTCGTCTGCCCCTATCTTTATTAGGTGTACCCACTACTCCCCAGCGATCGGCTCCCTACCGTAGATACCCGTGTTGGTCCCACAATGGGGTGTATCATTCCCCAAAGTGGCCACCTGATAATATCAACGGTGCACGGCTTTATATCTACACGATGCAACAACGGCTTATCTACCAGCCCGGGCCCACACACGCATATGAAACCCGTTGGACTTGCGTTGCCACCGCTAACCCGTTTTGGCCTCTTATAGTCAAGCCCAATATGCGTGTCCCGTCACTCGACATGGGTCGAGCCCACAAAGATACGTTTGGGATATTGGTTGAAATGGGCCCCCACAAGCTACCCACCTAAGCTTGTCACTTATCTAGTGTATCCCACTTAACCCTTTAATCATGTTTAATTACATGTTTCCACTTGGTTAAGTATTCTAATCGTATTTTCTATTGCCACCCAAGGCAACCCACTAGATTCCACATGCCACCCAAGGCAACCCCTAAATTTCCACATGCCACCCAAGGCACCCACTTAACCCCTCATGTCCCACTACATGCTAATATGGTTAAGTGTTTCTTAATTAATTAAGACCGTGATCTCCCATAAAGACCTCCCACATTAGACTGGCTGTTATGACCGCCTGGTTAAGCCGGTAGGGTCCGGGCAGTCTTACGTCATAACAGAGTCTAACCTCGTGTCTTTACTTTAATCACGTATTTAATTTATGGCTAAGACCTCTCACATTGGGCTGACATTTGTAGCAACTGGTTAAGCCGGTAGGGTTCGGGCAGTTTTACACTACAAATGAGTCCAACCTCGTGTCTTAGTCGATTAATTACACCTAATTAATCACCCCCATATTAATTATCCCTAATTAATATCAAGTTTTTCATAACATGGGTAGACCTAACTCAATAGGTAAATTCCCATGGGGTAAACCTAACTCAATAGGTAAATTCCCACTTATGTTAATTTATTTTTATGGTATGCTTAATCATACCCAATCATACTTTTATTAACATATTTACCAACCCCATCGTTCCCCACGTAAATCGTTCTCATTTCATGACATAATAAATGGGAAGATCCATCACAAATATCATGGGTTTAGCATATAACTTTGTCATGGGTTAAGAGGATGTCAACTTGCATATATGAGCATATATTAACCCAACTACATTTAACCCAAACTTGCATATTATCATACACATATCTTGCATAACATGTTGAACTTGCATATAAGCATTCTCATAACTTGCATAACATGTTAAACATGCATTTAAGCATACACATAACTTGCATAAGCATTCACATACTTGCATAAGCATTCACATACTTGCATAAGCATGCATAACTTGCATATCATGTTAAACTTGCATTTAAGCATATACATATCTTGCATAAGCATTCATATACTTGCATAAGCATGCATAACTTGCATATCATGTTAAACTTGCATTTAAGCATATACATAACTTGCATATGAACTTGCATAACTCACTTTGTTAAACATGCATAAATCCACTTATTAAATATGCATAAACCCACTTATTAAACATGCATAAACCCACTTATTAAACATGCATAAACCAACTTATTAAGCATGCATAAACATAGGAAAACATAGGGTAGCATATCATTACAAATGATTCAAACTCACTAATCCGCATTTAAGACCATAAGTCTCATTACACCTAATCTACTTACTTTAGCAATTGATGTTAAAGTGATAGAAACTCACCAAACCCAAGATTAGCAAACTTATGAAGTGGAATTAGTTGCTAAATATGAAGATGGTGATGATTAGAGATTGATTAGAGAGTGATTAGCTTGCAACTTCCTTCATAAACTAGTGGAGGCTCTCTCAAGTTTGATTTTGGCGGCATGAGGCCATCATTCCTATTTTTAGTATGGATTAGGGTAGGTTTAGGGTGTATTTATAGATTAGGTGAGTGTTTTAGGCCCTTAGATTAACCCTAGGTTAGATTAGGTCCGTTAGATTTAGGAAATCTCTAGAATCCAGCCCAGCCCTAGCCAGAAAACCAGATCTGGTGCACCCAAGCCCTCTGGCTCGACACGCCGTGTCGACAGGCAAGTCGACAGGCAAGTCGACACCCCTGTCGACAGGCCTATCGATAGCCCTGTCGACATGGTTAGGGCGGGAACTTTCCCGCCTGGCCCCGCTGGTTCTATTTTGAAATCTGAAGTTTGAATTTTTAAATCTGTTTTTAGCTTTAAATTTTCTACAAACTTCTTTGGGCCATAACTGGGCCATACGGACTCCGATTTTCAAAATTTCGGACTCTATTCTGCGTATTTTTCCGAGACGAACGCAATAACGCAGCCCGTTTCCCCCAATTCTCACATCTGAGATTATTTATTCTGCAATTAGTGAATTTTAGCATTAACTGAAATACGGGGTGTTACATTCTCCCCTCCTTAAAGGATTTCGTCCCCGAAATCTTTAAGCTAAGGAGAATGCATATCCTATCATCCAAACAACCATCTACTCAAACCATCAACCACGGGCATCCATTGTCCTTAAACAGTTTCTAATGATGTATGAGCATATGCAAAAAGTGTGTGTATATGTTCCCTATCTAATGTATGAACATATGCAAACCATGATAGTGCCATGCATCCATTATGTATGCGAGAGAACCCTATCGACACATACAATATCTACATGAGTGCACAATCATTCACCAAAATGCATCATCCATATGATAACACAATCATTATACATCCATAAATATAGCCTCCTACACACAATCTTATGCAATATGCAATATGAAGTGACTGAGCCGATCTAGTGCCTAGAGTGTGTGTATATGCATCCACGAGCAACCACTAGCAAACAATTGCATCCACTTGCATCCATCAACCATAACATGTCTCAAACACATGTTTCAACCATAGGTTTACCCTATCTAATGGTCAACAGTACTAACGAGAGGACATACTAAAGATAAGATGAGTACTAGACAACGATAGAGGAGAAAGTAAAGACATACCCTCAAAAAGAAATGGGTACAATGAACGCATCTTCGCTTCCGTCTCCCAAGTTGCGTTGCTCTCATCTTCTCCCCATTGCACTTTGACTAGTTGAACCTCTCTGTTTCTCAACTTCCTAGTCTCTGACCCAAGGATGCGAGTAGGAGCTCGTCGAATAGTCGCATCTCGCTCTACTTCCACTTCTTTAAGCAAGCTCGGCTCTACCACCTCTGTCGTCTCATGTAAGCACTTCCTCAAATGGGACACATGGAATACATCATGAACACCACTAAGTTTGTCGGGCAACTCCACTCTATATGTCATCCGTCCAATCCTTTCCTTGATGGGAAATGGCCCTACGAACCTTGGTGCTAACTTCCCAACAGATCCAAAGCGAACCACATTTCGTAACGGAGACACTTTGACAAAGACCATGTCCCCAACTTCAAACTCAAGATCCGTCCTTC
Organism: Allium sativum; assembly: GCA_030737875.1. Classification (NCBI taxonomy): domain Eukaryota; kingdom Viridiplantae; phylum Streptophyta; class Magnoliopsida; order Asparagales; family Amaryllidaceae; genus Allium; species Allium sativum. The sequence goes on from JASFAX010000029.1 coordinate 17,905,885, forward strand.
TCTTGTCCGCATAAGATTTTTGCCTATCCTGCGCTGCTTTCATCCTTCTTCGAATCAGGTCAATCTTCTCAGAAGTCTCCCTAATCATATCAGGCCCAAGCAAGATCTTATCCGTGGATTCCCACCAACATGTAGGTGATCGACAAGGCCTTCCATAGAGAGCTTCGAAAGGAGCCATACCAATACTGGACTGAAAGCTGTTATTATATGCGAACTCCACCAATGGAAGATGCTCTTCCCATGTACCTCCAAAATCTAAGATACAAAGCCTCAAAAGGTCTTCTAGAACACGATTCACCCTCTCAGTCTGGCCGTCCGTCTGAGGATGATATGCGGTGCTCAGACACAATTGAGTCCCCACTGCTTCTTACAAACTTCTCCAGAACTCGCTAGTAAAGATAGGATCTCGATCACTCACTATGCTAGAGGGTACCCCATGCAATCGAACTATCTCTCGAAGATATACTGAAGCTAGCCATGGAGCGGTCCTCTTGCTCTTCACAGGTATGAAATGGGCGCTCTTAGTAAGTCTGTCTACCACCACCCAAATTCCCGTATTACCCTTTCTTGATCTGGGTAACCCGTCAATAAAATCCATCGAGACACTATCCCACTTCCATTGCGGAACTTCCAATGGGTGAAGCAACCCACCAGGTTTCTTTTGCTCCGCCTTCACTTGTTGGCACACCAAGCATCGAGCGACATACTCGGCCACATCTTTCTTCATACCGGCCCAGAAGAAAACCCTCTTCATGTCTTGGTACATCTTGTCCCCACCGGGATGAATAGTCATCCTAGAACGGTGTGCATCATCAAGAATAACCTTCCTCAAACCCTCGTCTTGCGGTACACACAGTCTACCGTCTCTACGCAAGCACCCCCTATCGTCTAGGGTGTACCTACTCAAATGGCTGGACGACTCCCCCCTTATGAGCTTCTCTACCAACTCAACCAACTGTGGGTCGTCCCTCTGTGCTTCTCCAATCCGCCCCAGAAGAGTAGGTCTGACCTCCAAGGATGCTAGCAAACCGGGTACATAATCAATGGAAGGTCTGAAATCAAACATCGAGATAAATTCCAAGCTTCGTCGTTCCACGAACAATGGACTCAAGGACAACCTTTTTCGGCTCAAGGCGTCCGCCACCACGTTACCCTTGCCAGGGGTATACGCTATCTCGAAATCATAGGATGCTAAGAATTCCATCCACCTTTGCTGTCTCAGATTCAAATCCTTCTGAGAAAACAAGTACTTCAATGATTTATGGTCAGTGAACAATTCGAATCTCTCACCAAGAAGATAATGGCGCCAAATCTTAAGCGCAAAAACAATAGCGGCCAACTCTAAATCATGGGTAGGGTAATTTTTCTCATGTGCCCTCAACTGCCTTCCACCATAGGCTATCACCCTTCCCTCTTGCATTAAGACTGCGCCAAGTCCCGTCCCACAAGCATCGGTGTAGACAACAAATGGCTTGCTCCCATCTGGAAACACTAAAACTGGAGCAGTGGTTAAAGCTCTCTTTAACCGTCAGAACGCATCATCACAATCTACGTCCCATGCGAAAACAAGATTCTTCTTCGTTAAGCGGGTTAATGGGGCTGATATCTTCGCGAAGTCTTTAATAAACTTCCTATAATAACCCGCCAACCCCAAGAAACTTCTTACTTCGGTAGCATTCTTTGGAACCTTCCAATCCTGAATTGATACTACCTTCGCGGGATCCACAGCTATCCCTTCCTTGGAGACCACGTGCCCCAAGAACCGCACCTCCTTCCTCCAGAAGTGACATTTAGAGAATTTAGCCTTAAGGCTATGTGCTCGAAGAGTCTTCAACACTTCCCCAAGATGTAGGGCATGCTCTTCTTCACTCTTAGAAAATACTAAGATATCATCCACAAAGACCACCACGAATTTATTAAGGAACTCCCTGAACACCCTACTCATCAAATCAACGAAGTATGCAGGGGCGTTCGTCAACCCAAATGGCATCACCAGCCACTCATAGAAACCATCCGGAGTTCTAAAGGCAGTCTTGTCTATGCTATCCTCAGCCACCCTCAACTGATGAAACCCCGTGGCTAAGTCCAACTGAGAAAATACTGAAGCGCCAACCAACTGATCGAAAAGATCATCAATCCTCGGCAATGGGTGTCTATTCTTCTTTGTGAGCTTGTTGAGTTCTCTATAGTCTACACAAAGTCTGAGGGACCCATCCGCCTTTGTAGCAAATACTACTGGAGCACCCCACTCCGATATACTTCGTCTTATGAACCCCTTCTCAAGCAACTCCCCTACTTGCTTATGGAGTTCCCTCCTCTCACGAGGAGCCATGTGGCGCACTGGTAAAGATACAGGTTTAGCATTATCCACCAGATATATTCGGAAGTCAATCTCCCGCTTCGGAGGTAAGCCCTTCACCTCCTCAAACACATCCGGATATTCCCGGACCACTTTAACAGATTGTAAACTCTCGACCGAAGCGTCAAGCGATTCAAGATAACTTAGCATAACAGAGTCCATGGGATTACAAGAAATCTCGAGAGTGTTACCCAAGCGGGTCATGAGCCTAACAACTCTCCTTTCGCAATCAAGAACTGCACCATTACTGGATAACCAGTCCATGCCCAAAATCAACCCATAGCCCGTGAAGCCCAAGACAAAAGCATCACATCTAAACTCAATGCTAAGTATAGAAATCTTCAAACCCAAACATATCATGGACAAATAAGTGGAGCCCCCAATTGGGTTTGAAACAACCAAGGGATCATCTACCAGACTGGTTTCTAAGTGCAGTGACTCAACTAATGATGATGAGATAAACGAATGCGATGCGCCTGAATCAAACAATGTTCGGACAGGATGATCAAATAGAAAAACCAGACTTTCAACGGAAATAGTTCTACCTCTCTCCTGAAACGGTGGGACTGCGAGAGCCTGTACTTGCCCCCTAGCCTGACCTGGTGCCATAAGAGCTTGCACCTGTCCTCCTGAGGTAGACCCCGTCCTTTGCCCCTTCTTAGGGCAATCCTTCACTAAATGCCCTGCTTCGCCACAGTGGAAGCAGCCAGTCTTCTTCTTCTTGCGACAATCCTTGCTTAGGTGGCCAGGTGTCCCACAATTGAAACACTTCTTCTTCTTGCCCTTGCCACTGTTGCCTTTCCCACCTTTGTTTTGTTGTTGTTGCTGAGGTCTCTTTTGATCTCCCTTCTTCTCGGGTGCCTTATTAGCATTAGGACCCTTCTCTTCTTCATGCATGAGTGCCATGTCAACTAGCTTCTCAAAGGTGGCCCCCATAGGGATATGAGTCATAGCCAACCCATGCATCGGTTCATTCAAGCCTTTCACGAACCTCAAAGCCTTCTTCTCCGGTGTATTCACCATGTCTAGGCCAAACCTTGCCAATTGATTAAACTTGTTGACATATTCCTTCACTGAGAGATTTCCTTGCTTTAAAGTCAAGAATCTTTCCATATACAAGTTTTCCTCCGCCCTTGAGAGAAACTTTGCCACAAATCTTTGCCTAAAATCCGCCCAAGAGTCAACGGGGCGTTCTCCATTAGTGACCTCCCACCAGAATGAGGCCTCTCCCTTCATTAACCAAGCAGCCAACTTGACTTTCTTCCCTTCTTCCATCTCAAAGATATCTATCAACTCTTCCACCTCCTTAAGCCAATCTCTAGCCTCCACAAAAGTTTCCGATCCTTGAAAAGGTTTCCCTCCCATAGCTTTAAATTCCTTGCAAGTCTTAGCAAAAGTATCCGTGCGAGGAGGAGGGGGAGGAGGAAGATCGGGTGCTACGGTTGGTGGAGGAACATTTGCTGGACCCGTAGTGGTGGCCCTAGCCTCCATCAATCTCCTATACCATACTGGTACCGTCACACCCTCCGGAAAGTTAAGATCCTCAGCCATGCTGAAACGAAAAAGGAAAGATTCAAAACGGAGAATTCGAAGGATATAGATATGGTTATTGGGGATTATGCTTTTCTTTCAAAAACTTTTCTCTTAAAATACATGTTTTTGAAAATATCTCTTCCAAAATGTTTTAGAAAAATAGTTTTTCTAAAAAATTTATCTGTTCCTGGTAACCTTTGCTCTGATACCACGCGTAACACCCCACGCCCGCTATGGTCACTCTCTAAGGGAATGCCATAGCATCGGTGGAGTATTTTAGTGAATATAGAACAGAAAAATTACAACAAGACAGATATAAATAGTACTTGAAATTTAAAACATCATCTCATAACAGCGGAAATAAACATGTCTGGTTACATCATAAAACCACGATAAAAGTCAAGTACAATATCCATCAAAATAAATAAGTACATAATCCCACTCTCTCATACAATAGCCAGGACAAAAGAAAAGATAACAGGGTAACTGGAGCTTTACATCTATCCAAGCTCCTAAAGACTGGAATAGCAATCCGATCAAGCTCCACTACTGCTAGGATCCACCGTAGGACCTGAGGGTTGGGAAAAAAAGATAAAAACAACGGGGTCAGACATAAGTCTGAGCGAGTCCTATAACTTTAACAATACAATCATTAAAGTAACCAGAGAAGACATAAACTTGACCTACGGTAATGTCTGGGGATGAATGGCTACACTAAGCAGCTTGGTAGACTTAGGATAAACTAAGATAACTGTAAAGACGCATCTACCCACCCAAGGATAATTACTAACTACACCACACCAGTCATTCCTACTTAAAGGTTGATCCCTCCCAAGGACTTAGAAAATTTCCCCAGTAGTTTCGTGTACTCCTAGCCCACTACATAGGTGCCGTCTGCCCCTATCTCCACTAGGTGTACTTAGTAATTTTACCCAGTAGTTTCGTGTACCCCTTCATAGGTGCCGTCTGCCCCTATCTTTATTAGGTGTACCCACTACTCCCCAGCGATCGGCTCCCTACCGTAGATACCCGTGTTGGTCCCACAATGTGGTGTATCATTCCCCAAAGTGGCCACCTGATAATATCAACGGTGCACGGCTTTATACCTACACGATGCAACAACGGCTTATCTACCAGCCCGGGCCCACACACGCATATGAAACCCGTTGGACTTGCGTTGCCACCGCTAACCCGTTTTGGCCTCTTATAGTCAAGCCCAATATGCGTGTCCCGTCACTCGACATGGGTCGAGCCCACAAAGATACGTTTGGGATATTGGTTGAAATGGGCCCCCACAAGCTACCCACCTAAGCTTGTCACTTATCTAGTGTATCCCACTTAACCCTTTAATCATGTTTAATTACATGTTTCCACTTGGTTAAGTATTCTAATCGTATTTTCTATTGCCACCCAAGGCAACCCACTAGATTCCACATGCCACCCAAGGCAACCCCTAAATTTCCACATGCCACCCAAGGCACCCACTTAACCCCTCATGTCCCACTACATGCTAATATGGTTAAGTGTTTCTTAATTAATTAAGACCGTGATCTCCCATAAAGACCTCCCACATTAGACTGGCTGTTATGACCGCCTGGTTAAGCCGGTAGGGTCCGGGCAGTCTTACGTCATAACAGAGTCTAACCTCGTGTCTTTACTTTAATCACGTATTTAATTTATGGCTAAGACCTCTCACATTGGGCTGACATTTGTAGCAACTGGTTAAGCCGGTAGGGTCCGGGCAGTTTTACACTACAAATGAGTCCAACCTCGTGTCTTAGTCGATTAATTACACCTAATTAATCACCCCCATATTAATTATCCCTAATTAATATCAAGTTTTTCATAACATGGGTAGACCTAACTCAATAGGTAAATTCCCACTTATGTTAATTTATTTTTATGGTATGCTTAATCACACCCAATCATACTTTTATTAACATATTTACCAACCCCATCGTTCCCCACGTAAATCGTTCTCATTTCATGACATAATAAAGGGGAAGATCCATCACAAATATCATGGGTTTAGCATATAACTTTGTCATGGGTTAAGAGGATGTCAACTTGCATATATGAGCATATATTAACCCAACTACATTTAACCCAAACTTGCATATTATCATACACATATCTTGCATAACATGTTGAACTTGCATATAAGCATTCTCATAACTTGCATAACATGTTAAACATGCATTTAAGCATACACGTAACTTGCATAAGCATTCACATACTTGCATAAGCATTCACATACTTGCATAAGCATGCATAACTTGCATATCATGTTAAACTTGCATTTAAGCATATACATATCTTGCATAAGCATTCATATAATGCATAAGCATGCATAACTTGCATATCATGTTAAACTTGCATTTAAGCATATACATAACTTGCATATGAACTTGCATAACTCACTTTGTTAAACATGCATAAATCCACTTATTAAATATGCATAAACCCGCTTATTAAACATGCATAAACCCACTTATTAAACATGCATAAACTAACTTATTAAGCATGCATAAACATAGGAAAACATAGGGTAGCATATCATTACAAATGATTCAAACTCACTAATCCGCATTTAAGACCATAAGTCTCATTACACCCAATCTACTTACTTTAGCAATTGATGTTAAAGTGATAGAAACTCACCAAACCCAAGATTAGCAAACTTATGAAGTGGAATTAGTTGCTAAATATGAAGATGGTGATGATTAGAGATTGATTAGAGAGTGATTAGCTTGCAACTTCCTTCAGAAACTAGTGGAGGCTCTCTCAAGTTTGATTTTGGCGGCATGAGGCCATCATTCCTATTTTTAGTATGGATTAGGGTAGGTTTAGGGTGTATTTATAGATTAGGTGAGTGTTTTAGGCCCTTAGATTAACCCTAGGTTAGATTAGGTCCGTTAGATTTAGGAAATCTCTAGAACCCAGCCCAGCCCTAGCCAGAAAACCAGATTTGGTGCACCCAAGCCCTCTGGCTCGACACGCCGTGTCGACAGGCAAGTCGACAGGCCTGTCGACAGCCCTGTCAACATGGTTAGGGCGGGAACTTTCCCGCCTGGCCCCGCTGGTTCTATTTTGAAATCTGAAGTTTGAATTTTTAAATCTGTTTTTAGCTTTAAATTTTCTACAAACTTCTTTGGGCCATAACTGGGCCATACGGACTCCGATTTTCAAAATTTCGGACTCTATTCTGCGTATTTTTCCGAGACGAACGCAATAACGCAGCCCGTTTCCCCCAATTCTCACATCTGAGATTATTTATTCTGCAATTAGTGAATTTTAGCATTAACTGAAATACGGGGTGTTACAGTACCTTGCCATTCTTTAAGCAATTTTATTTGTTTATATAAACTGCTTTATTCATGCAGTACATGTATATTTGCCGCCATTTAAAAAAAATACTTGTACCTTTTCTTGCATGCATACTCTTGCTGCCATGATGTCTATTGACTGTAGCCTTGCACTAAAACTTTACCACTTGATATTTTACTTGCACATGTAGTTTCTGCACTTGTAGTTGATTTCTGTCGCTTAAGCTATGCATGCTTGTATATTTGTCAATGTTGCACTGTTTGAATTTGTGTTGTCCATTGATTCTCCACTGTCCATACACACACACAAATACACACACACACACACATGTATGTATATATGTGTGATGATGCATGTTGCCTTGTATTTGAGTTGTTGCATGCATGGTGAGTTGTCTTCTTGTATGTTCTCGAGTTTGTGCTGCACCTATGTGTTGACTTTGCTGTTGCACCCTGGCTTGTGCAAATGTTTGCTTTGTCCACTTGTAGTTAATGCCATTGTACTAACATGTGTATTGCCATGTGTACGTATATATGTGTACGTATATATGTTTGTATATACGTGTTGCTCATGTGCTATGTCACTTGCATTGAATTTCTCGGTTCATGTCCATTCACTGATATTTGACCATATTGTCCCTGCACAAAATATATGTGTATATACATACACATGTGTGTATACATGTATTGTGTATGTGCAGTTTATATATATGAGCACTAGAGGTATTGTCTACCTTGTGGTATTTACCGTGAATCACTGTGAATATCTGTAACACCCCACCTCCGCTAGGGTCACTCACCAAGGGAATGCACTAGTTTTGGAGAGGTATTATCGAGATAACATCACAGAATTATCACAAGATAGAACATAAATAAATAATTAAGTAAACAGCGAAAGAATTTATGAGCAAAACAGAACTTCATTTCATTCCAAAATAAACCATGTCTTTTACAAACATTTCAAGTAACTTCATTACAACTGTCTTGTAATAATAGCCAAAGAAGCAATAACTTAAAAACAGAAAAACAGCTTATTCCCTAAGTGCAGTAAAACGGAGCAGCCATAGCAAACCGTACATGCTGAGCCAAAGCAAGTGATATCCAAGCTAAGAGCTAGTGTTTCCTCCCTGAGAACCTGGGGAGGGGGGGAACGAAAGAAAAAGAGGCGAAAGGAAAAGGGTCAGTCATAAAGACTGAGTAAGTCCTAGTGACTTTCATCGTAAAAACGGTTAAAACAACCTGTCATGTATGAACTGGAACTAAACTTAAGAATGGTGTCAAGGTGAACAAGATAGACTAAGGTGATCAGGATAAGTCAAGACAAGTCAAGAAAAGCATCACGTGTTCAAGATTCGTTGCATCGACTGTACTAGTATACTAAGCCCATGTCACAAGTTAATCACGAAATAAATCCCACGGCCCAATATCATGAAATGACCCTGAAACGGGGTCTGACCTAAATACGGGGTCCTACGGAGCGATTATCTAGTCGATCGGCTCCCTACAAGTTCTAGCTTGTCAAGTGTCCGTGTCATACGGCTAATCACGAATGTATTTACTTGTGCTGGGTCCACCTTCGGGTGTATCAGCCCTAGGGTGTCAACCCCTGACACGATTCAAGATGCACAGATAAATCTACGGATACCCAGTGTCTGCCCCGGAATACGTGCACGACCGTAGCCCACCGAACCTACACTGGCATACCCCACTGCCATCGTTCACCTCTTACAATCAGCCCAGTAATCGTGCCCCCACCCGGCCTAGCCCCAGGGTACCTTGATACATCTAGAGGGTTACTGCTGAAAAGGGTCGTGTCTAGGGTTTCGCCTACAGATTAGGTCATGTAATTCGTGGCCTAACCCGCCTAACCGATTAAGTCATGTAATTCGTGACTTAATCCTTTTCCAGTCTAGTCGTGTCAAGATGGTTAAGTATGTCATTTAAATTCGTGACTTAACCCGCCTACGTGTCATGTCAAGTTGGCTAAGTGTTGTCGTTTCAAGTTCATGACTTAGCCCTACAAATCGTGTTCAAGTTGGTTAAGTTGTCTTTTCATGTTCATGACTTAACCCTAATTGGCATTAATTGATTCGTTAATGCACCGAACCACTCACATTGGATCCTATTGTTCGTAGCCATTGGATTTGCCGGGCGGTTCCGGGCAGGTTTACGCTACGAACTCAACCCAACCTCGGGTTTCAAGCGCGATGTGACCAACTACCCACATTGGATCCTATTGTTTGTAGCAACTGGATTTGTCGGGCGGTTCCGGGCAGATTTACACTACAAACTCAACCCAACCTCGAGTTGGCCACTTTCTTGTTTTCTAAAGTCATGCCCATGTTCTTATCAGATTCGTGCTATTTTCATAGCATGTTCATATGTCAATTTCGTGCCCAACTAAGGCATGTTCCAAGTCAAGTTATGGCATGTTCAAGTCAAGTTTTCGTGCCATATTTCATGTTCTACTTATGCCAAATTTCATGGTTTATGATTATAATCAACTCAAGTTTTGCCTATTCTACCAAATCGTATCCCCAACGTATATAAACGTACTTCGTTCGCAAGCATAAACAATTCAAGAGATAAAGGGGAATAACACCAAACATGTGATAGGCATATGTGACAATTCCAACATCACTTGCATAATAAACAGGCTATAACATATCACATGGTTTCAATACTAACATGATGATAACTTGGCATAATAATGGTTCCAACTTGGTTTAACATGATGATTTCAACTTTACATCATAGGCACAATAATCCTTGCGGGCATAATAATCATTTTATTACAAACATGAAACATTAAAGGCATGGTAATTCTAATAGGCATAGTGGATTCCAATTTAGCATTTTTAACATAATGATTCTCATCTAGCATTATAAACATAATGATTCCAACTTTTCATCATAACCTAACAATTCCCAATTTGTCCTTAACATGATAGGTATATTAACATCACAGGCATAGTTTCATTAATATCATAGACATGGTTTAATTAGCATCATAGGCATGGTTTAATCAACATGAGGATTTCAATGAACATAATGATTCCATGGACATGTATTTGTTCAACTTGCAATAAAATTAAGCCCAAGTGATTCATAACAACCTCAACATCATGATAAGTTTAACTTGCAACATTAACATAGCAATATTCCCAAATTTTGATTCAAAGTTAAACAATATAAACATGGATTAATAATAGTTCTTAAATCCGGTTTCAATTCATAGCATGTCCATGTTATTTTAGCGTTTTTGCCTAAAAGTGACATAGAACTTACAATATGAAGCAAGCAATCCAAATCAAAATTTTAAATCAAATAGCCCCAAATCCGTTGTCTAAAGCATCGTAGTTGTTGTAGCTTCTAGTTGTAGCCTTCAAGAATCATCCTTCGTCTTCTTTAATTTTATTCTTTGTATTTTTAATTTAGAGTTCTAGGTTTAATGGCGGCTGAATGAGTGCTAAAATGAAATAGTATGATTTAGGCTAGGTCTTAGGGTCTTTAAATAGTTGTAGGCAACTCATTTAGGCCATTAGATCAACCCCAGAGTCAATCCGGATCATCAAAACACATACCGGGCTTCAAAAATGGGTTCTGGGCCAAACCAGGCCGACCAGGTCGACCTGCATAGGGGGGGGGGGTCGAATCTAGGGTCGACCTGGCCTGGGGAGGTCGACTCTAGGGTCGACTCGGTTCTGTCTGCCAGAAAGTCTGCTGAAACTTGTTTTGGCCATATCTTGGTCATACGGACTCCGATTTTCGAAAACTCGGACTCTATTTCGCGTATTTTTTCGAGAGGAACGCAATAGTGAAGTCCATTTTACCTAATTCCTGATCCTTAAATTAATTATTCTTATTTTACTATCTTTTCCGTTACACACACCGCTACCGAACTAATTTTTCTTCTCTTCCAAATATGAATTAATTCTTCTTATTCATCACCATTATTTACCTATCTAAACATATTTTTATATATTTTATTTCATTTTTAATTATACCTTGATTTCTTGTTTTCACATGTTGTTAAAATTCAGGTTGTTACATTCTCCCCTCCTTAAAGGATTTCGTCCCCGAAATCTGCAAGTTAAGAAGAATGTGTCCTACCATCCATCATCCATCTACTCAAAACATCATCCATTAGCAATCATTGTCCTTAAAAGATTTCTAATGCTGTATGAACATATGCAGAAAGTGTGTGTATATGTTCCTTATCTAATGCAAATGATCAGGCCTGATTGATCCTTTCAAATGCAAACTATGTTTAGTGAAATGAATCCAATATGTATGCAAAATTTTCCTATTATAATTCATAATTTCTACATGAGTGCACAAACATTCAATCATATGCAAAAACCAAATGATAGCACAACCAAGTTTCCAAAATAAACACTCATGCATATGCAAGTATGAAACTGTGACTGAGCCGATCTAGTGCCTAATGTGTATTCATGCATCCACGAGCAACCACTTGCGACCACTTGCAACCATTTTGCAATCATAACATGTTTCAATTACATGTTTACATCCAAAAAGATTCTACCTATGGTTCTCAAGATAGGATCGAGGAGATAACAAGATAAAACAAAGCATCTAGAAAAAGAAGTTAAAGATGTTCCCCCAGAAGGTCCGGTCTGCTTCTTAGGGCAGTCCTTGCTGATGTGTCCAGTCTCCCCACAATGAAAACATTCACCTTTCTTTCTCTTCCTCTTTCTACAATCCTTGGCTATGTGCCCTTCCGTACCACAGAAATTGCATTTCCTTTTATCACGTGAGTTGTCGTTCTTTCCTCCTTTCTCAGATTCTACCTTCTTATTCTGAGAATCGTTGGGCTTGACCTCTTTCTTGCCCTTCTTATCTTCCTCATACAGTAGGGCCATATCCACCAAGCTTTCGAAGGTCGCCCCCATGGGCACATGAGTCATGGCCAAACCATGTAGTGGCTCGTTCAAGCCTCGTGCAAAACGTAGCGCCTTTTTCTGAGGAGTGTTGACTAACTCCAATCTGAAGCGAGCAAGCTGATTGAAACGGTTCAGCTATTCTTTAACTGTCATATTTCCTTGTTTAAGGGCCAGAAACCGTTCCATTTGGAGACTCTCCTCTGCTGATGACAAGAACTTAAGCCCAAATCTCCCTCTAAAGTCCGCCCAAGTCTCAATGGGCCTAGTAGCGTTGGTGACTTCCCACCAATAAGAAGCTTCCTCTTTCATGAGCCACGCCGCCAACTGTACTTTCCTATTGTCCTCTACCTCAAAGATAACAAACAAGTCTTCGGTTTCCTTCAACCAATTCCGTGCCTCAACAAAAGTCTCAGTTCCTAGGAAATCCTTTCTGCCCATGGCCTTAAAGTCCTTGCATATCTTTGAAAAAGCGGTTTCTCGTGGAGGTTGAGGAGGAGGAGGAGGAGGATTGGCTGGGCCTGCCACATTAGCCCGAGCCTCGAGGAAACGACGGAACCAAGTGGGTATATTGACACCCTCGGGAAGATTAAGATCGTCGGCCATGATAAGCTGAAAACGAAAAAGGAAAAGATTCAAACGAGGAAACAAAGATTGTGCTAATGGCTTTTTGGGGAATAGCCTTTTGAAATAAACCAACTTTTCTTGAAAAGTGCTTCTTTGTAAATGGTTTTGAAAAAAGAAATTCAAAAGGTTTTCAAAACTTTTGCCCAGTCTTGGTAACCTTCTGCTCTAATACCAAATGTAACACCCCACCTCCGCTAGGGTCACTCACAAAGGGAATGCACTAGTTTTGGAGAGGTATTATCGAGATAACATCACAGAATTATCACAAGACAGAACATAAATAAATAATTAAGTAAACAGCGGAAGAATTTATGAGCAAAACAGAACTTCATTTCATTCCAAAATAAACCATGTCTTTTACAAACATTTCAAGTAACTTCATTACAACTGTCTTGTAATAATAGCCAAAGAAGCAATAACTTAAAAACAGAAAAACAACTTATTCCCCAAGTGCAGTAAAACGAAGCAGCCATAGCAAACCGTACATGCTGAGCCAAAGCAAGTGATATCCAAGCTAAGAGCTAGTGTTTCCTCCCTGAGAACCTGGGGGGGGGGGAACGAAAGAAAAAGAGGCGAAAGGAAAAGGGTCAGTCATAAAGACTGAGTAAGTCCTAGTGACTTTCAATGTAAAAACAGTTAAAACAACCTGTCATGTATGAACTGGAACTAAACTTAAGAATGGTGTCAAGGTGAACAAGATAGACTAAGGTGATCAGGATAAGTCAAGACAAGTCAAGAAAAGCATCACGTGTTCAAGATTCGTTGCATCGACTGTACTAGTATACTAAGCCCATGTCACAAGTTAATCACGAAATAAATCCCACGGCCCAATATCATGAAATGACCCTGAAACGGGGTCTGACCCAAATACGGGGTCCTACGGAGCGATTATCTAGTCGATCGGCTCCCTACAAGTTCTAGCTCGTCAAGTGTCCGTGTCATACGGCTAATCACGAATGTAGTTACTTGTACTGGGTCCACCTTTGGGTGTATCAGCCCTAGGGTGTCAACCCTGACACAATTCAAGATGCACAGATAAATCTACGGATACCCAGTGTCTGCCCCGAAATACGTGCACGACCGTAGCCCACCGAACCTACACTGGCATACCTCACTGTCGTCGTTCACCTCTTACAATCAGCCCAGTAATCGTGCCCCACCCGGCCTAGCCCCAGGGTACCTTGATACATCTAGAGGGTTACTGCTGAAAAGGGTCGTGTCTAGGGTTTCGCCTACAGATTAGGTCATGTAATTCGTGGCCTAACCCGCCTAACCGATTAAGTCATGTAATTCGTGACTTAATCCTTTTCCAGTCTAGTCGTGTCAAGATGGTTAAGTATGTCATTTAAATTCGTGACTTAACCCGCCTACGTGTCATGTCAAGTTGGCTAAGTGTTGTCGTTTCAAGTTCATGACTTAGCCCTACAAATCGTGTTCAAGTTGGTTAAGTTGTCTTTTCATGTTCATGAATTAACCCTAATTGGCATTAATTGATTTGTTAATGCACCGAACCACTCACATTGGATCCTATTGTCCGTAGCCATTGGATTTGTCGGGCGGTTCCGGGCAGGTTTACGCTACGAACTCAACCCAACCTCGGGTTTCAAGCGCGATGTGACCAACTACCCACATTGGATCCTATTGTTTGTAGCAACTGGATTTGCCGGGCGGTTTCGGGCAGATTTACACTACAAACTCAACCCAACCTCGAGTTGGCCACTTTCTTGTTTTCTAAAGTCATGCCCATGTTCTTATCAGATTCGTGCTATTTTCATAGCATGTTCATATGTCAATTTCGTGCCCAACTAAGGCATGTTCCAAGTCAAGTTATGGCATGTTCAAGTCGAGTTTTCGTGCCATATTTCACGTTCTACTTATGCCAAATTTCACGGTTTATGATTATAATCAACTCAAGTTTTGCCTATTCTACCCAATCGTATCCCCAACGTATATAAACGTACTTCGTTCGCAAGCATAAACAATTCAAGAGATAAAGGGGAATAACACCAAACATGTGATAGGCATATGTGACAATTCCAACATCACTTGCATAATAAACAGGCTATAACATATCACATGGTTTCAATACTAACATGATGATAACTTGGCATAATAATGGTTCCAACTTGGTTTAACATGATGATTTCAACTTTACATCATAGGCATAATAATCCTTGCGTGCATAATAATCATTTTATGACAAACATGAAACATTAAAGGCATGGTAATTCTAATAGGCATAGTGGATTCCAATTTAGCATTTTTAACATAATGATTCTCATCTAGCATTATAAACATAATGATTCCAACTTTTCATCATAACCTAACAATTCCCAATTTGTCCTTAACATGATAGGTATATTAACATCACAGGCATAGTTTCATTAATATCATAGACATGGTTTAATTAGCATCATAGGCATGGTTTAATCAACATGAGGATTTCAATGAACATAATGATTCCATGGACATTTGTTCAACTTGCAATAAAATTAAGCCCAAGTGATTCATAACAACCTCAACATCATGATAAGTTTAACTTGCAACATTAACATAGCAATATTCCCAAATTTTGATTCAAAGTTAAACAATATAAACATGGATTAATAATAGTTCTTAAATCCGGTTTCAATTCATAGCATGTCCATGTTATTTTAGCGTTTTTGCCTAAAAGTGACATAGAACTTACAATATGAAGCAAGCAATCCAAATCAAAACTTTAAATCAAATAGCCCCAAATCCGATGTCTAAAGCGTCGTAGTTGTTGTAGCTTCTAGTTGTAGCCTTCAAGAATCATCCTTCGTCTTCTTTAATTTTGTTCTTTGTATTTTTAATTTAGAGTTCTATGTTTAATGGCAGCTGCATGAGTGCTAAAATGAAATAGTATGATTTAGGCTAGGTCTTAGGGTCTTTAAATAGTTGTAGGCAACTCATTTAGGCCATTAGATCAACCCCAGAGTCAATCCGGACCATCAAAACACATACCGGGCTTCAAAAATGGGTTTTGGGCCAAACCAGGCCGACCAGGTCGAGCTGTACAGGGGGGGTCGACTCTAGGGTCGACCTGGCCTGGGGAGGTCGACTCTAGGGTCGACTCGGTTCTGTCTGCCAGAAAGTCTGCTGAAACTTGTTTTGGCCATATCTTGGTCATGCGGACTCCGATTTTCGAAAACTCGGACTCTATTTCGCGTATTTTTTCGAGAGGAACGAAATGGTGAAGTCCATTTTACCTAATTCCTGATCCTTAAATTAATTATCCTTATTTTACTATCTTTTCCGTTACACACACCGCTACCGAACTAATTTTTCTTCTCTTCCAAATATTAATTAATTCTTCTTATGCATCACCATTATTTACCTATCTAAACATATTTTTATATATTTTATTTCATTTTTAATTATACCTTGATTTCTTGTTTTCACTTGTTGTTAAAATTCAGGTTGTTACAATATCACAAGTAGTCTAGGCACAGATGGATGTATATATAAATCAGACCAAGTCAAGAAATATGATGAGAAACACACCAAAATTTTGAGGTATATAAAACTAAAATATAAATTTATATCTGCTAGAATTAAAAATTATTTTTGTTTTAGTTTACTGTGTGTGTTTTTGTGACAGGTATGCAGGTGACTAGACCGACAATGAAGCAAATTGAAGAAACAGTGTGTCAGAGAATGAGTGAATGAATGTATATGAGTGAAACTGAGTGAAATATAGTGAGGAGCTATGTATATGAAATTGAAATGTAACTAAGTGAACAATGAGTGTTGTAGTGAGAGCAGAATGTAATAAATCAAAGAGATGTACAATAGTGGAGTTATAAAATATGTACTATTAAAATGTTGAAATAAAATATTATATTTAAATATAATACTATTTAAATTCTTGTGCAGTATTATTCTATTCAAATATAAATACTTATTTATGTATGTAATGTGGTAGAATAGTACAATTACAAACACATTTATAGTAATATATATGTTTGTTATCATCAAACAAAGATCATATAATTGTTATATGCAACAAATAGTGCCCAGTGTGTAAATGCATTCATTTGTATCCACTAGCAAACTTTTGCATCCATCATACCTAACATGTTTTCATCCAATTCTACTATCTATAAGCTCAACCTTACGATTTACCCTCCTAAAGAATACTAGAAGAAAGATCCTAGTCAAACAAAAGAGCTAATGTAAAGGAAATTGTCAAAAATACATGAGTAAGAAACTAGGATTCTTTCCTAAGACACCCATATCGCTACATTTGAAAGTTCTCCCGTGTAACAAATAATCTTGTTATGGAATAGGTTGACACGATATCCATAATGACAAACTAATGACTCATGCTCTTTATCCGTCTCTTCTAACTGAATGGTTCATGTTGTACTTGTTGAGTCATTATAGCCAAATTCATTGGAAAGTTTTACCATCTTACCCACTTCGGTTACTATACGAAAAAGTCTCACAAACCTTATAGAAAACTCACTAGTTTACCTCTTAAAAAAATTTGTTTGCTTATGACTCATCTTTTCATTATCAAGTCAAAGATAGGAATGCACTTGTCTATAGCCTTGTATATGAACCTGCCCAAAGATGCCACCTTCCGTTCAGGATCTAGACGTCTCTGATCTTCCAAGGCTCCTGAATGCCCCATATGACTTTTATCTGTTCGCGGCTAACCAATCGTTGATATGTTGCTCCAGCATTCTTCAACCCGAATGGCATAACCACATAACCATATAACCCAAGGTCCATTATAAAGCTAGTGTGTTATTGGTCCTGCGCTTGCATTAGGATTCAGTAATAACCAAAGTACGCATTCATGGAGGAAAGAAGTTGGCATCCAGCTTCGAGTCCACGAGCTGATCGATTCTATGAAGTAGAAAACTGTCTTTGGGGCAAATCCTTTTCAAGTCAGAGAAACCAATGCATGTCTGTCACTTCACAATTTATTTCCTTATGAGAACTGGATTTGATACCCACTTGGGCAACAGTTAGTTTCGGATAAACCCATTACTTTTTAGCCTTTTTGCTTCTTTCAAAGATGCCGACCTCTCAGGACCAGTATATGTCTCTTCTGCTTCACCGGGACTTACTCCGGGTCAATGTTGAGCGAATGAGTTATAATGATTAGTGATATCCCACACATGTCAGCATGAGTACAAGCAAACATGTCAAGGTTTGTGCAGAGAAAATTAGTCAGTTCCTTCGTTCGAATAGGTCCAAAATAAGATATGATCTCCAAGACCTTAAAAGGGTCATCGTTATCGATCGAGATCGCCACCGTAGTCTCATTGAGAGTCGCCTTTTGGTATCATGGCTCTTCGTCTTTCCTCGGATCAACGTCTTTGAATTGACGGCCATGCTATCTGAATCAGGATTTTTTTTACTTGCTATGCGGTTGCATCTCGGATACAAAGGGAATCGTCAATAGCTTTTCCCTTTCTCCTTGCTACGAGTATCTTTCCACATAGCCAAGCAGCACGCTCGTCCTACTACCTGATCTCCTCGTACAACTTTGATCCCATTCCGTGTCAGAAACTTCAAGAGCAATCACCAAGGAGCTATGCATGCTCGAAATTCAGCGAGGGTCGGTCGGTCCAAAAAGGCGTTATATGGAGATTTTATATCCAACACTAGAAATAGGAGAATACACACTCTTTGGTGGTCTCCCTCACCCAACTCCACCGGTAATTTAACTATTCCTACTGGTTCACCAGCTGAGCCAATAAAGCCTTGAATCCTACCTTTACATGGCTTCAAATCCTTCGCCTCTAACATTATCTGGTTATAGGCTCTTTTGAACAAAATATTAACTGAACTCCCACAATGATTAAGGACTTTCTTCTCCAATGTTGGGCCAATCAAGGCTGAAATCACAAGAGGGTCAATACTTGGGGGCCTCCACCCCATCATCTTCACGATTACGGAAGATGATATCATCCATCATCGTCCTCCGCTACTTCACAAGAGCAGTCTCATCTGCAGTTGTTCACTCTTCAGTCTCAACATGTTTCACCACATTTTCATATTATTCCCCCGTCTGAAGACTGTTGCCTACCGGATGTGTCCTCAGACAATAGTGTTCATGATAATTCTTTTGTTTTTGGGTTGGGCGGCGGCTCTAGAAGCTGTCTGACCTTAACATTTAGGGTCTAAAGTCCCCTGCCCTTTGTCCTAAGGGGCAAAATTGTACTCATTCAATTAACCATAATGTATTAACTTCTCCATGATATCCCCAAAATGACGACATTCATCAGTCATGTGACCGTATATCTCATGGAATAAACAAAACTTCTTAGTCTGCACTTTTTTCTACATAGACTCTTGTGGAGGGGGCTTCTTATATTGCATTGTGTTGTATGTGTCCAAATACACATTCTCTAAAGTGTCATTTAAGGGTATGTAACTGTCGATAGTATGGAATCGGGGTCGCTTCTTAGCATCCCCTTTTTGTTGGCCTCCTCCATTTCCATTCTTGCGTGTGTATTATTGTTCCTTTTGTTTTGATTTCGGACATTAACCTTGACTTTTTTGGAATTTCCTCCAGATTGCTTCACTGCCATGTTACTTTGAAGGGCCTTGTTCACCATGTCACTAGCTCTTCTCTTTCGGTCCTGTCGGCCTATTCAAGCCGCAAACACACATTGGCCTTCTCATAAAATTAGTCTAGAGTTGAGGAAGCTTCCCAGTCAAGTATTTTCCAAATTCGGTTTCTAGATCAACGCCATCGATCAATGCCATCAGTATCATTTCTAGATTAGAATTGTTGATCTCGACAACGATGGTATTGAAGCAATCAAGGTAACTTTTGAGCCTTTCACTGCAGACTGATTCACACGGGAGAGGGTCATAACGTGCTTTTATTTTGAGGCATGAAGTCGAAACTGGTTCATGAACTTATTACTCGAATCCTCGAAATTTGACACTGATCTAAGGGGCAGTCGAATAAACCACATTAGCGCAACTCCATCAAGATATACACTTTATAACATCCGGGGTTGCGGTCAAATCCATATACCATGTATGTCTCGTTGGGTATTGGCGAAGGTTAGTCTTTCTAGAGTAACGATGCATTTGTGGCAAGTTGAATCTTTGAGGGATTTCAGCCTATAGGATGTTGTCTGTGAATGGCGTATGATTGTGGTCAATTCCCCAGCCCTCGTTATTGTATCCTCGAATGTCATTCATGATTTTCCTTACCATGGCAGTCAAATCTGGACTATTGAGAACAAAACCTGGTATTGAACTCTCGACCCATCTAGCCCCGTCTTCTCTGTCCACTTTCGCGCAGGCAACGTCACTGAGCCACCGTCCGGGCGGTACTTCCTTGGCTTCCGTTGTCCCAGTCAATCACAGGACGCAATGGGGAAGCACAAGAACTTGAGAGGTTCCAGGGGCTTTACGATCCTTGGGAGGAATCTGGGTTAGTGAAGGGGTCGTCTCAGCATTGTCCGTTTTGGAATTGTCGAGCTGAGTTGGATCTACATGTCGAACCGGATGTTTGCCGAACTGAAATATCTGCAGATTCTGGGGTCTAATGAATTGTTGTCGCTGTTGTTCTGCCTCTCTACTTCTTCTTGATGAGGATAAGGCTTCTGTTTGATGACGTGGTGGAGTAGGAGCTCTTTGACTTCTAAATTCATTCCATTGTGTCGTCATTCTATTCATATCCTGCCTCAACGCAATGTTCACGCGATCTGATCATTCAATGTTGTTGTCGTCTCGTTCAGTCTCACCATAAGTTCCATGAAGTCATCATGGGAAACGAACGCTGAAGCTGGAGCTTAGTTGGTAGCAGCGTTGGTAGCAGTAGGGACATTCCCATTTCGGGTCGACAAAGCCAAGCCAGATTCTGGAGTAGTGAAAATTTGGTTTGCTTCTTCTTGTGAATGGCTGCTGGAGGGCCTGGAGGAGGTGATATTTCTTATAAACACCATTTTTGCTGAAAATGGAGGAATGAAAGATTTTTTATTCGGACATGGTAATCCAAATAGTGGATTAAAAAATCCTAATGTTGAAAATTCAAATTCTCAATAAAAGCACCAGATTGTTTACATAAATGGCATAAACACTCAAAGATTATAATAAAGAGATTAAAAATGAAGAAAAGTAAATGAAAATGATGAAAGAGCACACATAAGCGATCTATAGTGGTTTGGCTATGGATTATCTATGTCCACTTTATAACTTCTCTTTAAATATTGCAAGAAATGAGATTACAAGGCTCGGAGATGATGAAATCTTGAGTATAAGACACTTTCAGAAAGTAAAATATGTTAAAGAAGCCAAAAGTCATTTTCAAATAGCTCTAGGGAGGCTATTTGTAGAGGATACTTGATTCCAGTTCGGTACGGACATATGGAAGTCAATCCGAAGGTGGTGGAGAATGTGGCCTTGGTTACGATGTCGTAGAGCTAGTTAATAGGCAACTATAATCTGGCTTGGCCTATGCCTGGATCGGCATAGTCGAGCGGGTTGTTAGTCGAGTCGGAAATGTCACTGATGTCTTCACCAAGCCGAAATTTAGTTGATCTAGATATTGCACTCTACCCAACTTAATCGAGCTGGGATTGGTTGAACTAGATTTAGGACTTAATTGTGGTTACATGTTTAATCTCTTGGTGCATGAATGTGTATGAGCCACGTCTTGGGTGCTCTGATTATGGATATTTATGAACTTGACGAGCTTGTCGAAAGGAAGTCAACATTAGTTTTTTTTAGTTTTCAGTTTATTACATTTTACAGTTCTATTTACAAGTTTTACAGTTTAGTACAATTAATTGAAAAGTATTATAGTTTAGTACAGCTAATTTATAGTTTTACAGGTTAACACAATTAATTGACAAGTTTTATGATTTTATAATTAATTTGCAGTTTTACAATTTAGCATAATTAATTGGCAATTTTATAGTTAAGTGTAATTAATTTACAACTTTACAGTACAGATCATTTGCATTTTTATTTAAATTTACATTTCTTTTACATGCATTAAAAGTTATAATATAAGTTTGGATTTGGAAGTAGTTTTAAATCCATTAGCTTATGTGAAAATAGAAAGTAAAAGAGAGAGATTTCGCATAAAGTGGGCTTAGATAGAAAATACAGAATTATTAGAAAAGATTAAAAATAAATGTAATATAAATTTGAAAACATAATATTAACTTGCATAAAAAGTTAATAGAAGTAAACAAATAAATTTTTTAAGTACTCAGGACATATTAAAAATAAATGTAATATTAGCTTTCGAATTATTGACCCGATTTTTGGCAAAGCAGTCAGACGACATATTCACGGTTTTCTAAGTACTCAGGACTCGAGTACGTTCACTCTAATGAGCACACAGTGATTTGGTCGAAGTCGTGAAGTGTTCTGAAAAAGGTTGGGAATATAGTTAATTCTCGGATCGGTGTTCTCGATTCGATAACGTTTCGAATCGGGTTGGATTTGGTTAACGGATAATGCAAAACATAGGAGTTGGCATGTCAAAGCTCGGATCATCTCCCGAACAATTGATCACACCCTGGTGATCACTCACAAACTCAGGTCGCAACTCCTGGAATTGCACATTACTCAAATACTGATCCCAGGGTCGGCATTGCCTTTCGTATCCCCTGGGTATGGTGTGACACCATAAAATAGATGCCCGTTTAAGGTGGATCTCCTCAAAAAAGCAGCGACTTCAGATCAGGCTGGCTTTGGGGCGGGATCAATTCGTATCTCATTTCCTGGATCGGACCTTCCCAAAAAAAATGGTGCAACTCTTGTTGATCACGTCAAAAAGCCTATGCGCATCAGGCTTCTGGAACACCGATCCCAGGAACGGATCACGTAAAAGCGCATAATCATCTCGAATTGATCCTGGATTTTTTGGGATTGGCACACATCTAACAACTTCGAATACGAAGTAGAAATTAGGATACGACACGTTCAGAAAGCTTGATCACTTCGGGTTTTTCAACGAAATTCACGAGATCAGCACCATGTTTCTAGAATCTGGCAATATATTAGGATCGGTATTCCCACATTCAGGAATAAGAAATTTCCACCTGGATCAGCATACACTTCGGATACGAAGTGGACATTTGGACTTGGTATATTTGGTACACGTGCTGGGGAAGAGCCAACCATGGTTTTATGGGTGATCAACACATGTTGATCAGTCATTTTTTGGTTGGTATTTCAAATTCCTAGAAGATACCCAAATTTTGGCTAAGTGTCAGGATATGTACTGATCTCGAGATCAGTACAACTCCTGGGATACGAATTTTGGACATTGGCTTGCATTTTCCACCTATAAATATCCTTGGTACTTGGTTGTTCTGGGGGACTTTTTCCTGCTCATATCCAACACATGAGAGCTTTCTTCTTAGATCTTTTTAATGGTTTCTTTCATGATTTTCATGGCTTTGTAAGGTCATTTGGGCCAATAAACTTCACAAAGAAGTTTTCCGTCAGTTTTTTTGGCATTTGAATTTACACTTGGCACGCTTTTGGACATATTTGGACTTGGAAACATATTTCACACATTTTGGTTTGAGGAAGATGATTATAGCCTAATGAGGAATTAACAAGGAGTTTGTTATTTCACTAATACAACTTTGTAAACCCAAAGTGTTGAAACCCGGATAATTCTTGTAATTGTAACAATGGTGATGAATAGTTACATGAAAGTGGACGTAGGCGTTAATGCCGAACCACTATAAACTCAATGTTCTTTACTTTTTTTGCAACTTTATGTTTGCATTATTTGGTTAATTAGGATATTTCGATTAACATAAACCCATCGGATGTTGACATGTGCGAATGACCAATTCCCCATGTCAACATTTTGGCGTGCCAGGAAGGGGCTCAGATTGCCTTTAGATTGTGGACTTTAAGGAAACAGACTCTCTCGAATTCTCAAGGATTTCACTATGGTTAAAAGGAAACGTATAAGTTTGGCTCGTTCGGAAGGAGCGGGAATTAAGGAAAATCAGGAAGTTTCCTTGATTGGGCATCCGTCGAACTATGTTACTCGTGAGGATATCGACGGAGTCGTCAAGGATTTAACTAAGGATTTGACTTCTCGGTTCGAACAACAAGAAGATCATTTCCGAAGACAGGAAGCTACTATGAACACTCATCTCATTCGGATTGAAGGTATTGTAAGGCCATCGGGTCAAGCTAATATGTTCGAGACAAGTGTTAGCATTCCATAGGGATTAGCTCGGGACTTGGGGAAATTCCCGAAGAATAACCCCATGTTGACACCATCCGCGGATTTCTACCGGATCGGCTAGGCTCGGGGAACCACCACTATCCCGTTCAAGGTTTAGCTCAGGTTTTGGTTAATCAGATTTCAGACTCTGGTGTTGGTAATGTCGTTCAAGCGTCGGCACACACAGCTTTGGGTAAAGGAACTCACGTAGTTTCGAATGTTGGATTCATGCCAATCGAGGCACCTCAAGTTAGGATTGAGCCAGATATTCTTGTTGGGGCTCAACGGTTCGCTTATATTGGACTTGACACTGAGGGCACTAGTGCGGATTTGAATGATTAGAATTATTGGCTTGATAATGGTAATGAAGCTCAGATCGTCGATATTATTCGACGATATGCTCGAGGCGGGACCTTACTCTCGGATTTGGATTGTGTTACTCGTAGTCCATTCATTCAGGATATTTAGAATTCTCGGAACCCACTGAACTTAAAATTACCGATGTTGGAGGCTTTTGATGGTAGGAAGGATCCTATGGTTCACTTGATGCACTATATGCGCCACATGGAAGTACTTTCAGCCTTGCAGAATGAGGGAGAAGGATTCTGATAAGCACTGCTTCTTTCGTTACCTAGATAGTCACAACACCAACAACTGCGGGCATCTTAGGGATATGATTGAATAACGTGTCAAACGCGGCAAGTTGGTGGAATACGTTCGGAACCAAGCTTCAATACTGGGACAGGGACGACTGCCTGCTTTGGCTCAGTATATGAATGGACGAAGATCTGGTTCCGACGATTTGATTGTTAGTTGATGTGCCTTTTTGGATTTTCTGGCTTTGCAGCTCTTGGACTTTGGATTTCTCGCTTTCTGTTTTTCTTGGTTTTTCATCCTACCACACTCTAGATGTTGATTTTATGGACTCTGGTCTTCTGGTTCTCCATCTTTTGGTTTTTGGCATTTATGTTTTTGATTTTCTGGTATTCTTGTCTTTTGAGTTATGGTTATGATTATACGGTCTTCCGGCTTGTGGATATGACCCTACTTTTATTCGGGTCTTTGGCTTATGAACTTTGGCTATTCAGTGATTAAAACTATGGTTTTCTGTCTCTGGATTCTGGTTATATTGAATTCGACCCCCTAGATATTATGCTTCTGGATATTACACCTCTGGCTTATCGGCTACAAGTGGCTCTTAGTCGGATCACACACGTACGAGACTCGGACTTAAACCCTAAGCGTGCTCTGTACATGACTATGAACCATCTGCCTCATAATCAACTAATCACTCTGGTTTACATGACTGTAGGAGTGCGGATGGCCAAGTCCACCTACCCATGTATGGGATTAGGCTTCAATCCCTAGGTATGCTCTTTGTGGATGAGAAACCATCCAGTCCCCTACACTCGTCTCCGGATTCATCCGTCTTGGGAGTTTGGAGGCTCTAAGTCTGCCTAGCCATGTACGTGATTAGGTCTTAATCCATGGACATGCTTTTGTGGAAGATAAACTGTCTGATCTCCTACCTTCATTCTAGTTATCTGGCTTCGAATTTCCGAGGGCTAGATTTGCCTGCCCATGTACGGAATTAGACCTTAATCCCTAGGCATGCTCTTTGCAGACGATAAACCCTCAGACTTCCCTCACTCA
The DNA here is from genome assembly GCA_030737875.1 of Allium sativum. Classification (NCBI taxonomy): domain Eukaryota; kingdom Viridiplantae; phylum Streptophyta; class Magnoliopsida; order Asparagales; family Amaryllidaceae; genus Allium; species Allium sativum. The sequence goes on from JASFAX010000029.1 coordinate 17,931,490, forward strand.
TCTCTGGTACCCGTCTCAGGAGTTTGGAGGGCTAAGTCTGCCTACCCATGTATGGGATTAGGCCGTAATCCCTAGGCATGCTCTTTGCGAGCGTTACATTTACTTTTAATTTTCTATCTTAAGTATGGCTACGTTAGCCTACCTATGTACAAGGACCAGTGCGACCCTTAGGCATGCTCTGTACCCAATGTTGGTCCACTTCCTTCAAACTTAACGGAACTCACTGAATTTGAAATCGATAGCAGCTAAATCGACTCAGTCACATACAAGATTAAGCCTTAATCCCTAAGCGTGCTCTCTGCTTGACAATAAATCGCTATGTCTTCCCTTGGATTTTTAAAAACTCTAACCATTGAAAACTTTAATAAAAAGTACTTCGCTCGTCTGAACGTTGCTTCCGAAATAAAAGGATCTGGAATTGGAACTTCAAACTTTAAGGACTTGGCATATTAAGGAATTTGCTCGTTAAGTATAAAATCCCGGTCCCCAAGTAAGGACTTTGCCAGGGAAGGGGCATACCGTCTTTTTAGGACATTGGAAAGCCGCCTCGCCTAGTAGTGGGTAGGGCCCTACCCGTTTGGCTTATCCTTGGTCCTCTTGTCAGCTTTGGCAAGGGCGCCTTGGGCTCTTCTGGTAATATGTTTATTGGTTATCATGGCTTTCGAAATCGGCCAGTCATTTAGTTTGGTTATCGGGTTATTGGCTATTCAGGTTTTATGGATTCCAGGCTGCCCCGGTTTCCCGACTTTCTGTTATTTTGGTTATCTCCCGTAATATGAGCCGGAGTGATTGCCGGGTCTCTTTGGTCTTGGTTTTTTGGTTAGCGCGATCTGGAGCGATCGTCAATTTTCTGGATTTCTGGTTTTCCATTAATATGATCCAGCGTGACCGTGGCTTTGGGTTTTCTTGTTCTCGGCTGTTGGATTTCTATATGCGAGCTTCTTTAGGTTCACAACTTCTGTATTATCAGATTTTTGGATTTCTCGCAAAACACATCTCCCTTTTCTCAAGGAAGACTTGTTTTGGAGGGTAAAGTGTTGACCCGCTTTTTGGCAAAGCATTTACACAACATATTCACAGATTTCTAAGTACTCGAGACTCAAGTACGTTCACTCGGATGAGCACGCAGTGATTTGGTCGAAGTCACGAAGTGTTAGGAAGAAGGTTGGAAATGTGGTTAATTCTCAGATTGTGTTCTCGATTCGATGGCATTTCAAATCGGTTTGGATTTGGTTAACGGATAATGCAAAACATAGATGTTGGCACTCAAACTCGGATCTGCTTCCAAACACTTGACCACCCCATAGTTGTCACTCAAAAACCCAAACCTCAACTCAAGAAATTGTGCATTACTCAAATACCGATCCTATTTTCAGCACTACCTTTCGTATCCCCTGGGTATAGTGTGATCACCACAAATCAGGTACCCAACTCGAGGGATCTCCTCGAAAAAGCAAGGACTTTGGATCAGGATGGCTTTATGGTTGGATCGGTTCGTATTCCAGTTCCCGAATCGAACCTTCCCAAAATAATGGAGCAACTTGTGTTGATCATCAAAAAGCTTGTGCCCAACAGGCTTTTGGAACACCAAACCCATGAACTGATCAAGCAAAAGCGCATGATCATATCGAACCAAACCGTGGATTTCATGGGATCGACATGCATCTAGCAACTTCGGATACGAAGTAGAAATTAGGATCTGACACGTTCAGAAAGCTTGGTCACTTCAGGTTGATCAATGAAATTCACGAGATCAACACCATGTTTATGGAATCTGGCAATATTTTAGGATCGGTATTCCCACTTTAGGAATACGAAATTTCCGCTTGGATCATCATACACTTCGAATACGAAGTGGATATTTGGACTTGGTAAATTTGGCATACGTGCCGGGGTAGAGCCAATCACAGTTTTATAGGTGATCAACACATGTTGATCAGTCATTTCTAGCTTGGTGTTTCGAATTCCTAGAAGATACTCAGATTTTGGCTAAGTCTCGGAATATTACTGATCCCGGGATCGGTACAACCCCGAGATACGAATTTTGGACATTGACTTGTATGTTTCACCTATAAATACCCCTGATACTTGGCTGATTTAGTGGACTTTTTTCTGCTCATTTCCAGCACGCGAGAGTTTTCTTCTTGAAGCTTTTCAATGGCTTCTTTCATGGTTTTCATGGCTTTGGAAGGTCGTTTGGGACTATAAACTTCACATAGAAGTTTTCCTTCTACTTTTTGGCATTTGGATTGACACTTGGCACGCTTTTGGACATATTTGGGCTTGGAAGCATATTTCACATATTTTGGCTTTAGGAAGATGGTTATGGCCTAATGAGGAATTAACAAGGGCTTTGTTATTTCTCTAACACATCTTTGTAAACTTAAAGTGTTTAACTTGGATAATTCTTGTAATTGTAACAATGATGATGAATAGTTACATGAAAGTGGACGTATGCGTTAGTGCCAAACCACTATACACTCGGTGTTTTCAACTTTTCCGCAACTCTATATTTGAATTGTTTGGTTAATTTGGATATTTCGTTTAACATAAACCCCTCGGATGTTGGCGTGTGTGAATGGCAAATTCCCCACGTCAACAAAAAACATAATATTAACTTTCATAAAAGTTATTAGAAGTAAACAAACAAGTTTTTAAAACTTTTAGATAAATTGTAAAATTTGTTATAATTAAAGAAAATGGGAAAAAGAGTAGAATTATTATGATTTTAGTTCACGATAGGAGAGACGGTTTTAAAATAGAGACTATCATGAAACAGTAAAGAACCTAAAAGTTTGAAATATCATAATAATAGAAAACATCATAATTAAGGTCCGTACCGACAATGAAACCGACATTCGTCGTAGAGAGTTAAATAAGTGACAAATTGTTTGACCTTGCATAGTTGAGGGCCTGTGTCACTAAGGAATAGACACGTACGACGGACTAGGAAAATAAGTGGCAAATAGTTTAAGGCTCCATCATAGGCGGCTGAAGAGGGAGCATAGTTAGGTTATTATTTTATAGGTCTGTACCAATGGCGGACAAACACACATGCCAAAGGGAGGAAACTAAGTAGCCCATAGGAAAAGGAAAAGAAGCAGTGCATACTAATGATGACCGAGCGTGCAACATCGAAGCGGTAAATAAGATGTTGCAGGTTCTTGCACTAGATAGATGTACATCTAAACGGATATGCGAACGGCTTCGAAGTGAGGCAAAAAAAGAGATAAAAATAGCTAGGTTGATCCGTATAATGATTCACATCTTAACGAACTCTGATTTGGTGTAGGGAATCGACTACCATTTTAGCTTCATGGTAGAGAGCATGAGGCCAATCATGATAGACTTAGGAACCATTCCTATATAATGCTTCACTTATATTTCTTCCTGATCGATCACGATAGACTTAGGAATCATTCCTACATAATGCTTTACTTATATTTCTTCCTACCTCTTCACCATGTTCTCATGTTTGATCAACCTATCTGGTAGTTCGTTCACCACATCATTCATATCCTCCCTTGTCAAGTAGAAAGAAGGATTTCCCTCCAAAAGAAGCCTCATGATTCCCTCTTTGTTTGGTTTCTTCAGCTAGTGCTCGAGCCTAGATTCTTCTTTTTCTTAGTCGATGCTATTCTCCAAGCTTTTCCAATTCTTGATTCTAAGCATATAATCCAAATGCCCTCTTCCCAGTGTGACAATGTTAGTGATGTTTTTGGTCACTAACGTCGCTAATACCCAAATAAAACATATAAGTTTGACAATCACAACCACAGAGCAAAAAGTTTTAAAAACCTAATTTTTATAGTGATTCAAAAAACTTTGGTCTACATCCACTTGAAGTAATCTTTTATTATATTTTAAATTACATGTACATTTCTTTGTTTGTATGAATATAGAGAGAAGAAGGCGTATTTATCTCGAAAAATTGGCAAAGCTTCCACGTAAAAGGGAGAAGAAAAATCCCTTTTCAGTGCAAATGGTGATATATTTGTAGCTGTTGAAGACCTCAGATCGACCTGAAATAGTGAAGGAAATCCCTGAAGCAGGGTGGGGCGTGATTCCTCATTATTAGAAGGATCAGTATTGATTCGTATGGAGAGATTGGTACCGACCCCTAGGGGTTGAAACAATTATGGTGTGATCCCTAGGGGGTCCCCTTTCCTAGATCTTGGTGTTTCCTAGCTTGTTTCTTCGAATTCCTCTTCGGCCTTTGAATTTTGATTGTTGTTTTGTTGAGTTGTGAAGTTTGAGTTATATACATTCCGAATGCATGCCAATACCTGGATTTCCCAAAATATTTCCGGATTTAGCCAATTCCAAATGTTGTTTGGGTAAATTTAGCTTCTAACTTTATGTCCTTATCCATGCTTGATCCCGAGCGATCTAACCATCGCTTCAGACTATCTACCTGAATGGTTGTGAAGTTCTTGTATCTGAGTCCATCATGCAACAATCTTGTAAAAAATGGGTTAATAAGTTGACATATATCTTAAGAATACCAATGTGTATAATTAGGACTCAAGTGTAAGATTTTTTCTTCATTTATGAGTTTATTTCCGAGAAGAGTTCACTTTAATATCTACATGTGTTAATTCATAGAATAACTATAGTTATACATTATTTATGCTCTATATATCTAGCTTTGGCTTATATTTGTCTTATTGGTTTCCTTCTATTTTCATTGAAGAATGTGTCCTATTTTTTTTTTTTTTTTTGTTTATGGGTTCGGCTGTAAGCAACCTTGGATACTTTCGGTTAAACCAGGGCTCCACTTAAATTTGAGTTCACCTAACAAATTGCTCATATTTTAAACATCAGTATAAAATAGTTCCACACTAGAAGCTAGTCTCAAATAATAGTCATATTCTTTAGGTTAGTATTCGTGTATTAAGCAACACTCTTATTATCCTTTTTTATTAATCATATGCTACTCGAGTTATACACGTATACAATAATGTATATTCACAATAATAACTCACATGTCTTCTTTATTTCTTATATCTATTTTTATGTCATAAATAATTTATTTTCCTCTAGCCATGTCTACCTTTCTTTAGGGTTATAAATTATTATAAAGTTAAAATGGTAGACAAATTCTATTACCACCCTAGCTAAAAAGTAAAAATATAAAGTGATAAATTTACCCTTATGTATTATTGAACTTAGCATTTATTTTTCCATTCTATCATGCACTTTATCCATGGGAAAATATTATGAGAAAAAACAATAATGAGTTTGAAGAAGTCAATATCTTTTCTTAAGCAAACGATAATGTTTTATTTCAAATTTGCCCTTTAATTTTTTTTATGGTTCATTTGTTTTTAGAATTTAACTAAAATTTAACTTTTTTTTAGATTGCGCTATTGATGAAAAAAATAATTACAAATATTACTTCAGTGTTTCTTTATTTCATTTTTTCCTTTTGTTAACCGGCTTTTTGGTCCGGTTATCAAAAGTAGTCTAGGCCCACATGACTTCGCACATCGCGTGGTTCAACGGCCCAGAAGCGTTGCCAACATTCTTAAGAATCAAGCCAAGATGGGGTCGCGCAAGTATACTCATCACGACTCTTCAAACTACTCTTGAACAGTACAAGTCACGGATCAAGTGAACGCACTCAGGGCTATGTGATCATATTAAGCAAATCAAGGTTCTAGCGCCACAAGACTCGAGTCGGGCCACTGGCAGAATGTCACATCCCTCGGATGCGAGATTCATCAGTATTAAAGACCACTCTCCCGGCACAGGCTGACCACCTCCAAAGCGTGCGCAACATGTCCCGGTTGGTTCCAAAATCCATCCTTAGCTCTGCCCACAACTTGCAGCCGCACTTCGCATCCGTGCCTAGCATCACCGTGCTCCGCACGCCGAGTCGAAGGCGAGCAGTCAGCAGGTCCGGACGCAGCGCCAATGGGGATGCGAGGCCCCACAGTCCCGGTGGCGATTCATTCGATTTCCACCAACAAGTGTATCATCCAGAATCACCGGATCAGCTTAGCACCATAATTGGGCAAGCAAGCCTCGCCTTCCATCCTCGTATCCCTCGGGAAGATTATGAATTTCGTATCCCCCTGAAGGGATATGAAATTTGTATCCCGTATCCCCTGAAGGGATACAAATTTCGTATCCCCCGGAGGGATACGAATTTCGCATCCTCCAGGGGGATACGAATTCGTATCCCTCAGAGGGATACGAGATTTTCCTGCACCTCTTCCAGGGATCTGAAATCTTCATGTGTGGACCCCACATCTCGCCTACTCCACTTCCCATCAACTCCTATAAATATCCGCTCACTTCCAACTTACAAAGGGTTGGTTCAAGCTCTCCTCTAAGCTTTAATGGCTTCCTAAGAAGAAGATATTTTTCCCAAAGTCTCCTAAACACCTCCCTTCATCGTACAAGGAAGAAGACACATGTGCTTGGACTCATGTGCCTACTCTTGAAGGTTTGACCATACCTTTTGACATTGGACCACCTTTGGACTCCTTAAAGCTCTAAAGAACCATTAATGGCTCATATCTTCTTCCTCATGGCCTTCGAATATAGCATGGACAACTAGAACGTTGCATGCATGTTTTCCATCCACTTCTGGACGTTAACAAGGACCGTTACACTACCTTTGGACATTTCCGAGTCCCTCAGACATTGTTGAACAAAACATCACTTCTTCCACCCAACAAGGAAGAAGAACACCTCGGATCCCTTACCTCAGACCCCTCATCTCGGACCCCTCATCTCGGAGCCCTCACCTCGTACCCCTCACCTCAGACCCCTCACCTCGGATCCCTCACCTCGGATCCCACACCTCAAACCCCTCACATCGGATCCCTCATCTCGGATCCCTCATCTAGGACCCCTTGTCTCAAACCCCTCGTCTCGGACCCACACCTCGGACATTATTGACCAAGACATCACTTCTTCCACCCAACGAAGAAGAAGAACACCTCAGATCCCTCACCTCGAACCCGTCGCCATGTAGCCCTCACCTCGGACCCCTCACCTCAGAGTCCTCACCTCGGACCCCTCACCTCGGATCCCTCATCTCGGACCCCTCATCTCGGATCCCTCACCTCGGACCCCTCACATCGGATCCCTCATCTCGGACCCCTTGTCTCGGACCCCTCGCCTCGGACCCATCACCTCCAACAACCTCTCGGACCCTTCCGACTCCTTCCGGGCTCCGACCACTCCCGACACCTCCTGGAAACGGCAACACCCGACACGCTCTAGACCTCAGAAGCTCCTCAACTGCTCCCGACCAGCAAGGAAGCTCAGCAACAAGGACTAATCAAATATCTCTAATCATTGTAACTTCTAGTAATGATGTATTCGACTGCAATTTTTCAATAGTGAAATAATATCAGCAAAGCCTTCAAAGTGGACGTAGGCCCCTCACGGGACCGAACCACTATAAACAACGGTGCCTTTTACTTTTCTACACATTATTACTGCATCTCGCACACTTTTCCGCTCTGGACGAAAAGTTTCAATTTTTTGGAATTCTCGGATGATGGCAACCAACTTTAGACGTCAACACCTTTCATTGTTAATGTTAAGTTATTACCATTTAAAGGGTAAAATAAAGAGCTATTCTGGTATATATTGGGGTGAGAAAAGCAAAAGGAGGGGTGTGCTACATTTTGTTTAAATAGTGGGGTGGGAAAGACAATAAATAGGGTGTAAATATATCCGACCAAAACAGTTTATCTTTTCTCCTTATCCTTAACGCTAGGGTAATCTTGTTATTCTTTTGTGAGCTTACAACGATCTTTTTACTCATTTTAAGAAGCCAAAGTAAATTGTTTTCTCCTATTTTCTTATTGCTAGTATTTAATTATTATATATTCTTTTAATTTTGTTTTCAATTATATGAATATTTTTATAACGTATTATCATTAGAGGTAATTAGGTAGAAAGACAAACCTTGAAGAAAAATTAGATTGAATGACACCAAGTTTCATTTTTAGGTTGAATAACAAACTTTTAGGGGACAGTTTGGCTAAAGTTCCTATTAAGTTTCAAAATAGCCAAAACATTCTTACCAAATATAGCATGTAAATTAGATTCTTAAAAGAGGTTTTCAGTTTGTAAAGAAATTTTTGGTGAAAAATATACAAAGTTTGGTTTTTGGGGAGAATGATATATTTTAGTGCAAAAGAGGAATTTAGGGGGCCCACTCTCATTTCCCATTTTACACTAAAATGTGCCTTTCTGGCTAAATTCCAAACTTTTTATATTTATTATCAAATCTTGTGCTAAGTTTATCGTTCAACCTATTTTCCACTTCTTAGAAATAAGTTAATTAATAACTGTACAAGTTAATGCAATTAATCAGTGAATAATTGCAGATATTTATGCAAGTATATCAAAAAATTGCGGAAATTTCTGCAACTATTCAAATAAAATTTGCGAAAATTTCCACAAATATTTCAAAAAATTGCGATAATTTTCGCAATTATTCATCAGAAAAATTGTGGAAATACCCGTAATTTTTACAGAAAATTATGCAACTTTTTGACATAATTGCATAAATGTCTGTCATTGAACAGTTGCATAATCTTATGCAATTTTCAGTAAATACATTTTAAAGACCTAATTTACAATCTTTTTTTGGAAAGGAGATTTTGCGGATTAAGTTTGGTCTTAAAGACCTGAGCTTAATATTCACAATTTTTTCAAAAATTTGACCGAAAGAAAATGCTAAGCGTAACTAACATTATATGCACTTTTTATAGTAATAAAAAATGCTAGTTATAATCAGCATTATATTCAATTTTACATTGTATAAAATGATACATATATTTAACATTGTTATTTAGTTTTTTTTTTTTTTTTTTTTTTTTTTTGAATTTTTTTTTGAATTTTGTTATTCAACCTAAAAATAAAACTTATCTCTTTCAATCCAAAATTTTGTCTTCATGCCTATTTTCAACTTATCATTATGTGTTTAATAATAATTGAATGCAACAAACCATTATAGTAATCGCCTTTTTTCCCTTAAATATACAACCAAACCAAACAGCCGGTTTCCATCGGTTTTACATGAAAACTTAAAACGAAACAAAACAAATCAACCATCCCATATTTCCGTCATTTAAAATCGAAGTACCAACCCAACAGAACTACTAAAAATTCAACGGTCAAATCAAATCTCAAACAAATAATCACATCCCAAACTTCAAAGCAATTACTCACGTCCCGTATATCCCGCTGGAGGTCAAAACCGTAAATTCGGTATACATCCTAGACCGTTCATTCCCCCTTTTCCACGATCCAACGGCTTCCATCAACTCGAAACAGATAAATTTATTATTATTATCAAACAAATAAAGAATATTTTATTTCGATTGTTTGTCAGAAAATAATAATTGAGCTCCCTTTCTCTTCCCTCTTTTCTTCTCCCGAAGAAAATTGAATTAAATTTGTTTATTTAGAGGGAAGAGAAAGGAGAAAAATCTCAGGAGCTTTCCAACAAAATTAGGGTTTCCCATTTGTATTTATTCCTGCTGAAAAATGCACATGATGCGGCGGCTCAAGAGTATAGCTTCTGGCCGATCTTCGATTTCAGATCCGGTTAGATTTCATTCTTTTCTTTTAAGATTTTCCGTTTGAATTTGATTGTGTTTTTCCAGTTCAGTTCCGGTGAAGTAAAATCAGTTGCTTGTTTGCTACATTTGTGAAGCAGGATTTGATTTATCCCCGATGACAGATACATTATTCTTTTTTAACAAATTACTGTTAGTAGTTAGCAGCTCATCAGTTGGTGGGACATTTAGAAATCAATGATATACGCGTAAATGCAATATTTGAGAATTAGGAGCTTAAAATCATGGTTTTCAAATGCACTGTACTAGGTGGGTTGATATATTTAGTAGTTTATGTTTTTCTTCTTCATGTTTCTTTTGAACAAAGAGCTTATTAGCTGGAAGAAGAGAATAGCATTTCCTATGAGAGGAGTTAATTAAAAGTATCTTAGTAGCATCTTCAAATTTAACCAAACGGGGATAGTTTTAGACTTTTAGTATTGTTGACAAAATGCAAACTGGCAACTGGAGATTGCTTAAAGAGAAGTTTCCTGATCTAGTAAGAGTTGTACTGACTATTTTAAGGACATACAAATTTTAATGCTTCCGACCTTTAGTGCATGGTTAAATTGGAAATAGCTAATGAATCAGCCATCTCATTTGCGATACAGCATGAGTTACTCTATCTCAAACGAATTTGACATATAAGTCAAAAATTCAGACCCGACAAAGATTATAGTTGGGATTACAAATGTACCTCCACAACATACTGGACAAATGGAGATTTTTCTTGAGACTTTCTATTTTTTGGAGTTTCTTGCAGTCGATTGAAATGTTTGTTGAATCGAGTTCTCCAACCTTGATTAATACACACCACATGCACACATACGTTGTTTGTTGATTCTATTAGTTTAACGTAGAAGGGATATTTGATGCATGGATAGTGCATATGTGATGTATATGTATGAACATGGTGCTTATGTGCGAAGCACATGTATAATCTCCTTATCAGGTCCAATAGGTTATCTTTAAACTTATCCATATCACAGGATGAGATTAAATAGAAAGAAGTATTGATATGGTTGAGCACTAAAATTGACTCCAATAAATAGCATGTATTTGTTTAGTAATACGTCTGCAACAAATGTTTATTACATATTCACTCATAGCGAATTGCAAATATTATCTTCATCAACGTGCGTACTCAAGGGCTTAATTACTGTTAGAATGACTTGTCCTAAACTTCATTTGATTATATACATAATTACTTGAATATTGACAAACCATAAAATTTCAATGGATCTAGTAATTTTCTGTTTTTTAGATTGGGATTTCATATTGGAATTATAATTTCTTCTCACCTGCTACATACCCATTTATGCTCATTTCTCAGTTTGCGGGATGCCATTTCATCCGAACACTGCTGAACATTGGTTATCAATGGCAGAAACAGAGATATATATATATATATATATATTTTTGGTCATACTTGAATTTTTAATCCAAGTGCATGGTTTGTTGTTCTGTCTTGAAACTTACTAGTATGGAATCGTGTCATAGATCCATGATGGTGCCTCTTTTGATTAAAATTTAATTTATGGATGCAAATTTATTTTGCCGTTTGGATAAGAAATTACTGATTTTGTTGCATGATTAACACATGTAATTTATTAATTGCACATGCTTTCTAAAACATTTTTATTCCATAATTTAATTTGGTGAAGATTATGAAGTATCTCTCCTCAAAGTTGCGACAGTAAGTTATGGAGTTCTTTATTGTTATAATAACTGCCAAACCAAAAAATGCCCCTTGCAAGTTAAATTGAAATATGACATAGTTGTGTTTACTGTTTTATTTTATTCTTGGGGGGGGGGGGGGTGAATTGGTGGAGGAATGAAATAATTCCATATTATCGATAATGCTAAGGCCACATTTGCATATTTGAAACTGTCTTTTTAATGAGTAAAGATTATAGTTTTATTTATGATTACAACTATGGTTCGAGAGTCCGACCAACATGCCAGGATTCCACCTGTTTCGGTCCGGTTCTGGCATCGACCAGGCTGGAATCCACCATAATTCCGTTCCAGTCAAAAATAACATAAAAAAACCTCAAGGCAATGTATATTAGGCATGGACAAAAATATATAAAGGCGGCAGACATCAAGCTTGAAAAGATGTACTACATTGATCAGCAGCAGCGGCGTTAAGCAAGGACAGCGACGAATTAGAATTATAGAATATATGTATGTATGTATATCATTGTTTGAAAGAGAAGACATGATTTTGTTGTTTAGTAGGGTTGCTTCTTATTAGGCTTTTTGGGCTTCTGTTATATATGTTGATGATGTTTTAGGACAAAATATGATTTGACTATTTTCAAGCTTGATAATTACAATTTTATCCAACATTAGTTTCAAATTTATACAAACATATATTTTTTATGGGTGGATTCACATGTGGTTATCTCTGAAAATCTCCAAAATCAAAAACGGAATTTCCAAAGCTTCCGAAATGGAAGAGAAATTCCAAAAATTTCAAATGACCGGGACAGATTAAAAAACTGAAATTTTAAACCAGGATTAAAACATCAACTGGATATGAGGAATACAAATGTATATTGCTAAAAAAAGTGCGATCTATTGATACTTCATGGTTTAGTTTATGCATCTAAAATAGAATTTGATGGATATTGCTTTAACTTTTTTTTCTTCTGGCAGTTAGAAATGTATCCAGACAATCCTAAAATTTAAGTTGCTTATCATGAATATATGCCAAATCTCATCTTACTCATTAATACATGGAATTGACTGTATAGGACTATGGTGTTCTTCATTTGAACCTTCCTCAGAAGTACTTAAATATCATTTTAATCTTCCATATTTGACTGCATTTTTACATCACGTGCATACTTTGAGCACATCTTGCGTGACATACACTATTACCAAATTAAGGGAGTTTCATCATTTTTGAATACTTAACGTGCACGTAACATTTTTGATCGGTGCATTTTGTATGCTTTCGCTTGGCTGGTTACTCATAATGGAATATTTCCAAATTTCTTTATTTGGTACTTTCTTGAAGCCAGCTTTCCATTCTTTGGATGGTACGTTAAAGGCAAATCTTTTCCAAATATTATTAGCTTCTATGACGTTCTTCTGTTGCATTTAAACCACGATCCATCGGCATCGGATGGCGTAGTATTCATTAGCTGTCACTGCTGATACATTGCCATGGTACATTAGTTTTTCATTTTCCTTCTGTTTTTTAAGATTTATCCTTAATATCTCTAATCCTAGTTGGTTCTGCTGAATTACTTTACACACGAGGGGACACATTCTAATTATGCTGTTGCTATGTGGAAGATTTACTGTAATTTCCAGCCACCTTTATTTGGGTTCTAAAATTTTGATGGGCACAAATGATTTTCTTTGGGAATTTCACTGCTCTAAGGTGGATTATGATAGTTTGTGGTTTCCTCCTACATTTTGTATTTTCTTCGCAGTTTTTCTTTCCTTTTCTCAATCAAGTGATTACTGAACCTAAGGCAGTTCGTATTTTCTTGTTTTTCCTTAAGGGTTCATGAGTTGCCTTTGTCTTTTTAGTTTTTATATCAAGATGTCTGTTTTTATAATAGTCGAATACATGATAATGCACTTGCTGAATAGGACATGCACTGATGTGAAAATCCTTCTGGATGTCTGCCTAGTCATGCCTAGATGCTAGGCAAGGTTTTACAGCCTAGGCATTTGCCTAGCTCTGGTAGTAAGGCAATGCTTACTGCCTCATCTAAAAATTTAAGCATTCATCTTTAAAATACACAGTTATGAATACATAATTATGTTTCACACTTAACAGTGAATACATATTACCTAATATGATATTTTTAACTTCGCCCGTGCGTTCAGAGCTGAAAATTGATTTCCGACTAATAGATATAGATATGTGGATATATATATATATATATATATATATATATATATATATGTGTGTGTGTGTGTGTGTGTATCATACAACTGTAAAGAAAAATTATAGGGGTTTATGACAAATGCCTACGTCCGATCTATCTTTCCCTGTCTAGACGACTAATCTCTAGTTCAAACTCACCATCTAGAGATTTTTACAACCTTGAGAACAAGTATATATTTTCTGCCTGAATCCCAGTATAAATTATTTTTATTGATTGACAGTTTGAAAACTTAATTTGCTTTAACTGCATGAGGCATTTCTTGATCAATATTAACATCACATTATCTTAATTTGAATTCCATCACATTGTGCTAACGTTATAATGAACATTTTTTTTGGCACTCCCTATAGGAGTGTGAGTAAAACACACTTCTAGTGATTGGAGAAACATATATCCATACTTAATACATAGTGCATCTTTATTAATATTAATTTCAATATTTACTGCTGTACATTTCACCCGAAAATTCTACAGTTTGTCATTTGTGTGAATAAGGGTGACAATTGTGATGTTTACGTTCATTTCTTATATTGTTCTTGGTTTATTAAGTAACTTGTCATCATTACTGAAGGATGGTGATTCTGGATTCAAAAGAGAAAAACTTGACCAAGACGTAACCATTGATATTCCAGCAGAGACCGATGTTGCGGTAGCTATGGATGTTGATCTGAATAAGGAACCAGGTCAACCGACTAATCTGGACACAGAAGAAGCTAGCACATCAAATATAGATCTCAACAAGAAAACCGATGAATCCGGTGCTAATCATCTTCCTAAGGAACTGCATGAAATGACAGTAAAGGATGATAAAGCTCATGATCAAAGTGACAAGGTCTATGCATTTTCTATATGCACTTATTTACACATTTCAATTGTATGCTTACTGTAGCAGATTGTATATATAGGTTGCAGAAACAACAATGTTGAAAGGAAATGGAACAGAGACAGGTCAGATAATCTCAACTACAATTGGTGGGAGAAATGGTCAACCGAAACAGGTTTATTTTATCCCTTTGTTCATTCTAGAGTGTTTATTAATTAAATTACAATGATCATTTAGAGTGCTTTACATGCTTGTCTTTTATCACAAACATTACAACATCGCATAGCTATTTACCGTCAGTGTCTCAGAAAGGTGTAAAAGCTGAACATGGCTACGACTTGTTCTGCTTCAATTAGCTATAGTAATAACGAGCTCGTTTCTTTTTGGCCATGGGGATTAGGGTTTGTCTCCCTTTCTTCAGTCGCTTCTAATTCTTTCTTATTCCTCTCATTGTCTCCTCCTTTCTCCTCTTTACTCCTTCCCGCTTTCTTGTTTCAGACCTATCTTTCCCCTTTGTCCTACGAAACGAGCTCGTTCACCAACCGATCTCTCCAAGCTTGCCTCTCCGATCTGATAGACTCCTCTGTCTCCGCCTTTCTCCTGATGCTCTTGAGCCCCGTTGTTCGGGATCGCTGGTTCATCATGTCACTGAAAGGTGTTTGCTTTAGTTCTCTGCCAGATCTGTTTTCCTTTTGAGTTATCGGTTGGTGGTTCTACTTCTTTTTCATATTTTGCAATTTTTGTTAGCTGTTCCTGTTATCTGCGACCTCCTCCTCCCTCTGCCATCTTTTCTCATGCCTAATTTTTTGTGGTTCGAGCTGTTGGTTTTCCCTTCCTTTCCTTATCACTTTTCCTTGGTCCAGGTTCTTCCCTTTTGGCAGACTTTTTGTCGCTCTCAGGCCCAGAGCAATGTCAATCTATATCCCTTGTACCAACTTCCGGTTTCTTTTGTTCCCTTCGACAAAACATACCTCTTTGCTTCATGCCTCACATCTCCCATCCTTTTGCTGTGTGGTGGCCACTTCAGGCAATTTCGGCTATGTGATCCTCTTATCAACTGTCTGAATTGATCTGCTTGGTCCGGTTTTCAACTGGTGGTACTGCCTTGCTTTTGGCTTGGTTGGTTTTGTGTGGAACGGGTGTTTTTTTTTGGCATGCAGTAAAGCCTTCCACTTCCACAGTGACAGCCTCTTGTCTCGTCATTCCATGTTTGGTAAGCCGGTTTTCTTTCACTGAGTATTGTGCTCATCATCTTTCGGTTGACTATTGCTTGTGGTTTCGGCTTCAACAGCCATTAGGATGACTGAGTTCTCTCTGTTGTGTGGAGGTTTTCAATGTTCACTTAGATGTTATCTTGTTCTTAGCAAATTGAGGTATGTCCTGTGATTATGGCATTTGTTGTGTTTGGTTGAATCTTGGGATGTCTCCTTTGAAGTGTGGTATCTCTGTATCGGATAAGGCTAGATTGGGTTCTTTCTTCTGTGCTACACGGTTTGCTTCTGGGTCTTGTTTCTGCTTGTGGTGCTCCGTTCGGTCGTCAACTGTCTTGGCTTTTCAGATAATATGGGATATGCTTTGGGATGTTGGGTAAACGAACGTCGAACCACTAGTGTATGGGAGAGGGAGTGCGGGTGGGATTGAACTTGAGGTCGTGGAACAGCTTGACCTCATCATGGGACGTTTTCCCTTTATTTGCTGTTTTGTTGTTTGTAATAATCTATTTGGTTTTTCCTGTTATGTTTTTTTTGTTTCGTTTCGAGTTAGTATGCTAACTCTATTATGTATTATTTTATAATTAATAGAAGATTTTTTTTCTGAAAAATAAAGTGTAAATACACGATGCGTTGTGGTTTTTATTTTTTGGAATTACGATGTACTTATTCAAAAAATTAATTAGTCATACTGCTATGTACATTACAAACCAATAAAAAGAACATCAATGGAAAAAGTATATTTGTTTTACTGAATGACAACGATTTTTTTTATCATATCAGAACATCTAATATAAAGTTACTAGCGTATTTTTTCGATTAAATTTGGCAAAAAATTCATCATCTTTTAAAATTTAAAAGAAGAATGAAACTTATTAGAAAAGACAAACAAAATTATATTATGAATATTGAATTTTGTTTTATGTTCTAAAAAAATAATTATATAAACTTATAAAAAGCAGTAAAAACGCACCTTATGTTGCATTGTGCCCCATGTGTGTCATTTTGCGTGCCTTGTCATATCTGCCATACTTTATGAAAAAAGATACCATTGATGCGTTGTGCTCTAAGTGCACCTTTGGCAACATTATAGCAAAGAGCATACAATAGCACTTGCATACTGAAGTATATTATAATTCACGCTTAGGTGTCGCATAAGCTGTACACATAAACTATACTCGTCTTATCAAGACTTAAGGACTATGCTGTATTACCCGAAAATCACAAGTAAAATATGTGGATCTCAGATCTTTGGGTGAAATAGAATTATCGAGAGTTAAAAATGCTTCACTAGCTAACAAGAATAGTTAAGCTTTTACACACTGAAGGAAATGTTACTTTGATTTGAAAATCTTTTACTCTTTATTAGTTTTGGTGTTTTGAAGAACCAATAATGTTATCAAAATTTCCTTACACCGATAAAGTTAAGATTTTGTCATTTAATTACTAAAAGGACACATTTCAGTATTAAGTTTGAGGGGGAAAAAAGCATATTTCAACTTTAGGTCTTTGTTCGAAACACATTGCAAAAATTGACATTGTTTTCACCAAAACCATTTTATACTTCTGCAACTTTGAAGTGAGCATGCCCAAAATTTGAAAAATAAAATTTGTACTTGCACAATTTTGACTCACAAATAATAAATTTCTGCTTGTGTACTTTAAAATTGTGCAAGTACAAATCACGATCTGGTGAATGATGTTTTCAAAGTGGAATTCAAATCATTAAGTAAACTTTGAATCGAAAATAGATTTAAATCGTAAATCCTAGATACAAAAGATCTATATTTTGAGGTTTGCACCCTGTTTGAAACTTATTTTGATGTTTGAACTTCTACGTCTAAATGTGAAATTTCATTTTTTTCCCCCCTCTTGTTCCGATTTTATTCTATTTGGAAATAATAAAAATTGGAATTGTATATCCAAACAAGTGCATTGAATATCTCAATTGGATTGAATAGTTTTTATAATCTATCGAATTAGCTAGGTTTGAATCGAAATATAAAATCGAACCGTAAAAGGAAAGGTTCGATTTGAAACTGGATTCAAATCGTAAGATTTTAAGATTTTTGATAACAATGAGTGGTGAAAACCAGGTCAACATCTATAGTAAGTTTTGAACAAAGCCTAAATTGAAATAGATTTAAGCCTAATACTAAAAAATTTCCTTACTAAAATCGTGTTCCCTAACATAGCGTCCTCCATAATTTTACGATTCTATCGATGAATTATAAACAGTGTAACTTAATTACTAAAATCTTGTTTCTTGGTTTGCCTTGCCTCTATTAATTATTTCAAAATTTGGAGCACCAAAAATCATTTTAAACTGAGTTGGTAATCATGGTCAAACTTCAAAGTAAACAATTTTATTATGCTTTAGGATATCACCCTCTACAACACAAATTTGGCTATGCATTCAGCTTAATGAAAAATAATCTGATTCAAATCTTGTTTATAAACAGCGCTAATATTTGCGACTGAAGTTACATCAATAAGATAAGATAAAACAATACAAGTACTCGATTCCTTCTCTACTCACATGAGATCAAACTATTTCATAAACCCTATACCAAAAAATCTTATCTGTGCTCGTCTAGTTCCTAAAATCATCACAAAATTTTGTCATGAGTTATAGCTTGTGAATCACATTATTATTATTTTTCTTTGAAAGTAAACTCTATTTAAAAAGTTACTAATCCTGCATCGTCCACTGTTCTTTGCTTCTGTAGAATAAGCCTTTGATTGAATTGGAGAATGTATCAAGAACGTAATAGTTTATTTGAGTTCTGAATTTAAAGCTGTTTATTGTGTTTTTTTTTTCTAAAAAAAAAGCTGAAAGGAAATTTATATGTTTCTAATGTTGCTACTAAAGTTCACTCCATTTAGCATCACATCTATATTGTAAAATGAACATCAACTATTCCAAAAACATGCTTGATACTAAATGAAATGTGCGAGAGATTTTTCTTATATATTTACTTATTTGAGGCATTATAATTACTAAATCAGCAGCATTCTTTATGTAATTATGATACTTTGAACCAGAAGACGATTTCAAATTCGATAAATGATATTCTATATGGTAAGGCTTCTAAGAAGGCTCAAGATTGTGGTATTCAACTTAACTTACGTTCATATTGAAATTTATGGAACTAACGTTTAACCAATCAACTTGCAATAATAAAACTTGCAACGTACTTTTTTCTATTTTTGTAAAACAGCATATCTGATAACATCGTATGCTTAAACTGTGAAAAACATACTTAATGTAATTATAAATAATTTATTTGGTAAGTTTATGTTAACATGTGTCCAACAAACTGAAAACTATATTACCACCAGTGGATTGCTCAGTGGCACAGGTTAACATTTTTGAACTTAATATGACTAAAATGACAAATATATATTGAATTGAAAGCTTTACCAGATGATAATCAATGAATTAGGATATCCATTTGAACATTGTACCAATGATATCTTTAGGGTATTCACACAAATGTATAATATTCGATTTCTATCATCCGGTCAACTTCTAGTATGAAGATTTTAGTATTTGAAAAAAGAACCGATCGATATAATATTTTACCTGAATTTTTTTATAGGTTAATAGTGTAAATAGACGAAAATTTCAAACATGATAAGTCAACTTTTTAGCAGCAGTATTTTTTATATGGCGTATGTACCATGGTAATCATTTTGAAATGTGACACTTTGCAGGAAGATTCTTCTTTCTTTTTATTTCAATAACATCATCATATCGATATGATAAGATTGTTATCTTTAACCTTTAAGTGTGAGCTTTGTAAGAAGATCTTTTCACCTTTTCTTTTCAATAGATGGTGAACTTCTTCATGTTGGCAACATTATTTCATCTTATTTGAGTATAGAATTTAGGAAATTTCTTCCGTATTCCAGTGATGCATGCACACATGTTTTTCCGACCATTTTTGCTTTTGTTAGTATCCATCCATCTTTTAATATTTGTTTATCTGACTTTTGCTGCTTTTGTTAATTATTTTATTTATTTTCATTGATAGATATTTCAATTATTTTTTGCTGCAATACTTATGTTGGGCACCATTTTTGCACTGTCACCATAATATTATTACCTTCTTCTACTTGTTGACATATGCATATATGTGTCTCTCTCTCTACACACACACACACACACACACACACATGGATCGGGTACACCTCATTTTCACTAACCTCATCTCTCTCCACCCCACCGGGGGGAGGGGGGCTCCAAAATGGAAAAAAATCCCGCCATGTGTTGCTCTATATATAATTATATGAGTGGCGGGGAAAAGAAACTATAAATATTCAAAGGGGAACCTGTGATCGACTTCAGAGAGGGAGAGGGTGCAGTGTAGTCGATCCTTGCCCATATAGTAACCTTTTTTTAAACATGAATCTACAGTCTGTACGTTTGAAATGCATACATTGATCAGTATGGGCTCCCTTCATTCATCAGTTTTAAATAATATTTCTTTCGGTTTACATGTGTTTAAATTTGGTATTGGGTTATATGAATCAGTATCTATCGTGTGTACCCAAAAACTTTACAGGTAAATTGAATAAGTTAACAGTAATATAAAAATCAAGCAGTAAGCAAATAATACACTGGGGATTATGTCTGTTTTCAACAATAATTGGTTGCAAGAGCGACAGTTCTGAAAGGCGCTCCACGGCATGGCGTGGCATTTGTGCCTTACTTGAGTACGATGCTGCGTACATGGAAAGGCGCAGCGCAAAAATGATGCGTCATTTTGTTTTTGTTTACTTTTTCTCTTTTCATTTTTTTTTACCATTAAAAATTAATATGCAATAATTGTTTAATGTATGATATATTCTTTATACAATGACATGATTACACTTTGAACTTAACTTCAATAAATTTTAATCTATTTATTTTTAATATTGCTGCTCCAAATTATAATGGACAATTAGAACCAAGATCCCCAAATTCGAACCAAACTGATATGAATTCGATTTGAACCTGATGGGTCCCGGATTAAGTCTATTTATTCGAGTTGAACCTGATGAAAAATAAAATAAAAATTTATTCAACCTGGAAAATAATAATAATAAAAAAAAAGATATGCATTTTTGGTGTTATTAAATCAGCCGAACATTAAAATCGGTCCAATTCGAATCAAATCTCGTATTGGATTAAGATTTTGAATTATACAGGTTAGACTCGACAAAATCTCACTTTTTTTTTCTCAAAAATATTGATTTTTTAATTGCATATATTTTAGTAAAATAAATATAAATTATATTGAATTTTAAAAATTAGTTCGTATATATTTACATTAAATTTATAAAGAAAATTCAAATCATGTGTAGTAAATTAAAAAGGCTCCCGCCATTTGCTGTGCTATATGCCAAGGCTTTGTGCCAAAATTGCCCCGTTTGACATTAATAACTATGAATTAGACTTAATGAAACTGTAGCATAAGGATCAGATTTATTGCAAGTACAGGCCAAGAATTTCAATAAGTTTAATTTTAGCATTACTGAACTTTTGTGATTTTAAAACTAATTCTTGGACATAGCTATAATGATCTGGCTATGACTTCATGATAGTGGTTAAAATATATATTATGTCTAAAGATTTGGGGAGTATCAGCGAATAAATAAGTTACAAAATTTGAATACTAAATCATACTTCATTGCCCACATGCTTGTGCGGTTCGGTTGCAAAATTTGAATACTAAATCGTACTTCATTGCCCACATGCTTGTGCGGTTCGGTTGTGGAATTGATTTTAGTTCGTGCTTTTATTTTGTCAGACAATTTCATACATGGCAGAACGAGTGGTTGGCACTGGTTCTTTTGGTGTAGTGTTTCAGGTAATAATATTTTTTTAAGTACTCATCCACCCCGGTCCCCCCGTCAACCTTTGTTGTTATGCTAGTGTGTTGTTTTCCTGCAGGCCAAGTGTCTTGAAACAGGGGAAGCAGTTGCTATCAAGAAAGTGCTTCAGGACAAACGCTACAAGAATAGGGAACTCCAAGTCATGCATTTACTTGATCATCCTAATGTTGTTCAGCTGAAGCACTACTTCTACTCCACAACAGATAAAAATGAGGTGTACCTTAATCTTGTGCTTGAATATGTTCCTGAGACCATTCATCGAGTTGCAAAGTATTATAGTCGGATGAATCAACACATGCCTCTTTTGTCTGTTCAGCTATACACATACCAGGTAAGACGCACCTTGAAGTAACACAATCTAATTAAAGAACAATGTTAAAAGATGTTTTTGTTCTTTTAACTTCTCTTTGTTTTTTTTGGTGTAGATATGTCGTGCTCTTGCTTATATCCATGGTGTTGTTGGGGTGTGTCATCGTGACATAAAACCACAAAATTTGCTTGTAAGATATTTTCTTCTGATTTTTCCATGAAGTTTAATGCTTGAGCACCATTGAACAAATACTGGGAGCTAGCACTACAAAACCAATATGATTATGTTCATTCATCACACTAGCCTGCCTGTAAGCTAGCTAGTATTGTAAACGCGTGTAACCGATGATTCAGTTCCTGTTAAAAATGAATTTGGATAAAAAGGTTTCAGTGTATTTGGCAAATTCGGATGTCAAGAAACTGATGGTTTTTTTTAGATATCCTTTGATTAAATGAATGATTTCTTTTATATGACATAGAGCCAAAAAATTGAGTACTTGCAACTTCTAAGGAAAATTTGAATAACTTAATCATTGGTGCACTTAAGGTCAGTCAATTCCATTCTTTTGTTTTATATTTTGCAGTTTTTTCTAGATCACTTTGTCTTATCTTTGTTTTCAATTCTTTTAGAATTAGTTTTCAAATAAAAATGGTTGATAATTATATTGCGATTGTGTTGTGCAAAATTATTGCATAATGTAAATAATTCTTCTTGCTAGTTATAATCGCTTAAATTGCTCTAGTTGGAAAAGATTTGTCATGAATGTTCATACATGCTTTTAATCAAAATCTGTGGATTTTGGTAAAACCTGATTCATCCGTAATTAACTCATTATTTTGCTCACTTCAATTTACTCTGTTTCTCAGTCAGTTTACTGGAATATTGATATCATTTACAGGTCAATCCCCATACCCATCAAGTAAAACTTTGTGACTTTGGTAGTGCCAAAATGTTGGTGCGTAATCAATCATTTTACCATTCTTATGTCTAAATAAAACATGGTTAGCTTTTTAGCTGTATATTTAATTTAGTCTATTTCAGGTCCCAGGCGAGCTTAATATATCATATATATGTTCAAGATATTACAGGGCTCCTGAACTCATATTTGGAGCTACAGAATACACTACTGCGATAGATATGTGGTCTGCTGGTTGTGTTCTAGCCGAGCTTCTCTTGGGACATGTAAGCATATAAGCTATCCTTGAGCTTGTTCTTTGATTCTAAAGAACCTGCGTCAGCGAAGAATGCTGTATGTTCTTCAGTATATCATTATGTCTATGTCCTCTATGAAGTACAAATAATCGTCTTACAATGTGTTTGACAAGTTGTGCCACTATCCACAATGTTACTTTGGTATCAGATTCAGAGTTTTTGTCTGGCATGGACATCTGTCTTAACAATTTTTCTGTCACAAATTAGAAAAGAGAGATCTTTAAGTACATGAACCTTTAAATACTACTAGGATATCCACCTCGGTACCATGAAACAAAGAGTAAATCGATGGTCAGCTGGGAAGCTTTCCTAGCTTTTTCTCAAAAATGAAACAAAAAGATGAAGCCTATTTAAATAATCCTCTTATAATGCACTACTGCAATAGACATGTGGTCTGCTGGTTGTGTTCTAACCAGAGAGAAGTTGACCTTTAACTGATACTAAATGCAGAAATTGTATTTAAAAGAATAAATTATAAGTCTTGGGAAAGCACCTAGGCTTATGGGGATGAAAACTCATAAGCTGCATATTTGGGCTGCTTTTTGTGCGCATTTAAATGTTTGGGCATCTACTA